>MU033956.1:657820-686527 GCA_011833715.1 Carcinoscorpius rotundicauda
AAACTACCAGTTGACTTGTTACAGATCTAGTGTTTAGTGTCAGTTAGAATTCAGTTACTGTGAGTTGAACATTAAGTACAAGTAGAAACTACCAGTTGACTTGTTACAGATCTAGTGTTTAGTGTCAGGTAGAATTCAGTTACTGTGAGTTGAACTTTAAGTACAAGTAGAAACTACCAGTTGACTTGTTACAGATCTAGTGTTTAGTATCAGTTAGAATTCAGTTACTGTGAGTTGAACTTTAAGTACAAGTAAAAACTACCAGTTGACTTGTTACAGATCTAGTGTTTAGTATCAGTTAGCATTCAGTTACTGTGAGTTGAACTTCAAGTACAAGTAAAAACTACCAGTTGACTTGTTACAGATCTAGTGTTTAGTGTCAGTTAGAATTCAGTTACTGTGAGTTGAACTTTAAGTACAAGTAGAAACTACCAGTTGACTTGTTACAGATCTAGTGTTTAGTATCAGTTAGAATTCAGTTACTGTGAGTTGAACTTTAAGTACAAGTAAAAACTACCAGTTGACTTGTTACAGATCTAGTGTTTAGTATCAGTTAGAATTCAGTTATTATAAGCTAAGCTTAAGTAGAAGTAGAAACTACCAGTTGACTTGTTACAGATCTAGTGTTTAGTATCAGTTAGAATTCAGTTACTGTGAGTTGAACTTCAAGTACAAGTAAAACTACCAGTTGACTTGTTACAGATCTAGTTTTAGTATCAGTTAGAATTCAGTTACTGTGAGTTGAACTTTAAGTACAAGTAGAAACTGCCAGTTGACTAGTTACAGATCTAGTGTTTAGTATCAGTTAGCATTCAGTTACTGTGAGTTGAACTTCAAGTACAAGTAAAAACTACCAGTTGACTAGTTACAGATCTAGTGTTTAGTGTCAGTTAGAATTCAGTTACTATGAGTTGAACTTTAAGTACAAGTAGAAACTACCAGTTGACTTGTTACAGATCTAGTGTTTAGTATCAGTTAGAATTCAGTTACTGTGAGTTGAACTTTAAGTACAAGTAGAAACTACCAGTTCACTTGTTACAGATCTAGTGTTTAGTATCAGTTAGAATTCAGTTACTGTTAGTTGAACTTTAAGTGTAAGCAGAAAGTACCAGTTGACTAGTTACAGATCTAGTGTTTAGTATCAGTTAGAATTCAGTTACTGTGAGTTGAACTTTAAGTACAAGTAAAAACTACTATTTGACTTGTTACAGATCTAGTGTTTAGTATCAGTTAGAATTCAGTTACTGTGAGTTGAACTTTAAGTACAAGTAGAAACTACCAGTTGACTTGTTACAGATCTAGTGTTTAGTATCAGTTAGCATTCAGTTAATGTGAGTTGAACTTTAAGTACAAGTAGAAACTACCAGTTGACTTGTTACAGATCTAGTGTTTAGTATTAGTTAGCATTCAGTTACTGTGAGTTGAACTTCAAGTACAAGTAAAAACTACCAGTTGACTTGTTACAGATCTAGTGTTTAGTGTCAGTTAGAATTCAGTTACTGTGAGTTGAACTTTAAGTACAAGTAGAAACTACCAGTTGACTTGTTACAGATCTAGTGTTTAGTGTCAGTTAGAATTCAGTTACTGTGAGTTGAACTTTAAGTACAAGTAAAAACTACCAGTTGACTTGTTACAGATCTAGTGTTTAGTGTCAGTTAGAATTCAGTTACTGTGAGTTGAACATTAAGTACAAGTAGAAACTACCAGTTGACTTGTTACAGATCTAGTGTTTAGTGTCAGTTAGAATTCAGTTACTGTGAGTTGAACTTTAAGTACAAGTAGAAACTACCAGTTGACTTGTTACAGATCTAGTGTTTAGTATCAGTTAGAATTCAGTTACTGTGAGTTGAACTTTAAGTACAAGTAAAAACTACCAGTTGACTTGTTACAGATCTAGTGTTTAGTATCAGTTAGCATTCAGTTACTGTGAGTTGAACTTCAAGTACAAGTAAAAACTACCAGTTGACTTGTTACAGATCTAGTGTTTAGTGTCAGTTAGAATTCAGTTACTGTGAGTTGAACTTTAAGTACAAGTAGAAACTACCAGTTGACTTGTTACAGATCTAGTGTTTAGTATCAGTTAGAATTCAGTTACTGTGAGTTGAACTTTAAGTACAAGTAAAAACTACCAGTTGACTTGTTACAGATCTAGTGTTTAGTATCAGTTAGAATTCAGTTATTATAAGCTAAGCTTTAAGTATAAGTAGAAACTACCAGTTGACTTGTTACAGATCTAGTGTTTAGTATCAGTTAGAATTCAGTTACTGTGAGTTGAACTTCAAGTACAAGTAAAAACTACCAGTTGACTTGTTACAGATCTAGTGTTTAGTATCAGTTAGAATTCAGTTACTGTGAGTTGAACTTTAAGTACAAGTAGAAACTGCCAGTTGACTAGTTACAGATCTAGTGTTTAGTATCAGTTAGCATTCAGTTACTGTGAGTTGAACTTCAAGTACAAGTAAAAACTACCAGTTGACTAGTTACAGATCTAGTGTTTAGTGTCAGTTAGAATTCAGTTACTATGAGTTGAACTTTAAGTACAAGTAGAAACTACCAGTTGACTTGTTACAGATCTAGTGTTTAGTATCAGTTAGAATTCAGTTACTGTGAGTTGAACTTTAAGTACAAGTAGAAACTACCAGTTCACTTGTTACAGATCTAGTGTTTAGTATCAGTTAGAATTCAGTTACTGTTAGTTGAACTTTAAGTGTAAGCAGAAAGTACCAGTTGACTAGTTACAGATCTAGTGTTTAGTATCAGTTAGAATTCAGTTACTGTGAGTTGAACTTTAAGTACAAGTAAAAACTACTATTTGACTTGTTACAGATCTAGTGTTTAGTATCAGTTAGAATTCAGTTACTGTGAGTTGAACTTTAAGTACAAGTAGAAACTACCAGTTGACTTGTTACAGATCTAGTGTTTAGTATCAGTTAGCATTCAGTTAATGTGAGTTGAACTTTAAGTACAAGTAGAAACTACCAGTTGACTTGTTATAGATCTAGTGTTTAGTATCAGTTAGCATTCAGTTACTGTGAGTTGAACTTCAAGTACAAGTAAAAACTACCAGTTGACTTGTTACAGATCTAGTGTTTAGTGTCAGTTAGAATTCAGTTACTGTGAGTTGAACTTTAAGTACAAGTAGAAACTACCAGTTGACTTGTTACAGATCTAGTGTTTAGTGTCAGTTAGAATTCAGTTACTGTGAGTTGAACTTTAAGTACAAGTAGAAACTACCAGTTGACTTGTTACAGATCTAGTGTTTAGTTTCAGTTAGCATTCAGTTACTGTGAGTTGAACTTCAAGTACAAGTAAAAACTACCAGTTGACTTGTTACAGATCTAGTGTTTAGTGTCAGTTAGAATTCAGTTACTGTGAGTTGAACTTTAAGTACAAGTAAAAACTACCAGTTGACTTGTTACAGATCTAGTGTTTAGTATCAGTTAGAATTCAGTTACTGTGAGTTGAACTTTAAGTACAAGTAAAAACTACCAGTTGACTTGTTACAGATCTAGTGTTTAGTATCAGTTAGCATTCAGTTACTGTGAGTTGAACTTTAAGTACAAGTAGAAACTACCAGTTGACTTGTTACAGATCTAGTGTTTAGTATCAGTTAGAATTCAGTTACTGTGAGTTGAACTTTAAGTACAAGTAAAACTACCAGTTGACTTGTTACAGATCTAGTGTTTACTATCAGTTAGAATTCAGTTACTGTGAGTTGAACTTTAAGTACAAGTAAAAACTACCAGTTGACTTGTTACAGATCTAGTGTTTAGTATCAGTTAGCATTCAGTTACTGTGAGTTGAACTTAAGTACAAGTAAAACTACCAGTTGACTTGTTACAGATCTAGTGTTTAGTTCAGTTAGAATTCAGTTACTGTGAGTGAACTTTAAGTACAAGTAGAAACTACCAGTTGACTTGTTACAGATCTAGTGTTTAGTATCAGTTAGAATTCAGTTACTGTGAGTTGAACTTTAAGTACAAGTAAAAACTACCAGTTGACTTGTTACAGATCTAGTGTTTAGTATCAGTTAGAATTCAGTTATTATAGCTAAGCTTTAGTAAGTAAAACTACCAGTTGACTTGTTACAGATCTAGTGTTTAGTATCAGTTAGAATTCAGTTACTGTGAGTTGAACTTCAAGTACAAGTAAAAACTACCAGTTGACTTGTTACAGATCTAGTGTTTAGTATCAGTTAGAATTCAGTTACTGTGAGTTGAACTTTAAGTACAAGTAGAAACTGCCAGTTGACTAGTTACAGATCTAGTGTTTAGTATCAGTTAGCATTCAGTTACTGTGAGTTGAACTTCAAGTACAAGTAAAAACTACCAGTTGACTAGTTACAGATCTAGTGTTTAGTGTCAGTTAGAATTCAGTTACTATGAGTTGAACTTTAAGTACAAGTAGAAACTACCAGTTGACTTGTTACAGATCTAGTGTTTAGTATCAGTTAGAATTCAGTTACTGTGAGTTGAACTTTAAGTACAAGTAGAAACTACCAGTTCACTTGTTACAGATCTAGTGTTTAGTATCAGTTAGAATTCAGTTACTGTTAGTTGAACTTTAAGTGTAAGCAGAAAGTACCAGTTGACTAGTTACAGATCTAGTGTTTAGTATCAGTTAGAATTCAGTTACTGTAAGTTGAACTTTAAGTACAAGTAAAAACTACTATTTGACTTGTTACAGATCTAGTGTTTAGTATCAATTAGAATTCAGTTACTGTGAGTTGAACTTTAAGTACAAGTAGAAACTACCAGTTGACTTGTTACAGATCTAGTGTTTAGTATCAGTTAGCATTCAGTTACTGTGAGTTGAACTTTAAGTACAAGTAGAAACTACCAGTTGACTTGTTACAGATCTAGTGTTTAGTATCAGTTAGCATTCAGTTACTGTGAGTTGAACTTCAAGTACAAGTAAAAACTACCAGTTGACTTGTTACAGATCTAGTGTTTAGTGTCAGTTAGAATTCAGTTACTGTGAGTTGAACTTTAAGTACAAGTAGAAACTACCAGTTGACTTGTTACAGATCTAGTGTTTAGTGTCAGTTAGAATTCAGTTACTGTGAGTTGAACTTTAAGTACAAGTAGAAACTACCAGTTGACTTGTTACAGATCTAGTGTTTAGTATCAGTTAGCATTCAGTTACTGTGAGTTGAACTTCAAGTACAAGTAAAAACTACCAGTTGACTTGTTACAGATCTAGTGTTTAGTGTCAGTTAGAATTCAGTTACTGTGAGTTGAACTTTAAGTACAAGTAGAAACTACCAGTTGACTTGTTACAGATCTAGTGTTTAGTATCAGTTAGAATTCAGTTACTGTGAGTTGAACTTTAAGTACAAGTAGTAACTACCAGTTGACTTGTTACAGATCTAGTGTTTAGTATCAGTTAGCATTCAGTTACTGTGAGTTGAACTTCAAGTACAAGTAAAAACTACCAGTTGACTTGTTACAGATCTAGTGTTTAGTGTCAGTTAGAATTCAGTTACTGTGAGTTGAACTTTAAGTACAAGTAGAAACTACCAGTTGACTTGTTACAGATCTAGTGTTTAGTATCAGTTAGAATTCAGTTACTGTGAGTTGAACTTTAAGTACAAGTAAAAACTACCAGTTGACTAGTTACAGATCTAGTGTTTAGTATCAGTTAGAATTCAGTTATTATAAGTTAAGCTTTAAGTATAAGTAGAAAATACCAGTTGACTTGTTACAGATCTCGTGTTTAGTATCAGTTAGAATTCAGTTACTGTGAGTTGAACTTCAAGTACAAGTAAAAACTACCAGTTGACTTGTTACAGATCTAGTGTTTAGTATCAGTTAGAATTCAGTTACTGTGAGTTGAACTTTAAGTACAAGTAGAAACTGCCAGTTGACTAGTTACAGATCTAGTGTTTAGTATCAGTTAGCATTCAGTTACTGTGAGTTGAACTACAAGTACAAGTAAAAACTACCAGTTGACTAGTTACAGATCTAGTGTTTAGTGTCAGTTAGAATTCAGTTACTATGAGTTGAACTTTAAGTACAAGTAAAAACTACCAGTTGACTTGTTACAGATCTAGTGTTTAGTGTCAGTTAGAATTCAGTTACTGTGAGTTGAACTTTAAGTACAAGTAGAAACTACCAGTTGACTTGTTACAGATCTAGTGTTTAGTATCAGTTAGAATTCAGTTACTGTGAGTTGAACTTTAAGTACAAGTAAAAACTACCAGTTGACTAGTTACAGATCTAGTGTTTAGTATCAGTTAGAATTCAGTTATTAAGTTAAGCTTTAAGTACAAGTAGAAAATACCAGTTGACTTGTTACAGATCTCGTGTTTAGTATCAGTTAGAATTCAGTTACTGTGAGTTGAACTTCAAGTACAAGTAAAAACTACCAGTTGACTTGTTACAGATCTAGTGTTTAGTATCAGTTAGAATTCAGTTACTGTGAGTTGAACTTTAAGTACAAGTAGAAACTGCCAGTTGACTAGTTACAGATCTAGTGTTTAGTATCAGTTAGCATTCAGTTACTGTGAGTTGAACTTCAAGTACAAGTAAAAACTACCAGTTGACTAGTTACAGATCTAGTGTTTAGTGTCAGTTAGAATTCAGTTACTATGAGTTGAACTTTAAGTACAAGTAGAAACTACCAGTTGACTTGTTACAGATCTAGTGTTTAGTATCAGTTAGAATTCAGTTACTGTGAGTTGAACTTTAAGTACAAGTAGAAACTACCGATTGACTGATCATGTAACATAACAGTTAGCTTGAGTTTAGTTTCAAAACATATATAGGATCAACAAATCTGAGACAGGAACAAATCTATCAGTAAGATCAATTTCAATGATAAATTGTTTGGAACATAGGATTGTACAAAAGTCTCAGGAATGTATCTTTGGAACATGGAATGAATGGTCGGTGTTACTTATGTCTGTAAGCTGCACTAAATAGTGATGCATGTGTGTTTGATAGTTTCCCAATACCCTGTTACTACATGATGACACAGAAACAGGAAATTCCCAGTTATTGGTTATAAGCAAGGCTAATCAATAAGGTATAAGCCAATGTCCACTCATCTGAAGAATGACAGTTCTGTTCTAATAAACTATAAGCCCACCATTACTTGTCTATCTTCTTCGGGTGATACGGAATTTCTGAATAATGAAACAACAATACATTAATCGTAGTTCCTATAAGGGTGCTTTGAGAGGCAACAGAGGCTGAGCATTCAGTAAGAAATATCGATTGACCATCAGGAGAAGAAAAGGAGTTGGATAACCAAGGTCTAGGCATTGAGTTGGTAAATGATGCTTGAAGAAAATGTACACTAGCTTCTTCCAGTCTTTTCTTATGACAGGTTAATCCAATGACAAATACATCTGGAAAAGTACCTAGTGAATTGTAAAGTTATCTGATGTTTTCTATATTACACGATTTGAAGAAATCAAGCTTTCAGTCCATGAAAATTTAATTCACAATGGCTTTATCTTCATACCATATACTGATCCAAAATTTGGAATGGTCATTACAGCTTAACATGACAATATTATCCACTATGAACGATATGAAACCTGTAAGTATAATAGTCATCGTTGCAAGCTACAAACATCCAGATAGCTTCCCAGAGTATCTTATGTATTATCAATGTGTACACGAGAGATAACACATCACACCTGACATCACTTCAGTAGGAGGCTTCATTTCCAGATGTTTCACTTGTAATACAGGTAAAAAACACTAATGACAAAGACAATGCAAACTATGAACTTTTGGTAAAGGGAAAACTCGATACTTGATATTGATAAGACCTAGATAGCATACAATCACGTCTGTACGTTGGTATAGACAAAGCACAATCTAATCCAAAAAGAGGAAATAATGACTGCTTGGAATAGTGCCTGTGCTCTCTACAAGCGAGAAGCTTCCTCAAGAAGAGACATGAAATGGAATGAACTATGACCTCGGTCAATCTTACAATAATTTCATTCTGATTCTTCCACAAACTTATAGCCCACAGAGGAACAAAACCACAAGTAATGTGATTTATAGTACAATACAATGATTCACGCAGGTAAAGATGCAGACAAGGTTTTCATGCTAGAATAACCAATGCGACCATGGTGACATTCAAGAAAAGTCCGAACCACATTAACTCTTATCTGAACAACAACTGCTCGTGGAGGTGAAAACCATTTTAAACTTGGACGAGACACGCAGAACTAAAATACATTTAAAGAAAGGTTCACGTGCTATAAGAATCTTCACCTTTAAGAGTCTTAAAGAAGACAACTTGAAGTGATTGTTAAGTTATCAATACAGCTGAGCAAAAGATATTATATTTAAGATGTAGACGGATACGTTTATCAAATTTTTACCCAACTCCTTGAAAGATGACTTTCATCCTAAAGGTCATCGAAATATCGTTCTCCAAAACACCATCAGCAATATTCTAGACAATAATGTAGCAAGAAGACTTAGCTATTACTTTGACCCATTGCTACCCTCGGGGTTATCACCCCGAAAGAGAAACCTGAAGCAATGCTCCCTGAAGTCGCAGTAGCCTTAGGTCTCAAAGCTGTTTATATTAGAGACAATCTGCCTTTTCTTGCTGATTAAATACTAAGAATGGGCATCTATGGAGCATTATGGGTCGTGGTCACACAAAAATATGTGTCACTGAGCATGAGAGCTGGCAATGAGACAAGCTCTCCAACATCAAATCTCAGAACGGCTGGTATGGGTATTAACACTTTTATTGATAAGCAGGGAACAACGTTTCGACCTTCTTAAGTCTCTTCAGGTCAACAATAAAACTGTTAATACCCATAGCAACCGTTCTGAGACATAACTTTGTGGGATTCTCGTCATCAGGGATTTTCATTTATAACAACCTGACACAATTATCACTGCTGTTGCTAGTTTTTTCAATACCTACACCCTCCAACAGGTCACCCAAACAGCCCGATTATATACCGTATGTTAATCTTTGCTGACGACTTTCTGTAACATAATAGAGACTCTACAAAAGCTGAAATCGAAAACAAAAGACAACACTCTCTTAGCAGTGCTCGAAATTGGTACAATGTCACACAGGATGTTCATTAATCTAAAGTCACAGTGAAGTGCTTTTGGTCGACAACTTAACTTCACGAGCCACATCAACACCATGTGAGCAAAATCTACTAGAGATATCAGTGCACTGACGTTTCAAGTTGGAAGTAAAGATGAAGAATGTAACTTGTTAATATTCTTCCAAAGCTGTGTCTATTCCAATCTCGGTTACGTAATACCAATTATTAGTATGACAAATAAATAAAACTGAAAACGTAAAAACGTTTATTTAATTTAGACTTGTCAAAAATGAAGTTCAACTGCTCTATCAAGGCTCTGTTACAATGCACGTGCCTCAGAGATACTGCGGAACACTCAGATTGTTTAAAGTTTCTGTACTCAAGTCTTGAGACCATATATTCCGTAATCGAACAATGTCGTTTTGATTGAGCAATTCCGGTTCCACATATAGTGAGAGAGAGATGGTTGAACATTCATAAGCTTGCAGACCATTAAGAGTCTGCATAAAGTTTTTCGAGCATTTAATCTTCACTCAAGGAGGACCCAGAAGAACATTTAATCTTCACATAAAGAGAACCCAGAAGAACATTTAATCTTCACATAAGGAAGACCCAGAAGAACATTTAACCTTCTCACAAGGAGGCCCCAGAAGAACATTTAATCTTCTCACGAGGAGGACCTAGAAACTGTAAAACAAATTCTTGTATTGTGATGAGTCACAAACAGTCATTGCTACTAACATATCATTTACAACTAACTCGTAAGTTATTTTAAATAAAATAAAATAAAATTCAGGGTTCTTGGTTCTCAGAAAGATGACAGAAAGTAAAGCAATGCATGATAAAGCCTTCAACAGGGTTATATGTTAGGTCATTTAAGAATAATGCGAAATTAGCAATCTAACAGTCCTGGAACATAAGCCCCTTAGTTAAGTCCAGAATAATTCTACGGATAGAATATCGACGTTCTTAGTACTGATAAGATGAAAGTGGTAACAATGGCAGGTCTTCTTCAACAATCATAGGGAATTAAAATGTTGGCAAACAATGCAAAGTAAAACGTTACTAGGAAAAACAAAAGATATGGAATCACTAGGACATTACATACTCAGAAAAGTAGGTGATGGAATCACTAGGACATTATATATCCAGAAAAGTAGGTGATGGAATCACTAGAACATTACATACCCAGAAAAGTAGGTGATCGAATCACTAGGACATTACATACCCAGAAAAGTAGGTTATGGAATCACTAGGACATTACATACCCAGAAAAGTAGGTGACATTAGGGCTCTACAAGAGGAACCAACAGTTGGAGAAACCTTTAGAATTGAAACATAAACTCAGTTAATATATAAGTATAGGTTTTCTGTAGAATGGACAACTCAATATGGGTTAAAGGTTGCTTATAGAACGAGATATCGCAGTGGTTATAGGTTATTTGCTAGTCCAGGGGTATGTCTCCGGATTTACAAGCTAAAATCAGGGGTTCGATACCCCTCGGTGGGCTGAGAAAGGGTCCTCCTATTTGGAGGTTAAGCAGTGGGCTAATTAACCTACTCCCTTAAAAACCCAGCCTGTTACAGAAACCGCAAAAATTGCCTATGTTCCTTCAGGAATTAAGTGTCTTATGATGATAATGGTAGGTTATTTACTGAATGAATATTTGGATATGGGGTTGTACGTGGTTTACCATAAAGTCCTGTAAAACCGTGATTAAAAACATATGACAGAGTAACTAGCATCCAGGACAAATATTTAATGAAGGTTGTTGAAGACAAAAACAAACAATATAAAAAAGTCACGTGGCTTCCCAAGAACAAACATTTCTTCTTGACCACTAGGAAATAAACAGTGACGTATTTAAATATGACGTATTTTAATAACATCGAAAAATTTAGTAATAAAGGAGCTTTTCTCATTAAATACTAATTTAATACTAATTTTACTTTACTGAAAAATAAGAACGACCTGACAGAATAAAACTTATAAGATGTTCTATTAGGCTTATAATTTTAACACTACATTTTATAAGCATTGTCATAGGGGTTATTGAAGAAGATTTTGTGTGTTTAATGATCAAGCTTAAAGCAGCAAATGATCTATCTGTGTTGTGTCAATAACGGGAGTCGAAACTCACTTTTTACCGTTATAAGTCTTCACACTTCCTGTTGAAGCTGTTGGACTTTTCTATACATATATAAATATTACCGACGGCACATTTCGTTTAATATAGGACTCGTAGGCCTAACTATTGTTTTATAGCAAGAATAACTAATTATAATCATGCTTCGCCAGCTTATAAAAAACATTCGCATTGTTACTGTAACCAATGTCTTATATAAATACTGTATCGATCGCTATTGTGTTTGTTGTATCAAGTTGGCCTTATGAGCTTTGAACTGAACAAAGCAGGTCACCAACAATGAATATGACAGACATGACGTGACGCTAATACCACCATACACTGTTGAAAACTCTAAAGGACAGAATATAAATTGTAGTGTTAAAAATAAGATAGCCTCAATACCTACGTCTTTTGTTAAGTATAATTAATTCAAATAAAAAACTCGAGATGTAGCTAAAATCACTGTTTGTCTTTTGAGCTCCTGCGATGAAAATGTTGTCCGTAGGTATCTTTTAAATAGTTAATGAACTATGAAAATCTAATTATTTAAATTGTTTAATTTGTTTATCATGTACCTGCCTGATTATATCAATTTTTTAACTGTTAAGACTTTATCGGCGAAGGAGAAAACCGTGGAGTTCAACATTGTTAATAAACTAATCTGTCAAACGAAAAGAAAAAAAATCCAAGTAACATCAAAGTCTACTTAAGAGAAAGATCCTTTCGAGACGTTACCATGAATTATCCAATTAAAGAGAGTCGAGTAACAACTCTGATTGGTTGACAAAAACACGACATCTGATATCAACAAACATGGCAGACGAGCACTTTGAAACGATGCCTAGGACGTTCTGTAATTAGTCCGGAAATTAGAAGGTTATGATGTTGTCATAGTTACGGTGTTACAGTGTTCAGTTAGTTACTAAAACATTGCTATATGTGAAGAGAATTTCCGTTTACGAATGCGATAAATTAGAAACAAAAACTGTATTGTATCACAAACCACAATAGTGGTTCATAATAAGGATCGCAAAAAATTACACAAAAGCCTAATAGAAAGTTCGGGCTAAAAACAGTTTCAACAATAATGATGTTGAAACAGTAATTAGTAACCTTTAATATTGGTGCTAAAGCTGCGCATTTATAAAAATGCACACACAAAAAAACACGTGTTAGGCTTACCAGGAAAAGAATATCCAATCAAAACGGACAGTTTGTAATTATTATTCCGTTCTCAGTCTATAACAAAAACGACTTGATGTGCTGCTCACAAACCTTTTGCAGAATACTAAATAAGGTACTGCAAAGGTCTTAGGGGTATTGAAAGGTCGATTTCTTTCTTTTATGTTTAACAAGGAATGAAAAACTTCACACTTTTAATGTTAATAATGTTATATTTACCATTTGAAGTTTTATAAATGTAATATTTTCATTTAAAAAGCTTAGGTACAAAAATTACCAGCCAATAATAGATAAATATTAGGTGAGTGTAACATATCGATACTCAACAGTTTGTACACTGTACAATCGGTGTCTTCAGGGAGCCAAACACTATAGTACGTATGAAGTGAAGGAGTAAAAAAAATCAATATACGTATTATTAAATTTAATAACACACATTTATATGTAGAATAATGACATGAAGGTATAATTTAGAAGTATACAATTGTTTCATTTGAAAAGACTGCTTTTGTACTTTTATACGTGTTTAACGAGATTATGTGAAGGTCGAGACACGTTTCATAACTGCTATGAATTATAAACAGCGAATTTAGTTGCACATAAACTATAAATTCTCAAACAAATCTCTATCAAAATTTCCAATTGCTGATTGTATTTTGCATCTCGAAATAACGTGATCGAATAGTCAGTCCCAGTGTTTAGTAACACACGGATATTGTTAGAGTAACATCTCAACATTACAGATGGTTTCCTGTTAGATCGATAATCTGATATGTAAACAAATAAGTATAAATTGCTGGGTGTTTCATAAAGCTGCTGGAATACCTAATTAGAAATAATAATAAGTTGAGATTTTTCAGAAGATATAAATAACTTGAATTTTAAGAGGTTTGTTGCGTTAGTTTAGACACCGAATTTCTATTTTCCAACATACCATCTGATAACACTATAACTCTGACTGAAGATAACGATGAGGTTTACTACTAAAGAACAGATTTATGAACTACAACATGGCGTTACTACGGGTCGATAACAGCGCGTGACTTGCAAGTTTGTTTTTATGTCACGAAACATCTTGACAAGGAGAATGTCCTTTATTGTTGAAACCGTTACATTACTGGAGATACATCTATGTAGGAGATACCAATGTCCAGAGAACAAGGACACTCTGAGAGTCCTTAAACTACAAATATCTTAACACTGATTTGACTGTTAAAAAACAACGTAATCACCAACTTCCATTGTAATATCAATGTGTCTCAAAACGGTTGGTGTGAGTATTAAAACTTTTATTAAAATAAAGTGTAGAACAACATTTTGACCCTTTTTAAGTCATCTTCAGGGTAACTCTTCGTATCTACACCTGCCGTTTTGAGATACATGTTTACTTCCAATTGGTTTCTTGTCATCAAGAATTGTTCGAGTACTTTATAGGTAATACTGACACGATAAGACCTAACACAAACTACAAAACAGGCGATTATAGACAAAAATCAGTTAATTAGTCTATGTCATAGGTCAGTAGTTCTCACGTTGAGTTGAGAACTAAATTTCATCTTGTATGAAGATAACAGTATTTTTTTGAACTATAACGATCGAATAGCAGCATCCTAAACATCGAATGTAGTATATAAATATAAATGTTTTTTTGGCTACAATGGTTCCACCACTAAGTAAGTAGGTGGCTAACATCCGACATATGTAACGTTAAGATCCACATTGATATTCCAGTATCAAGAAACGAGTGTTTTAGAAATTTAATTAATCCGCAATAGGGGGCAGGCCTTGCTCGATCTAATAACGAACAAGAGCTGTACATATAGGAGAGTTTTGTAATTAATAAACTCAAACCTAATTTAAACAAGCCATACAGAGCGGCTCATGTGTTGCTAAATTTATAGAAGTCAGCGTTACGTAAATTGGAAAAAGTTGACAGGCCTAAAGTACTAAAGTAAAGTTAAATATAAATTACACATGTTACTTTCTAAAATTGGATAGATACTCGCGCTTCAGGTGAATTTTAGTTTTCTAAAAAACTGAAACGCCGTTAAACTGCTATTTTACAAAGAAAACTAATATTTCCAAGCATGTTCCTGCCATGAAAACTAATATTTCCAAGCATATTCCTGGCCATAAAAACTAATATTTCCAAGCATATTCCTGGCCATGAAAACTAATATGTCCAAGCATGTTCCTGGCCATGAAAACTAATATGTCCAAGCATGTTCCTGGCCATGAAAACTAATATTTCCAAGCATGTTCCTAGGAGGCCATGAAAACTAATATTTCCAAGCATGTTCCTGGCCATGAAAACTAATATGTCCAAGCATGTTCCTGGCCATGAAAACTAATATTTCCAAGCATGTTCCTGGCCATGAAAACTAATATTTCCAAGCATGTTCCTGGCCATGAAAACTAATATGTCCAAGCATGTTCCTGGCCATGAAAACTAATATTTCCAAGCATGTTCCTGGCCATGAAAACTAATATGTCCAAGCATGTTCCTGGCCATGAAAACTAATATTTCCAAGCATGTTCCTGGCCATGAAAACTAATATTTCCAAGCATGTTCCTGGCCATGAAAACTATATTTCCAAGCATGTTCCTGGCCATGAAAACTAATATTTCCAAGCATGTTCCTGGCCATGAAAACTAATATTTCCAAGCATGTTCCTGGCCATGAAACCTAATATTTCCAAGCATGTTCCTGGCCATGTTAAAGAAAACTTTGTAATTAACGCATTAATTTCCATTTTGGTTTACGTCACTTCAAATTTTCTCTTTCATACACTTCCCATCAAGTTACTTATCTTAGATAAGAAACAAGGTCAGAGTATAGACGTTTTGTTCAAACTTTACGTACATCGGACTATGACGCTCAGCTGTCATTCTATTAGTAAATTAAAAGTCGTTTTTCTCATAATGGATTTCATCTTCTGACCGGTACTTAGCTCACAGCTGAAAAGCAATTCGTAATGAGTATATCTAATATTTTATGAAACTCCTATTTATAAGGATTTCCACTGCGTAAGAAAAAAAGTATTATTGAGTATTTTGTATGAAAATGCGATAAGTGAAAATTAATTCGTGGATCGGAGTTTGAATCCGGTATTTTTAAATAACAAAGTTTAATAATGTCACATTAGCTGAGTAGCCTCGTTATTAACAATATTAATAGGAAAAAAAACTAGAGTTAGTCCTAAGTCTGTGTATCAATACAAATATAAGGATACCGTCTATTGTATGTTCATACAACTACTTATCTATATAAATATGTTGTTTTATGTCCATGTAACTATTTTTCTATGTGAACACAATAGTACCGTCTATTGTAACTACATATTTAAATAAATATACTAGAATCTTCTCTTGAGGGGGTTCATCCAAGTTTACTTTTCGCGTTTTGTAGCTTCTATTGCTTTTTCAGTTTTTTAAACTCTACCTTGCCCGCTCCAGATGGATCTTCACTAAAGATGGCGTGAAGATTCATTGAGTTCATGAGAAGTTAGATACGAACTTGTGGGATCGGATCACGTTTTCTATTTTGCAGTTTTTAACTATTACATATAAGTGAGAGAGCTTTTCGTGTTAGAAGATAACCTTTCATTAATCGTGAATTTACGTAACCTCCGTCCAGCAAACGGGAGCACCAGCTAATGTCAAACAGTGTCCATAATAATAGTATAACCCCCGCTAGTACAGCGGTATGTCTCCGGATTTACGACGCTAAAATCAGCGGTTCGATTCCCCTCGGTGGGCTCAGCAGATAACCCGAGGTGGCTTTGCTACAAGAAAACACACACAATAACAGTATTATAATAACTAGCTGGTGTACTTGTCCTCTGGACGGAGGTTATATAACTTCGCGATTAATGAAAGGTTATCTTAGGATATGAAAAGGTGTTTCCTTTATTTATAATTAAAAAATAACAACAACAAACGAATACCCATGAAAACAGCAAAACACAAAATGTGAAACCGTAAATTTGCATGCATTCCCTTATGGACCCAACAAACCTTCATGTCAAATTTGATAAAAAATCATCAATAGGGGCCAAGTAGTGACAAAATAACACTGTTATATCCACACCCTGTGAAGTATTCACATGGACATACCACAGACGGTGCTATTATATCTGTATAGATGGCGCCAGTGCATTAGGCCCGATTGAGATATACTAATGACGTCATATCTGCACCCTGAGAATGGAGAGAAGTAAATTTCTCAGTAACAGAAAATAAAAGAGAAATGGGACAATTGTGAACCTATTGTAAATATACATGTACAGAGGATAAACATTTTGTGAAGTTGAATGTTGCATGTCGCGTATTGAAAAAGTTTTTTTAGTATCATATAAGCAAGAGGTCCATTTTTATATCATAACTTGGTTATTAACTATTCCAAGCAATTTTGTTAATGAAAGTAAAAATTAATTAAATATTTTACCTACGGACACAGAAACACTAGTTACATGCTTATCTACAACAGCTATTCGAGAGCAACTTGTATATTGGTTGAAACGTTTTTAATGTCACAGATGTGCCTGAAAAATTATGGACAAAACTAGTTTGTTTGTCTGTGATGTCGAGAAAACCTATTTGTAGAGAAATGTATATGCAAACACGGCTCGTTTGGGTTGAGAAAATATTTTATATAGAAGAGCAAACAACGTTTCGACCATCTTTGGTCATCGTCAGGTTCGTTGTTTGCTCTTCTATGTAAAATATTTTCTCAACCCAAACGAGCCGTGTTTGCATATATGATTTATTTGTCTGTTTTGAATTTCGCGCAAAGCTACACGAGGGTATCTATCTGTGCTAGCAGTTTCAAATTTAGCAGTGTAAGACTAGAGGAAAGTTAGCTAATTATCATCATCCACCCCACCCCGCAACTCTTGGGCTACTCTTTTATCCACGAATAATGGGATCGATCGTCACATTATATCACCTCGGGGCCGAAAGGGCGAGCATATTTGGTTTGACGGGAATTCGAACCCGCGACCATCAGATAGTGAGTCGAGTGCTCTGACCAACTGGCTATGCGTGGCCGACAAATCTTAAACCTAATCCTTACACACAAACACACACATGTATACAAATAAAACGTACAATAAAGTAACAGTCTTGCATAACATAAATAATAAACAACTGTGGTCTTCATACATTTTTGGATTATGCTTTTATGGCAGTGGCTTTTCGTATTTACTAAAATAAAATTACGTAATTCTGTGAGCTGTGAGTGCGTTATAAGAGTGACGGTCAAATTTATTGTTCGATTAGAGTAATCGAAGAATTGACGGTGGGTGCTGTTGACAAGCTGACCTTCTCCTGGTCTATTAATTCTTAACTAGGTACTCTTTCAGTAGCCTTGCGTGAATACATGGAAATCGATTAAAGAAGCAAAGCTTGCGTCATTAGTTGAGCTTGTAATATACATACATACATATGTGTTATTTTCATTTCTTATTCACCTTCGGCCCGACATGGCCGAGCGCGTTAAGGGATGCTCTCGTAATCTGAGGGTCGCGGGTTCTTGCCCGAGTCGCGCTAAACATGCTCGCCCTCCCAGCCGTGAGAGCGTTATAATGTGACGGTCAATCCCACTTTTCGTTGGTAAAAGAGTAGCCCAAGAGTTGGCGGTGGGTGGTGATGACTAGCTGCCTTCCCTCTAGTTTTACACTGCAAAATTAGGGACGGCTAACACAGATAGCCCTCGAGTCGCTTTGTGCGAAAATTCAAAACAAACTTATTCACTTTCCAATTAATATAAAACAATACTCACATACAACCGAACTTCAGAAATACGTTTTGTTTTCTGTAGCCACAAAATGTAATAACTTGCTTCACATTAGGCTGACCATAGCTACAGGTCAGCCGAAGTATGAAAAGTTTTGACTACACAAATTCTATGAATTGTAATGTTTTGTTTTTGCAGAGAGACAACTGCATGAGATACTTTTGCATGGAAACAGTTTATTCTGATAAAAGAAACACGGAACGTCGCTTCTTAATGTATTTTTCATGTCATTTAACGATTCTACGAAACTGGCTAAATAATTCAGTTTAGTAAAGTGATCATAAGAGTTTATTACTATGTTCAGTTTCAGGGCACATGGTTGGAGTACGTCACGAAAATTTGCTTTAATGTGAACGTTTTATTATATTAAGTACTTACATCGACATATTATTTATATTGTCTGATTCAGTTTCGTCATTATGTAAATATATTACCCGGGAAATTATTAGGAAGTTTTGAAGGTTAAAAATTCTATGTCGTGATTTTTTTAAAACATTGAGTTTTAATATAACTGATTATTTGATACTAAACGTATTAATTAATTCAACTTTCTCAAAATTCCAATTTATGTTGTACCAATTTCCTGTGTAACACAGAAAGCTTCACTAATTAATATTCGTTGAATAACAAAGTTCCTCGAGCAAACAAAAACATCGGAATAAGTAAATATATATTGTCGCCAACACTGCCCCCTGCCGGAACCGTGAAGCAAGTTAAAACATAATACATCACAATAAAGATAAACGAACGTAAAGTTACCAGATGTTTTAATGTGATTATTTATTTGTTTGACTCTTCCTTTCTTAAGTAATCCAGAAATACGAGGTCACTCAGAATGAGTTATGACCGTAAACAAGATCGCACGAACAAATTTCCGACTGTATAGAATAGGTTTTAAGAACACTTTCTGACCTTTACCTTTAGGAAGGTGAGACCTTCAACGACATGGAATTTTGAAATTTCTTGAAGGTCGGGTGATATGCTAAGCGCCCTCTAGAGGAATGTAACGAAAGGAAAACAGATCACAACTATTGGGTTCTTGAAGGTTTGATGGAACCACAACCCTACTCTCTTCGAAGATACAGACAATCATACTAGGCTTAGTATTAAAATCAAAATAGACCTTATATTTGCACGGTTTTCTTTGCCAATCTGTTATGAAAGGTAGGGAAATACGAAGCAAATCGTAATATCTAATTATAAAATTTAAGATTGCTTCGCTTAGGCCAGAATGTAGATCTTACATTGAGTTCCATTTAGATAGCCAGTGTCTGTGGGTTAAGCATAAGGCTACACGATGGTTGATCTGTGTTCTGCCATTAGGGGTATCGAAACCCGCCTTCTAATGTGTGAGTCCACAGATACACCACTACGCCACAGGGAGGCCGTGGCGAGTGGATGAAACTGATCTCTACTCTATGGTGCTCAAGTTTCAAGTTTATAAAACTACCTCAAAAATTACAAACAACTGGAAACAAACTAAGTTCCTAAACTGTTAAGAACAACCACATATACGAAACATTCACTGTATATAAAACAACCACATATACGAAACATTCACTGTATATAAAACAACCACATATAGGAAACATTCACTGTATATAAAACAACCACATATAGGACACATTCACTGTATATAAAACAACAACATATACGAAACATTCACTGTATATAAAACAACCACATATACGAAACATTCACTGTATATAAAAGAACCACATATATGAAAAATTGACTGTATATAAAACAACCACATATACGAAACATTGACTGTATATAAAACAACCACATATACGAAACATTGACTGTATATAAAACAACCACATATACGAAACATTCACTGTATATAAAACAACCACATATAGGAAACATTCACTGTATATAAAACAACCACATATACGAAACATTCACTGTATATAAAACAACCACATATAGGAAACATTCACTGTATATAAAACAACCACATATATGAAACATTGACTGTATATAAAACAACCACATATAGGAAACATTGACTGTATATAAAACAACCACATATAGGAAACATTCACTATATATAAAACAACCACATATAGGAAACATTCACTGTATATAAAACAACCACATATATGAAACATTGACTGTATATAAAACAACCACATATAGGAAACATTCACTGTATATAAAACAACCACATATATGAAACATTCACTGTATATAAAACAACCACATATATGAAACATTGACTGTATATAAAACAACCACATATAGGAAACATTGACTGTATATAAAACAACCACATATATGAAACATTGACTGTATATAAAACAACCACATATATGAAACATTCACTGTATATAAAACAACCACATATAGGAAACATTGACTGTATATAAAACAACCACATATAGAAAACATTGACTGTATATAAAACAACCACATATATGAAACATTGACTGTATATAAAACAACCACATATATGAAACATTCACTGTATATAAAACAACCACATATATGAAACATTCACTGTATATAAAACAACCACATATAGGAAACATTCACTGTATATAAAACAACCACATATACGAAACATTCACTGTATATAAAACAACCACATATACGAAACATTGACTGTATATAAAACAACCACATATATGAAACATTGACTGTATATAAAACAACCACATATATGAAACATTCACTGTATATAAAACAACCACATATAGGAAACATTCACTGTATATAAAACAACCACATATAGGAAACATTCACTATATATAAAACAACCACATATAGGAAACATTCACTGTATATAAAACAACCACATATATGAAACATTCACTGTATATAAAACAACCACATATATGAAACATTCACTGTATATAAAACAACCACATATATGAAACATTCACTGTATATAAAACAACCACATATATGAAACATTCACTGTATATAAAACAACCACATATAGGAAACATTGACTGTATATAAAACAACCACATATGGGAAACATTGACTGTATATAAAACAACCACATATGGGAAACATTGACTGTATATAAAACAACCACATATAGGAAACATTGACTGTATATAAAACAACCACATATATGAAACATTGACTGTATATAAAACAACCACATATACGAAACATTCACTGTATATAAAACAACCACATATATGAAACATTCACTGTATATAAAACAACCACATATACGAAACATTGACTGTATATAAAACAACCACATATGGGAAACATTCACTGTATATAAAACAACCACATATATGAAACATTGACTGTATATAAAACAACCACATATAGGAAACATTCACTGTATATAAAACAACCACATATATGAAACATTCACTGTATATAAAACAACCACATATATGAAACATTCACTGTATATAAAACAACCACATATATGAAACATTCACTGTATATAAAACAACCACATATAGGAAACATTCACTGTATATAAAACAACCACATATAGGAAACATTCACTATATATAAAACAACCACATATAGGAAACATTCACTGTATATAAAACAACCACATATATGAAACATTGACTGTATATAAAACAACCACATATAGGAAACATTCACTGTATATAAAACAACCACATATAAGAAACATTCACTGTATATAAAACAACCACATATAGGAAACATTGACTGTATATAAAACAACCACATATGGGAAACATTGACTGTATATAAAACAACCACATATATGAAACATTCACTGTATATAAAACAACCACATATAGGAAACATTCACTGTATATAAAACAACCAGATATATGAAACATTCACTGTATATAAAACAACCACATATAAGAAACATTCACTGTATATAAAACAACCACATATAGGAAACATTGACTGTATATAAAACAACCACATATGGGAAACATTGACTGTATATAAAACAACCACATATATGAAACATTCACTGTATATAAAACAACCACATATAGGAAACATTCACTGTATATAAAACAACCATATATATGAAACATTCACTGTATATAAAACAACCACATATAGGAAACATTGACTGTATATAAAACAACCACATATAGGAAACATTCACTGTATATAAAACAACCACATATACGAAACATTGACTGTATATAAAACAACCATATATAGGAAACATTCAGTGTATATAAAACAACCACATATATGAAACATTGACTGTATATAAAACAACCACATATAGGAATCATTCACTGTATATAAAACAACCACATATATGAAACATTGACTGTATATAAAACAACCACATAGAGGAAACATTGCCTGTATATAAAACAACCACATATATGAAACATTCACTGTATATAAAACAACCACATATATGAAACATTCACTGTATATTAAACAACCACATATAGGAAACATTCACTGTATATAAAACAACCACATATGGGAAACATTGACTGTATATAAAACAACCACATATAGGAAACATTGACTGTATATAAAACAACCACATATAGGAAACATTGACTGTATATAAAACAACCACATATATGAAACATTGACTGTATATAAAACAACCACATATACGAAACATTCACTGTATATAAAACAACCACATATAGGAAACATTCACTGTATATAAAACAACCACATATATGAAACATTCACTGTATATAAAACAACCACATATAGGAAACATTCACTGTATATAAAACAACCACATATGGGAAACATTCACTGTATATAAAACAACCACATATGGGAAACATTCACTGTATATAAAACAACCACATATAGGAAACATTCACTATATATAAAACAACCACATATAGGAAACATTCACTGTATATAAAACAACCACATATAGGAAACATTCACTGTATATAAAACAACCACATATATGAAACATTCACTGTATATAAAACAACCACATATAGGAAACATTCACTGTATATAAAACAACCACATATAGGAAACATTGACTGTATATAAAACAACCACATATAGGAAACATTGACTGTATATAAAACAACCACATATATGAAACATTCACTGTATATAAAACAACCACATATACGAAACATTCACTGTATATAAAACAACCACATATATGAAACATTCACTGTATATAAAACAACCAAAATAGAAACATTCACTGTATATAAAACAATCACATATGGGAAACATTCACTGTATATAAAACAACCACATATATGAAACATTGACTGTATATAAAACAACCACATATAGGAAACATTGACTGTATGTAAAACAACCACATATATGAAACATTCACTGTATATAAAACAACCACATATACGAAACATTGACTGTATATAAAACAACCACATATAGGAAACATTCACTGTATATAAAACAACCACATATATGAAACATTGACTGTATATACAACAACCACATATAGGAAACATTCACTGTATATAAAACAACCACATATATGAAACATTCACTGTATATAAAACAACCACATATATGAAACATTCACTGTATATAAAACAACCACATATAGGAAACATTCACTGTATATAAAACAACCACATATATGAAACATTGACTGTATATAAAACAACCACATATACGAAACATTCACTGTATATAAAACAACCACATATAGGAAACATTCACTGTACATAAAACAACCACATATATGAAACATTCACTGTATATAAAACAACCACATATAGGAAACATTCACTGTATATAAAACAACCACATATGGGAAACATTCACTGTATATAAAACAACCACATATGGGAAACATTGACTGTATATAAAACAACCACATATAGGAAACATTGACTGTATATAAAACAACCACATATAGGAAACATTCACTGTATATAAAACAACCACATATATGAAACATTCACTGTATATAAAACAACCACATATATGAAACATTCACTGTATATAAAACAACCACATATAGGAAACATTGACTGTATATAAAACAACCACATATGGGAAACATTGACTGTATATAAAACAACCACATATATGAAACATTCACTGTATATAAAACAACCACATATATGAAACATTCACTATATATAAAACAACCACATATAGGAAACATTCACTATATATAAAACAACCACATATAGGAAACATTCACTGTATATAAAACAACCACATATAGGAAACATTCACTGTATATAAAACAACCACATATATGAAACATTCACTGTATATAAAACAACCACATATAGGAAACATTCACTGTATATAAAACAACCACATATAGGAAACATTGACTGTATATAAAACAACCACATATAGGAAACATTGACTGTATATAAAACAACCACATATATGAAACATTGACTGTATATAAAACAACCACATATACGAAACATTCACTGTATATAAAACAACCACATATATGAAACATTCACTGTATATAAAACAACCAAATATAGGAAACATTCACTGTATATAAAACAATCACATATGGGAAACATTCACTGTATATAAAACAACCACATATATGAAACATTGACTGTATATAAAACAACCACATATAGGAAACATTGACTGTATATAAAACAACCACATATATGAAACATTCACTGTATATAAAACAACCACATATACGAAACATTGACTGTATATAAAACAACCACATATAGGAAACATTCACTGTATATAAAACAACCACATATATGAAACATTGACTGTATATACAACAACCACATATAGGAAACATTCACTGTATATAAAACAACCACATATATGAAACATTCACTGTATATAAAACAACCACATATATGAAACATTCACTGTATATAAAACAACCACATATATGAAACATTGACTGTATATAAAACAACCACATATAGGAAACATTCACTGTATATAAAACAACCACATATAGGAAACATTCACTATATATAAAACAGCCACATATAGGAAACATTCACTGTATATAAAACAACCACATATATGAAACATTGACTGTATATAAAACAACCACATATAGGAAACATTCACTGTATATGAAACAACCACATATATGAAACATTCACTGTATATAAAACAACCACATATAGGAAACATTCACTATATATAAAACAACCACATATATGAAACATTGACTGTATATAAAACAACCACATATAGGAAACATTCACTGTATATAAAACAACCACATATGGGAAACATTGACTGTATATAAAACAACCACATATAGGAAACATTGACTGTATATAAAACAACCACATATAGGAAACATTCACTATATATAAACCAACCACATATATTGAAACATTCACTGTATATAAAACAACACATATATGAAACATTCACTGTATATAAAACAAACCACATATAGAGAAACATTGACTGTATATAAAACAACCACATATGGGAACATTGACTGTATATCAAACAACCACATATAGGAAACTGACTGTATATAAACCACATATAGGAAACATTGACTGTATATAAAACAACCACATATGAAACATTGACTGTATATAAACAACCACATATACGAAACATTCACTGTATATAAAACAACCACATATATGAAACATTCACTGTATATAAAACAACCAAATATATGAAACATTCACTGTATATAAAACAACCACATATATGAAACATTGACTGTATATAAAAAAACCACATATAGGAAACATTCACTGTATATAAAACAACCACATATATGAAACATTGACTGTATATAAAACAACCACATATAGGAAACATTCACTGTATATAAAACAACCACATATAGGAAACATTCACTGTATATAAAACAACCACATATATGAAACATTCACTGTATATAAAACAACCACATATATGAAACATTCACTGTATATAAAACAACCACATATATGAAACATTCACTGTATATAAAACAACCACATATATGAAACATTCACTGTATATAAAACAACCACATATAGGAAACATTCACTGTATAAAAAACAACCACATATGGGAAACATTGACTGTATATAAAACAACCACATATAGGAAACATTGACTGTATATAAAAGAACCACATATAGGAAACATTCACTATATATAAAACAACCACATATATGAAACATTCACTGTATATAAAACAACCACATATATGAAACATTCACTGTATATAAAACAACCACATATAGGAAACATTCACTGTATATAAAATAACCACATATGGGAAACATTGACTGTATATAAAACAACCACATATAGGAAACATTGACTGTATATAAAACAACCACATATAGGAAACATTGACTGTATATAAAACAACCACATATATGAAACATTGACTGTATATAAAACAACCACATATACGAAACATTCACTGTATATAAAACAACCACATATATGAAACATTCACTGTATATAAAACAACCAAATATAGGAAACATTCACTGTATATAAAACAACCACATATGGGACACATTCACTGTATATAAAACAACAACATATACGAAACATTCACTGTATATAAAACAACCACATATACGAAACATTCACTGTATATAAAAGAACCACATATATGAAAAATTGACTGTATATAAAACAACCACATATACGAAACATTGACTGTATTAAAACAACCACCATATACGAAACATTGACTGTATATAAAACCAAACAACATATACGAAACATTCACTGATATAAAACAACCACATATACGAAACATTCATGTATATAAACAACACATATAGGAAACATTCACTGTATAAAACAACACATATAGGACACATTCACTGTATATAAAACACACAAACATCTACGAAACATTCATCTGTATATAAAACAACCACATATACGAAAACATTCACTGTATAAAAGAACCACATATATGAAAAATTGACTGTATATAAAACAAACCACATATACGAAACATTGACTGTATATAAAACAACCACATATACGAAACATTGACTGTATAAAAACAAACCACATATACGAAACATTCACTGTATATAAACAACCACATATAGGAAATTCACTGTATATAAAAACAACCACATATACGAAACATTCACTGTATAAAACAACCACATATAGGAAACATTCACTGTATATAAAACAACCACATATATGAACATTCACTGATATAAAACAACCACATATAGGAAACATTGACTGTATATAAACAACCACATATAGGAAACATTCACTGTATATAAAACAACCACATATAGGAAACATTCACTTATATAAAACACCACATATATGAACATTGACTGTATATAAAACAACCACATATAGGAAACATTCACTGTATATAAAACAACCACATATATGAAACATTCACTGTATATAAAACAACCACATATAGGAAACATTGACTGTATATCAGAACAACCACATATAGGAAACATTGACTGTATATAAAACAACCACATATAGGAAACAGTGCACTGTATATAAAACAACCACATATATGAAACATTCACTGTATATAAAACAGACCACATATAGGAAACATTGAACTGTATATGAAAACAACCACATATAGAAAACATTGACTGTATATAAAACACCACATATATAGAAACATTGACTGTATATAAACAACCAATATAGAAACATTCACTGTATATAAACAACCACATATAGGAAACATTCACTGTATATAAAACAACCATATATATGAAACATTGACTGTATATAAACAACCACATATATGAAACATTCACTGTATATAAAACAACCACATATATGAAACATTCACTGTATATAAAACAACCACATATAGGAAACATTCACTGTATATAAAACAACCACATATATGAAACATTCACTGTATATAAAACAACCACATACGAAACATTGACTGTATATAAAACAACCACATAATGAAACATTGACTGTATATAAAACAACCACATATATGAAACATTCACTGTATATAAAACAACCACATATAGGAAACATTGACTGTATATAAAACAACCACATATAGGAAACATTCACTATATATAAAACAACCACATATAGGAAACATTCACTGTATATAAAACAACCACATATATGAAACATTCACTGTATATAAAACAACCACATATATGAAACATTCACTGTATATAAAACAACCACATATATGAAACATTCACTGTATATAAAACAACCACATATAGGAAACATTCACTGTATATAAAACAACCACATATGGGAAACATTGACTGTATATAAAACAACCACATATAGGAAACATTGACTGTATATAAAACAACCACATATAGGAAACATTGACTGTATATAAAACAACCACATATATGAAACATTGACTGTATATAAAACAACCACATATACGAAACATTCACTGTATATAAAACAACCACATATATGAAACATTCACTGTATATAAAACAACCACATATACGAAACATTGACTGTATATAAAACAACCACATATGGGAAACATTCACTGTATATAAAACAACCACATATATGAAACATTGACTGTATATAAAACAACCACATATAGGAAACATTCACTGTATATAAAACAACCACATATATGAAACATTCACTGTATATAAAACAACCACATATATGAAACATTCACTGTATATAAAACAACCACATATATG
>MU033956.1:688027-741926 GCA_011833715.1 Carcinoscorpius rotundicauda
CTTCCAATACACAAAAGGGTTCAATGGATACTATTATGCCCATTACTGATACTATAAATGGAAAATAAAGACAATGACGTTCATTTCAGTAACAGGTAAACAGTAAAGTGCAGTGTATCTCATATGTAATGTCAGTGCATAAATAAAGCTGTCAATTAATATAATTTTTCTTCTAAACGTTGTACCCAATGAAGGATGATTTTGATACACGACTGTAGAGACACTGCTTACTGTCAAAACAAAAAAACTCAAGTCACTTTCACAGATGTTAAGTTTTTAGTTGTCTCTATTTTATACGTGGAAGAATAGAGGGTAAGCAGCTAAGTACCAGTCATTGCTATCTCTTGGGCTACTTTTTCACCAATGAATACTGAGATTTATCGTAACTTAATAACTCTCCTACTACCAAAAAGGCGAGTATTTTTGGTGGGACGTGGATCCAAACCGCAACCTTTAGATATTTGGCTACTCCGGGCCTTGGTAAGGTAAGTAAACTTTACTTTAAACTGAAGATTATAAGAGTCTTAGAACCACTCTGGTATCTTGATACGAACAAAATAAACAAAATCGTTCCAGAAAGGACTGAGATGTTTTGATTAGATAAAAGTATTTTGATGTTATTTTCGTGGTCTGGGTCACTAGGAGAGATGACATTTCTGCAATGATAAGAAAATATGAGAAAGTTAGTATAATGGTTTGCATGTTAATATTATAGTTTAATCCCAATATATTTCATTAGGTGATATTTTCAGTAATATTTATTTTTCATTCTACAGAACAATAGTTATCTACATCTCTAAAAGTTGTACAAAATCACTGGTTTCACTCCCCTTTGACCATTCTATGCTCACTATTAAAAGATAGTAGACTAGCTTGTAGGGAAGGTATTAAAAATGTACTATTTTCTTGAAAAGTTAATTAATCTATATTATGAAAAGTTGCAAGGTTTACATATAATAGATGAATATGCTCGTGTATGTATTTTGAAACTATTTTAGCACAGAAGAACAATAACAAAACTTGAAACATTTTTTATTTTTTAGAAAAACAAAAAAACATTTCTTTTCTTTGTGTTTTATTACTAACTTCTATAATAAAAAAAAAGGTGAATTAATGTCATACCCTCGTGCACTCCCTCAGGGTTGATTCGAATTTTGTAACATAAGGAAACAATTTTTTTTCCAGGTGATATTTCACTATCTTGACTCATTAAAGAACGCGCACACACTTAATGGTACACACGTATATGAGAAGTACTTTGCAGTTGCAAACACTTAAAGTGCTCAATGTGATATTGTTTTTGGTATTAACATTCGAACTGTAGACATTTATTTAATATATGTATTTATAATAAAATATTTAAAATAATGTTGCTATATATGTTTTATTTATATTTAAATTAAAGATTAATTTACTTAACTTATTATGACAAGATTAAATTAAATGCCAAAATAACTCTATAAAAGTTCATCACATGTTTAAAATAACTTAATCATAAGATATGCTTCACAACACAAAGTAAACACGTGAGATTTACTCTTTAATATTTTTAGAAGCTTAATGCGAAAGACAATGAAATATTTAACGGACTAAAATCATAAGACGTACATTTTGTTGGGAGTACTTCGTTAACAGAAATATAGGCGATGGCACAAAACAGTCTGAATGTAGATGATTTGATACAATTAAGTACGTTCTTTTATTTAAGCAATATTTTATGAAAAGTATGGTCACCACAGGTGTGTGTAAATCGTATCTGAGGGTTCCGTATCCTCATTAAATTTTAAATTAGTTCATTGAGGTCATAAGTTGATAGATATAAGAGAATCGTAGAAATTATAAAAACACCTTTAGTTATTTGCTTGTAACTGAATCGTGCTATATGAGTAAGACGCAATAAAAAACAATAGAAACACATAAACACACATATATAGTGATTATCATATACTTTTAAAATATACTTCTAAAATTGCCCATTCTGAAATGTAGTATCATTTCGGGAAGTAGTCTCAAACGTATTTTTTACTTACCACCTGAATAGTTAATATTAAACAATTCCTGTCCTGAAATTAAGAAGAAGAAAAGAACACTTTTCCTCGTAGGAAGGTGCTAAGTAAACTCAAAGTAATCACGCTATTCGAATTTATTAGTTTTTACAGCGTCTCAGGATGCTACCACTTTACACATATCATGACAATCGAAAACATTGAGGGAGAAAATGCTTCATTTAATTATAATTTTATTTGATAGTTTCATCTCATAAACCATTCTTAATATTTCTTACTGTTACACTAAACACATGTCTCTATGCAGTTATAATACAATCGTGTAGTTCAGGAGAAGGATGCTTGTTATGGATTTACTATTACATACCTATATTAATATTGATGTTTCCTTCAGTAAAGTTTATATTTAGAAATGTACATAACTTATACTATTAAATTTGTATAGTGAAATTTCTGCCAATCCGTTAAACTATAGAAGATTCTCGAGTGCAAAATTCAGCAATATATATATGTAGGTAAACATTAGTATATTGTGAGTATTGTTGTGCATGCTGTAGTTTCCAAAACTAACGTCAATCATAGAAATGAAAACAACGCAACGCGACAAAAGACAACATATATTATCAGTTTGCTGCAATTGGTATTGAATAAACCTGAGGAACTTCAACTCTGATTAATGCTTACTAGTCGGAACGTGAGATAGTTGACCACGAATGCATGTAAATTTCGAACATTACAGGCATTTAATTTTGACATATTCACACTGGAAAAGGTTTTTTTTGTAAAAATATAAAAATTTTTTTCTGACAAACTCGACAAAGGCTGCTAGATACTCTTTAAGTGAATTGTAACTCTATCGACATGGAACTAATTCGCTCATCGTGAACACTCCTTGTTTGTAAGTTTGTCGGTTTTTTATGCATAGGTCGTTGTTTGTTTTGACCGTTTTTGTAAATTGTTTTATGGTTTGTATATTAAAGTATACTTGTTTCAGAAAAGAAAACGGTTCATATTAATCATGTTAGCAAACATCATAAAACGTATACATATCGCCATTTATTTAACTTTTAACTTTAAATTATCATTTAACGACGTGTTAGGATACTTGACTCTGTACTTCTTAAGATTGTAAACTGGAGGCATCTCGGGATAAATTTTAATACCTGACAACTGTTAACAGTTCTGTACTTGGATTATTTAAAATATTGGTCACAATTTAAAGAATTATTCGCCTGTGATTCGATACGTAAAATATTGTTTCCCTAAAACCGATAAAGTTAGAAATTACAATCAGTGATGTTGAGAAACCCACTTGTTGAGAATTTTTACATGCAAAAACGGCTCGTTTGGGTTCAGAAAATATTTTAAATAGAAGAGCGAACAACTTTTCGAACTTCTTCGGTCATCGTCAAGTTCACAAAGACGATGAACCCGACGATGTGAACCTGACATGTGAACCTTTGTGAACTTGACGATGACCGAAGAAGTTCGAAAAGTTGTTCGCTCTTCTATTTAAAATATTTTCTGAACCCAAACGAGCCGATTTTGCATATAAAAAGTTAGAAATTAGTTTTATAAGAATCACATACCTAACATAACTTTTCTTTATAAATCACCGTTTAACATTTTCTTTTATATTAAACTACAGTATAATATATTTTTGCTTTTGTCAACCATAGTCGAAACTGTTTTTCTGTTTCTCATAAATCTAGATTGTTATATATTGTTTTTGTAAACCACAGTTCATTCTATTTTAGCAACAGAGTATCATCTGAGTATATTTAAGGTTTTAGGTTTTTCGTTGTATTTCCTATCAACGTGTCACTTTTTCTAGATTGTGGCTTCGCAGGTTATGAAATACTACTTCTGATTCTTTCTATATGCATTTCGAAAACCTTTATTTGATGTAACGATAACCATTTTCAAACATATAAAGGATATAATCATCCTTTCATGACTGCATTTTACTTCAAACTAAATATATTTTTATATCTAGTTGTTAATGTTTTAATTTATTAGTAATATGAAAATTGAATTTTTTTTAGATATTTTGGGGTTTAGAAAAAAATTGGAGAAGAGTTTCAGTTGGAACCTGTTTGGAACAGCTGGACTTATGGCAAGACAATTCAACAACCAATAATAGATTCACTTCATACACAAATAACGACTACGGGAAAATGTAAAAGTTGTGGAGAAAAGAATAATAAACTGATCAGAGTTCGAACTCAGAATGCTAGACTCACAGATAAATTGGTAATTTACGAAAACACAAAACGTTGTAGGTTTGAAAGGAGTGTAAAACATTGAAGAGAAGTTATATGAGCTGATGAAGAAATATCAGTCAATAACTGGCCAGAAGATATGACAAAACCATGGGTTTAAACCAATATTAAAGGATAAGTTCATAATTTTTCGCGTTGAAGATAAATATTTATTTTGATAATTTTCTCATTGAAACCACCAAATAAGACATTCAAAATGAATAAGTTGTTTGATGTAGTGATTTTTCTATTAGGGATGACATATTCCAGCCCCCCAGTGGCTCAGCGGTATGTCTGCGGACTTACACGCTAAAATCCGGGTTTCGATACCCGTGGTGGGAAGAGCACAGATAGCCCATTGTGCAGCTTTGTGCTTAATTCTAAACAACAACAACGACATATTCCAGTATTGTGTCCTGTATTAAATATATACATAGTACTTCTGAATAGATGTTTTTCATTTTCTAAATTATCTTTGCTCCTAAATTTGAATTTCCTTTTTATCCCTTGTTGATAATGATATAAAGTTGATTTTTTAAATTTGTGTTTCTATGTACTGGAATTTCTTAATATTTTTTAATACATTACATTAGAAAAACTTGAATTTTTTGTACTTTTGCATCACATTATATGCAGTAATCTTACAACATTTATACAAATTGATATAGTTTTGTTATATTGAAGGTAGCCAACAATCCTAAGAAATATATCTTTAAATATATTTCCTTTACTTCGGGAATTCAACAGAAATTGGATCAAGTTAAAATTTTAACATAATCCATTTCAGAATTAGACTTTACTTCCTTTTTTCAAATAATTCTGCCATCATGCTATTTATTTGTTGTTCGTCAGACTCTAGAAGTAGAACCTTGGTACGGTCGGTAAACATGTCGTTCTTGAAGCAGTTCGATCTGAATAAAAAAATTAATATATTTAACACTTCTATTCTATTCTTTTCTCATGTGTAGAACGTAAATAAATAACGAAAAGTATTTATTGCAGCAGAAGTTATTTAACTAACATATCTTCTTTAGTGTTATTATGTATGAAGTATTTTATTTATTTTGTTTTAATCTTTTAGTAAAAAGTACAGAAACATTAAATAAATAAGAGAAATATATCATTTAAGTAAACAGTGGAAAAGGAAAACGGTAAAACGTTAAAGAATAGATTTACAGCAACATAACTTCACTTCACTTTTCAGATGGATTTAAGGTTGTGGTTCTATATCAAATTGGGTTTGTAGAGGTTTGTGCAACCTAACATAATCTCCATAAAACTTACTTACTTTAATAATATCTTTTGATATATTTTTGTTATATGTTTCAATATAATATTATAAAAATGAGAACAACAGATAAATATATAGTTTAATGGTGAATATTGATCAATCATCATATTATTTTTATCGTTTCAGGTCACACAAACACACAAGAATTTTATTCTTTTTCAACCACTTTATATCAATTAGTTCTAACTAATTTAAGGTTGGCCAATACTTTTGTAAGAGTAGATATTTTATATCTCTTTGGTTAGCCCAGTGAAAAACGAGTATATTTGTTAAAGACAATTTCAAATCATAAGCCGCAGAGTGAAAGTCGAGGGCTGTATACATTAGACTTTTTGAGACTCTGTCAAATTATTAATGTTCTATAATAACCAGTTCTTTATAATCACCTGCAGAATTTGTGAATTTGTGGGACCTGGTAAACATTATAACATTCTTCACAGATTCGATTCAGCCGAGCAAGCTTGTTTCTATCGTAAGTTCCCATACATCCTTGATCAGTGAAACCACGCTTTTCACTTAACTGAGAAGAACATGAGGTAGCTAGAACCAATGTTACTAACACGGCAGATAGAAGTGATAAACAAGCGAAAGCATGTTCTGTAGAGTTGGAAAGGTTATAACCAAAGCGTGAGTTATATTATTGTTATTGAAGTTCTTTATTCTAATTTTACTAAAATATTAAGCGTTGAGTTTGCTATAACGAGAATATAGAATATCAGGAGATGTGTCATCAAATAAGACGCTGATTTCAAATAAATTCTAAATAATTATAATGTTGTAAAATAACACGGTTAAGAAACTATCGTAACAACCAAAAAGAGTAACAAACAGACTTACCATACAGATTTCTACTTAAAGAACACTGTAGCGTTGATGAGAGGAAGATGCAGAATGATAAGATAGCAAGATATCCTAAGCTTTTATACTTCTCTATCATCAGATTAACCTGCTATTGCTCAATTCATAAGACCCAAGAGAATCATAAAAATATAGAAAAAATATTCCGCTGGAAGAAAAATTCTCATCACTGGACATTAAATGTAATTATTAATACATTCACGTCTTACTTCAATACCATACTTTCAACTAATTCCCACATGTAATTTAACACCATAATTACATATCTTGTATCGCTGTGTGAAGAATAAAAGTACTTCATTTTTCAGACTGCTGTAAGAGTGGCCATGTAGCAATATAGAAAAATAACCTTAATCTCTTGAATTGTTTTGCAGAAAGTTTTTATTTCAGAGTTTATTATTCATGTTTCTCATGATTGGAGTCTCAATCTCTGTTTTTCCAAGGAATTTTTGAAACATGTATGACCTCTTTCCTTCCTGAACTTATTTTCCCTAACTGTTTGTATGTTAGGTCCTTCTCAAGGCAATGTCCATTTATAGTTTGTTATTCACAGTAGGTCAAGTTAGCTGGTGGCAATTTATTTATTTTTATTTATTTATTTTTTTAAATACATAAATATGTAAACTATAAATATAAGATTTAAAGTTTATATACATACATATTTTACTTTAATTTATTTTTCTTTATATTTAAAATGTATGTTAATTGGGGAGAGATATTTAGGATTTTCTTCATCATGTATGAGGTACCTGTCTAGTTCGCATAATAAATCATTTTTCATCCAATTTTTGTTAAAGTACCTAATTGTAATATTTAGGAGTCTATTTGATATGGTTGATATGTTCGAGTATTGATAAATGAATTTAGATGCAGTTGTGAGAAGTGTGTTTTGGATTGTTTGTAGTTTCGTTTTGATTGTTTTATTACTTGCAGTTACCCATGCTGGAGCTGCATAGTCTATTACTGGTCTAATATATGTTTTGTATATTTTCAAAATGTTATCTGTAGATGCTCCACTATTTTTACCAGTTAGACTCCTTACATAGTTGGTTCTTCGCCAAATTTTATTTTTGATTTCGTTGACATGATTGATCCAAGTTAATTTTGAATCATAAGTCAGACCTAAAAATTTTGCTGATTGGGCAATCTGGAGTAGAGTTCCATTCATATAGATTTCTGGCTGTTGTTTTTTGTGTTTTGTCGATTTCGTAAAGACTACGAGCTGAGTTTTTGCTGTGTTTATTTTAATTCTATATTTTTCACAGTATTCACTAATTCTATTTAATTGTGGTTGTATGTTTGTAGCTGCTATCGTGGGTGTTGCAGCACTTTTCCAGATTGCCACATCATCTGCGAACTGTGATGAGAATCCATGATTTGGATCCTTCAATGGCATATCGTTTACATACATGATGAAGAGTATAGGGCTAACCACCTCTCCCTGTCGGACACCAGCTTGTGGAGTAAAGTATTCGGAAAAAGTTCCTTCTACATTTTCTGTTTTCCAAAAAGTTAGATAACCAGCGAATAATTCCTCGCGGTAGTTCCATTTCATTCATTCGGAACCTTAGACCGTCGTGCCAAACGGTGTTGAATGCTTTCTCGATATCGAGGAGGCAAGCGACTGTACATTCATTTTTGTTGAAACTATCTATTATGGTTTCGGTTAATCTTATTAAATGGTCTATCGTTTGTCTAAATTTTCTGAATCCATTCTGTTCTTCTGGTAATTTTGATGTTATCTCCAAGAATGTGGAGAGTCTATTACTTATTATTCTTTCAAGAATTTTGCCAACACAGCTGGTCAGGCTGATTGGTCGGTAGCTATTTGGTTTATTCGCTGATTTTCCTTCCTGATGGGACATTAAAATATCCTACATATCCAAGGAACCGGGATATATCCTGAGGATAGCGATAAGTTAAATAGTGAATTTAGGTGGTCAAACAATTTCGGAGTGCCCATTTTTAGGAGAATAGCTTGTATTTCATCTTCTCCTGGTGCTTTGTTTTTGGTGTTTTTTATTGCTTCTAGTATTTCATGTAGGGATATTTCCTTTGTTAGTAATGTGCTTTCATAATCAGTGTTAGAACTTGTATTTGTATCAGTTATGTTTACTGGAAATATTGGTTCATATTGATGTTTATTGTTTGCTATGTGATTAGTGACTTTGTTGAAGAAGTTTTATTCATATGTGGATCTGTGTGAGATTTAAATGTATTTTGGAGTTGATCCTTGAAAGCTTCGGCTATTTCTTTATTTGTGTGTGCAGTGGTGTTATTATGTTCTAGTGGAGAATATTTCTTTGTGTTTGTGTTTTCATTTGTGAATCTTTTGAGATGTGACCAGAATTTTTTCGGGTCAGTTATGTCGTTTAGTTTATTAAAGTAATTGTCCCATTTATTTTGTTTTTGTTGTTATATTTGAGTTCTGATGTATCGTTAGAGAAAGATTTGTTCGGTTTGTTTTGAATTTCCAGCAAAGCTACACGAGAGCTGTGCGCTTACCGTTCGTAATTTAGCAGTGTAAGGCTAAGGGAAGGTTGTTTTAAATAGGAAAATTCCACCTTAAATTTTGAAGAATCTTGTTTGTTTTTTAAAGCACAGGCCCGTTCTGACTAATGGGGTTTCAATCCTATAGCTAATGTTAGTTCGTCTGGACTGTCACTCTCGTATTTGCTCTGGTTTATTTATACGTAGTGATAAAAAGCGCCGATATCATGTTACAAATACAATATATTAAAAACGATGCGTCCGAAAACACAGATTAACCATGTTTCACACGTCATAGTGCCCGAAGTTGAGGACTAACTAACAAATCAATGAACAGTTGTTCTCAACTTCTTATAAATGGAACAAATGTATTTACCAGTTTGGCCGTCAATTTTGATTGTATTTTTTTGGGTCTACACTCATTAATTTTACAGGCCACAACATATTGTGACACTAAAGTGTGTTTCATTAAATTACAATAGCTTTAAAAATTAAACACACAGTGACAATCACCAGAGAAATAAACAAAGAGTAGCGATAATTTATAAACCGACAACTAAATTCAACTATTGGATAACGTTGTCCGTAGAATTAAATTCCGTGTAACAAACACATCTTAAATACCCAACTATCAAGAGTCATTTCTGGTGTAGAAGGTGGCGTCGTTTCTATTCCTCTTCATAGATTAGATTTACATTCGGACTTAGTCTCAGGCCCAGTGACTGTGGGTATTAAAGCCTCATTGCCTGTTGAAGGAGTGTCTATGCTTTTGGGGAATGATTTGGCTGGTAGTAAGGTGGTACCAGAAGTTCGTGTTGTTGAAGCACCTGTTATTAGCCGCAGTACAGAGCAACTCGTTGAAGAGTTTCCTGATGTTTTTCCCGCCTGTGCTGTTACTCGTTCTCAGGAATCCAAAGAGGATTTTTCTTTATCTGATACATTCATGTCTCACATCGATGAGATTTTTGACTCAACTTTAAGTTCTACTGATGACTTTAAGACATTTTTCTACTCTCTTCATCGAAACAAACTTATTGAGGAACAGGACAATGATCCTGAAACTCGTTCTCTTCTACAACTGGCTGTTAATGAAAATGAAATAGGAACTGTCCCTATTTGTTACTACCAGAAGTCAGGTGTGCTAATGAGAAAATACAGACCTCCTGACGTTGCTGCTGATGAAGAGTGGAATGTTATTCACCAAATCGTTATTCCAAAATGCTATCGGAATGATATTCTTAGTCTTGCTCATGACCATGTATTGTCGGGACACTTAGGTGTAAGAAAGACCCTAGATCGTATCCGACGACATTTCTATTGGCCAAAGATGCGCCAAGATGTTGTTGACTTTTGTAAGACATGCCATTCTTGCCAAATGACAGGAAAACCAAATCAGGGGATTCCAAAAGCACCACTGCAGCCTATTCCTGCCTTTGAAGAACCGTTTTCAAGGGTCATTATCGACTGTGTTGGCCCAATGCCAAAAAGCAAAGCAGGAAATGAATACCTCTTGACGATCATGTGTGCTTCTACACGTTTCCCTGAGGCAATCCCTTTGAGTGTAGTTTCTATTTCTTTCAGTAACTCTTTACTCAGAGTGTAGGACTCTTCGTTCCAGTTACTTTTCTTCCAGAGTGTAGGGCTCTTTCTTCCAATTACGTTTCCTCCAGAGTGTAGAACTCTTCCTTCCAGTTACTTTTTTTCCAGAGTGTAAGACTCTTCCTTCCAGTTACTTTTTTCCAGAGTGTAAGTCTCTTCCTTTCCATTACTTTTTCTTCCAGAGTGTAGAACTCTTGCTACCAGTTACTTGTTAATGTGACGACCAATCCCACTATTCGTTGGTAAAAGAGTAGCCCAAGAGTTGGCGGTGGGTGGTGATGACTAGCTGCCTTCCCTCTAGTCTTACACTGCTAAATTAGGGACGGCTAGCACAGATAGCCCTCGAGTAGCTTTGTGCGAAATTCCAAAAAACAAACAAACGAATTACTTTTCTTTCAAAGTGTAGGTTTTTTTCCAGCTACTTTTCATACAGAGAGTAGGGCTCTTCTGTCTTGTTTCTTCTTACTTACAGTGTAAGACTTCCTTGTACTTGTTACTTGGAGTGTAGGACTCTTCCTTTTAGTTTTTCCTAAGAGTGCAGAACTCTTCTATTCTGTTACTTCTCAATTAGTGTAGAGCTCTTCTTTCAGTGAGTTTTCATCCAGAGTGTAGGACTCTTCTTTTTTATTACTTCTTACATGGAATGTAGGACATTTTCTTCAAGTTACTTCATACTTAGGGTGTAAAACTTTTCCTTCCAATTATTATATCACTCAGTGTAAAAATCTTTCTTCTAGTTACTTCTCACTCATAGTGTGTGACTCTTCTTTCCAGTTACTTCTCTTAAAGTGTAGAACTTTTCCTTTCGCTTAGTTTTCACTCAAAATGTGGAACTGTTCCTGACAGTTACATTTCATTCACAGAGCAGGATTCTTCATTCCAGTTACTTCTCATCTTGAGTGTAGGGCTCTTCCCTCCCGTTACTTCTTATGCAGTGTGTAGGTCTGTTCCTTTCAGTCAGTTTTAATCCAGAGCAATGGTCTCTTTCTTCTAGTTACTACTTACTTATAATGTAGGCCTCCTCCAATTACTTTGCATCCAGGGCGTAGAGCTGTTTCTTCTAGTTACTTTTCAAAGTGTAGGGCTCTTCCTTTTAGCTACTTTTCATCCAGAGTGTAGGGCTATTCCTCTCCATTACCTTTCATCTAGAGTGTAATTTCTCTTTCTTTCAGTTACTCTTTACTCAGAGTGTAGGGCTCCTCGTTCCAGTTACTTTTCATCCAGAGTGTAGGGCTCTTCTTTTCAGTTATTCTTTATCCAGGGTGTAGGTCTCTTCCTTCCTGTTATTTTTCTTCCAGAGTGTAGAGCTCTTCCCATCAGTTACTTTTCATCCAGATTGTAGGGCTTTTCCTTTCAATTACTTTTTATCCATATTGTAGAATTCTTCCTTTTAGTTTCTTCCCTTAGAGTGTAGAACTCTTCCTTTTAGTTTCTTTCCTTAGAGTGTAGAACTTTTCTTTCTCGTTACTTCTCATCCAGACTGCAGGTCTGTTTTCCCAATTACTTTCTTTCAGAGTGTATGGCTCTTCTGTCCTTTCTTGTTACTTAGAGCGTAGGACTCTTCCTTGTACTTACTTGTTACTTAGAATGTAAGTCTCTTACATTTAGTAACTTCCCTGAGAGTGTAGAACTCTTTCTTCTATTTACTTTTATCCAGAATGTTGGGCTCTTTTTTTCCAGCTACTTTTCGTACAGAGGGTAGAATTCTTCATTCCAATTACTTTTCATCCAGAGTGTAGTCTTTTTGCTTCTAGGTACTTTTCATCCAGGGGTAGGGATCTTCCTTTCAGTTATTTTTGATCCACAATGTAGAACTCTTCCTTCCAGTTACTTTTAATCCAGAGTGTAAGGCGCTTCCTTTCAATTACTTTTCATCCAGAGTGTAGTGCTCCTCCATGCAATTACTTTTAATTTAGAGTGTAGTTTCTCTTTCGTTTAGTTACTCTTTACTCAGAATGTAGGGCTCTTCATTCCAGTTACTTTTCATCCAACATATAGTGCTCTCCCTTCTAATTATTTTTCATCCAGAGTGTAGGATTCTTCATTCCAGTTACTTTTCATCCAACATATAGTGCTCTCCCTTCTAATTATTTTTCATCCAGAGTGTAGGATTCTTCATTCCAGTTACTTTTCATCCAGAATATAGTGCTCTTCCTTCCAATTACTTTTATCTATAATGTAGGACTCTTCCTTTTATTTACTTCCCTTTAAGTGTAGAACTCTTATTTTCTCCTTACTTCTCATCCAGTTTGTAGGACTGTTCTTTCCAATTACTTTTCTTTCAGAGTGTAGTTCTCTTTTTTCCAGCTACTTTTCATACAGAAGGTAGGGCTCTTCCTTTCAGTGAATTTTCATCCAGAGTGAAGTATTCTTCTTCATCTCACTTACTTTTCATTCAAAGTGTAATGCTCTTGCTCTTAGTTACTTTTCATTTAGTGGGCAGGGATTTTCCTTTAAGTTACTTTTGATCCAGAATGTTGGGCTTTTCCTTCCAGTTACTTTTTATCCAGCATGTAGTGTTCTTTCTTCCAATTTCTTTTCATCTGGAGTGTAGGGCTTTTCTTTCCAATTACTTTTTATCCAGATTTTAGGGCTTTTCCTTCTAGTTAATTTTCATCCAAATTGTAGGGCTCTTTTTTCCAAGTGTTGTATATCCATATTGTAGGACATTTCCTTTTACTTACTTCCCTGAGAGTGTAGAACTCTTCCATCTCGTTACTTTTCATCCAGAGTGTAGGGCTCTCATTTCCAGCTATTTTTTATACAGAGGGTAGTGCTCTGTCTTCCAGTTACTTTACATCCAAAGTGTAGGTCACTTCCTTCCAATTACGTTTGATCGGGAGTGTAGAACTCTTGCTTTTAGTTATTTGCCTGATAGTGTAGCATGTTTTCCTTACCGTTACTTTTCATCCAGAGTGTAGGGTTGTTCATACACATTTAACATGTGTATGTGTAGGTAAATACATATATATTACTTTGTTATAACACAAAAACAAGCTGAAACAAAAGCAAATTAAACAAAAAATGCTGTATCAACTGAAAAGATGCAATGGTACAAGCTACAATGTGGGATTATAAAATGCACCCTGGGTTTTGGAGGTGACTCTGAAATAGGACCCACATTGCGATGGGGATACATCGTCTACCAGTTTTAACCTCTATTTGGTAGTCTCGCATAAGAAATAAATAGTAGCAATAGATATAGAATTAGAAATAAACATTAGGATATCGAGATGTGGGTGCTCAAGCCACAACGCCCCACATATATCACCCTTTGCTGCATGCAAACAGTTTTGGGAAGGTTACTTCTGTCCCAAGTAAAAAAGTAATTGGAATAAAAAGTAAAATGAGGTTGTAGCACCCTGGGGGGAGTAGGAAAGATGAAAACTTACATCTTATTGTAAGCTTTCCAGCCCTCAATATGGCAGAAGGACATAACCAAATACACTATCTCTCAATCTGAGAATGAAATCCTCTTACTTCTTCGAACACGCGATGATAATTAAGCACGCTTCAGTTCTCGTAATTGTTTATTTTATAAGTTTTTCAAAACTTGTAAAACGTGGAAGTAATTTAAATGAAAACTTCTCATTAATAGAGTACTTGTTGTGATAAGTTTATCATCAAGTTATTTCGTTCCACGAAGGTTTTATTCTCTTTCCCTTCTCTCACTGTCAACACTTTTCTCTATAATTAAATACATCAGCATTATCTCTGTGTTGAGTGATCCACGAACGTTCTTATCTTTTGGTTACTGATTCTTTTATTAATCTTTATAAAACTAAGCAAAATTCTTGAAATGGTGATGTACAATTATTTAGTTTCAATTTTTCAACACTTTCTGAAGTATGCAACTGTTTTTGCTGTGACCAAAATAGTTATTTTTGAATACAAACTTTTGTAGATGTAAAATGAAAAAGTTATATTTGTGTCAGGTGAATCAGACTGACCACTTGTTACTCTACGTTTTTTGTTTCCTTGATAGACCAGAAAAGGGTAAGATGTCTTAATATTGAACGTTTCTATTTTTAAAATTTAAATTATATTTTTAGTACATCAGAAATACAATTCTATAGATTGGTTAACAAGCATTTACATTTTCTTTCTGTATCCTACGTATCGTAATAATGTTATTAAAGTTATATTTTTCTGTACTGAAAACGTAATTCCGATAGGTACGTTCCTCCTGTCACACAAATAACTGTTTTCATTCAGTGCTGCTCTCTATATATGTCTCTCAAGTACAATATTATGCGAACTTTTTCAGAGAGACATTTGTAACAAGTGTGTCAAGATTTATGTTCATTGGTTCCACTCTAAATCCACGTGTGGGTATAATGACGGATCCCAATTCAAGGAATGAACCACAATATGACGTCTTACTCCTCTTGTTTTTGTATGATTTAATGTGGAGGATTTCATGTCGTCTACACCAGCACAACACAACAACCCCACTCTACACTGAATGGATTTTATTATATCATTAAGGATGTTGTCCTTACAGTACTTACACAAGCAATATAGAACTGGAGAGTATTAATGGTCCACTAAGATTGAAAGAGTATTAAACCTTATAGTCTGGAGACACGAAAACACTTGAAGTAGTGACCACAAAACCATATTTTAAAAACAACATACTGATTTATTTAATACAAGAGATAGCAAGAATGGGTAGATATTTTTTTCTTCTTTACCCATGTAGTACATAAGTGGTATTGTTATGTAAATGTTATGTAAACGACAACCATGTCGTGTTGTGTTTGGATTTCCATATCTATTATTCATATTTCCACATTTATATTATTGTTTCGAAGTTCAAAACAATAAAATACGTTGTTATTCATATAAAATAACATTTAGAAATTTCTAGAATTAGGTAGATCAATCATATGTTTATAAATAGAATGTGTATGTCGGCCTTGGTGTCTTGACACCTTGGTGCAAAAACAGACATGCGCGGATTGCTCTGGAATTCTGTGAAAGTTACGCGATTGTTCGAGAAAACAGTAGGCCTATTGGTATAAAAACAGACGGCGACGCGTAGAGAAGAAGAGTTAGTCATTTGTTTGAGAAATTTTCAACGTTAGCTGTGTATTTATTCAACTTGGATTTGTGACTGGAGCTAAATCCACGAAAGCTGTGATTTTACTTCGTCAATTTTTACGATTCATTCGAATTATTGGTTATACTGAAGGTCAACACTTATAGGACTGTTTAGGGAAGACCGAAGCAAATTGGAAAAACGACAAATTTGAGACATTCATCAAAAACACCGTAAAAAGAACTTCGTCATTCTCCATTCAAACTTCGGAATTTCTTCGTGGTACCAAATTCACACCCTAGTCTGGAATTTTGGATTTCTGATCTGGACTTTTAGACTTTCATTCTAGATCATTATATTGGACACAGACCAGTACCATTTTGTATTGTAATTAATTTTGAAGGTAGAAACTGAACATCTGTCATTGTTATTATATAATTTATGTTATATCTGTTACATATATAATAGTTTGTTGTAATAATTTATATAAGCTGTTATCTGTGTCTTTCTGTTGCGTTCAGTCCACATGTACATAAAAAAACGTAACAGTATAGTTCAGTACGAGTATATTTATAAAGAAATTCTACCTTCAGGAAAACCTTCAAATGATCTTGTTAAATACTCTTTCAATACAATATGCAATGCGTAGCCACACAAGTCGAGACGTTTAACAAGCGCAAGTTCTGAAAGCTAAAGTGTACATGGTCAGACACAAAGTGCGATCCAAACAATGCCTAATTACAATAAAAAGGGAAATGAGACCCCTGAAAAACATTTAAAGAAGAATGAAATATAACTTACCAAAGTCACACAGAAACTGGAAGAGTGGATATATTTGGAAAAGGGTATCCCAAACAAGAATAAATGGTGATACTGTGAAAATAATGAAATATGAATGTATTAGGAGTAGCCCTAATGACCAGTTGAAGAAATTATTCCAGTGAATGATAAAGATGTGATGTCGGAGAGAAGATAAGATGTCAAGTTCAATGAGATTACATCCAAAACAAAATATGGGGGGACAAAAAGAGAGAAATAAGCCAATCAAATCAAGCACGAAGACAGAAGACGAGATGAAGTACCAATGACCAAAGCTGTGACAGAAGAGATGCAGACAAAGGAAGAGGTAGCTGTATAAGGCATTCACTCATTACAGATCCAACCAGGTAAGATCAATCAGAAGGACTTGACATGGAGAGATATAGGTGAACAAAATAACCAACAAAAGAGTAGAATGGGAAAATGAACATACAATTATTTGTTTCTCCAATCCTGACTGAAGAGTTACAAAGGAACACAGAACAAAGCAGAAGTAACTTGTGTGATTGTGTAAAGACATCCATGTTAGGAATGTCCCACTGAAGTCAAAACCACCAGAAAAAAAAGAGGCTAAACAAATCACTTCATTCGATAGATTTTTGTGTAAACAAGAAAGATGAAATGCAACTCTGATCATAGCACACAGTAATATGGACATCTTGGGTGTTGGCATGAAAATACATCCCGAGATCATAGAGATGACAAGAAAAACACAAACTATGCAACAAAAACATCTGTGGCCAAAACCTGCCCAAAGGTTAGTGTGCATAACTGTGAACCATTGATGGACAAACCAAAGATATGATCATAACTGCAGAACTGTCGGAATATGTCAATTAATGTTTGTGACATCTTATTTGGTCATCCATAATCGGCAAAAAACTCACTTGAGGGCCAAGAAAAAGTCCTTAGTAAGACAAGGGAGATTGAAAAGTCTATTGAAGTGGGAAAATTTTATGACTGGTTGCCAGAGAAACATCAGTCACACGTCTGATGGTTTGTTATGACAGAAAAGCTTGAACCACATTTGACTGCTGTTGACTGGTAACAGAATCATGAGACAGAGAAAATGAAGTGGGGTCCTGTGGATATAGAAGGTGAGAAAGATATTGTAGTAAAAGTCCATCTGATACAACCTGATAGATACACTGATCCTCTAAGAAAATAACGAGATACAGAACCCCTAAAAGAAGGAACAGGTAAGGTCTGAGAAGGACTAGAACAGGAATAGGAGTTTGTCGTGGGTTACACTGCAACAAACAATCTATCAAGAAAGAAATAGTAAAGGATTCCATACGAGATTGCAAAGTATCAGTAACATGGTTTATACATACCAATAAAAAAGAGCGCAATGTGTAATTCTCTGAAATAAATGTTGATAGACAAACCTGAGACAAGGCCACATCGAGACCCAGAAGATATCAATCACAAAGGAACGACGTGTGTAAGGCAAGATAAAAGTATGACTAATGAGCCATTGTGAAAATAGTGAGGGAGAGGCTGTCCATCAATACATAGCCTGGAAAACACGATAGATGGCAGACAAAAAGGGTAAAACAAAGGTTTGAAATTGGACATGGTTTAAACGCAGCAGAAAATCACGTAGTGTCACCATATTGGTATAATATTCTTCAAATGTTAAGGATAACCAGCTTGATGGTATCCCAAAGCAAACTGATGACAGACCATGTCAAGTGAGAAATGTTGGCATCCTCAACCAACTGGAAAGCAAAATATTACGCAAAAACTCTAACATCAGAGGAAAGTAGGAAGACTAAATAAGGACAAGAAGAAATACCATGTAAAACAGGAGGACAGAGATCATAAAAAATTGGAGAGAGGGATGAAACATCACAAGACATAGAATCATGTACAAATAGACTATACAAGGCCTAGCTGGTTCCATAGAATCATGTATGGAAAGACCATACGAGGTCAAGCTGGTTCCACTGACGGGGACATACCAAGAAATAGCAAAATCTTGTGCGATATTCTTCAGACTGGATAGATTTGACATGTTCTTGAAGAAGCGATTCAAGCTCAATAGAAGATGGTTGATCCATGTAATAACCAGTACCGCGGAAAATATCCACGTATAAATCCAATGGCAGATCACTCCCACCTGCCGCCAATGGAAAAGTGACTGTTAGTAGTGTAACCCACAAAGTAGTAACATTAATTTTGAAATTAATGGTAAATAATAAATCGAACAAATTCTTTGATAGATGAATATAAATATGTGAGAAAGAAAAAATAATAACAATAAAACAATTATGATTGGATAGTATATTAAAGATAAAGGCGTAAGTTGTATAATAAAAACGATTGATAAAATAAATCTCTTTGAAAGTACAACTATTCGAGTTATAATTAGGTAGAACAATTTTAAACTTCTAAATACAAACCTTGCCACAAAAGAAATGATAGTCTGATAAAACTGAATAAAGAGTTTGTTTGTTTTAAAATTTCGCACAAAGTAACTCGAGGGCTATCTGTGCTAGCCGTCCCTATTTTAGCAGTGTAAGACTAGAGGGAAGGCAGCTAATCATCACCACCCACCGCCAACTGATAGTTGAATTTAGAATGTAATTGAATGTCGATACATACTAAATGTATGATATTTGCCAATAATATTGATACACATAACTTTCTGTCTTAACACAAATATATTTTGATGTACAAACAACAAAACAATCTATTTTAACGGTATTAATTATACACCAAAGTTATTGTTGATAGTAACAATTGGATATGTTTCAGCTGTTTGATATCGTAATATCTAACATAAGAAATTAAATTTTAATACGTTACAGCTTGTTTGAAAGTTATCGTATCTTGTGTTACATGATTCAGATTGGTGATTTCAATTTCGAGAACATCTACTTTTGTGTTTGGAAGTTTTCAAAATTAGAGGAAATTTATACATCATCTGGTCTTTATGTTATTTGTCATAAAACAACGACCTATTAGTCCATTGAAACGATTACACATTATAAAGTAGAAACAAAATTACCCTTAGAATGTATATTTTTGCCTTTCAAGGCATTAAACGCTGTGATTACTAGTATCTCCATATCGTAATTTAGATGTACTCCCAATTGTTTTTAGAAATCATAATTAGTATTTTATATCATCACGTGAGGACGTGTTATTCTTTAACAATTACTTTTTTTGCAGAATGTTTTTAGAATTGCTTAGTATTAAGAAACCAACGCCAATCTATTGAAGTATTTTTTCCTTGACGATTATTATCATTAACGGTTACTTGTATTTGGTAGTTAAATATAAATATTTTTTCTCTATATGTATTTTAGAAACGACTAGATCCTAACAACAACAATTTCAGAGAATGTGTATCATCTGTGGGTAATCAGTAAACTAATACGTTTTGATAGTTTGATGTTATATAGCTCAACTTGTTTTCAACAGTAGCATAAGTATATCTAATCTCTTTATAGTTTATTATGAATAAATTTGATTTTAAACAAACTTGAATTACCTAATAATATATACTGATTTTCAAACTTATAGAATATCAAGCAAGTTATTTTTATTCCTTATGCATATTTCACAAACTTTTGAAGTGATGTCAACCAGAAAACAATTCATCTATTCAGTGATGTCGAGAAACCCACTTGTTGAGAATTTTATATGCAAAAACGGCTCATTTGGGTTGAGAAAATATTTTATAATATAGAAGTCGTGGTAGTTATCACATTGTATTTTATAAATAATGTTAGTGTGGTGTTTGTCAGTGTAGATTTTACACAGTATAGACCTCAGTTTTGTGCCTGGTTTTTGAATAAATTTGGTCTTAACTGGAATATTATATTTTGTTACTAGTCTTTGCCAAATGTTGGTTATTTGTCTGCTGATGTCGGGAATATATGGTATACAGCAGTATATGGTTTCGTGATTTTTTGATTCGTAAGATATATTTACTTTTGTTGGTTGATTTTGCTTTCTGTCTAGTGTGTGCGTATAATGTTTTCTACGGTTTGTAGAGGAAACTTATTGATGTTAATGAAGTATTGTTATATTTTGCCTAATTCATCGTTAATTTTATCTGGTGAGCATAGTTTTATGGCTGTGTTTATCTGGTTTCTTAGTATGTTGAGTTTTTGTTTTGTTTCATGTGCTGAGTCCCAAGGAATGTATATGGGTGATTTTTCGGTAGATTTCTGTTTTAAATTGTGTGTCGGTTCTTATACTTTAAGAAATGATATTTGATTGCTCTCTTCCTGTTCACCTGTGAAGTTAATGTTGGGATGTATAGAGTTAATGTTAGTGAAAAAATTAAGTATGTATTCTGTAGATTTGAATCCCGCAACCATGTCATCTACATATCTGTACCAGTATAGTGGTGGATGTAATGCTGTATTAATTGCTTGTGTTTCAACTTGTGGCATAAAAATATTAGCTAGAACTGGTGATACTGGGTTGCCAATGCTTAGGCCATTTGTTTGTATATAGTTTTGGTTGTTGAACATGCAGTTTGTCTTTATTGTGGTGAATTCTATGATGGTTGCTAACTTGTTACTGGGAATGTCTATAGTTGGGTTAGGGTCCCGGATATAGAGTTCTAAGGCTATCTTGCAGGCTTCATTTGTTGGAACTTCTTCAAAGAGGGATATAACATCCAAACATTCAATCACATTAACTCTATACATCACAACATTAACTTCACATGCCTTTATTCTTGTTAAAGCTTTTTAAAAATCTGAAATAAACGAAACTGATTTGATAAACAACCTCGAGTGATTTTATTAAATTGATCTAACCGGTTCACGTGTTTCAGTGCTCCATCAAACTTTGAGTAGAATTTATGTCACAATTGATCAACCTGTTTGAAAACAACTACGTTTCCAGCAGAATTTTACTGTCACAAAAGTTTTAAATTACAACAAATGTACTTGTGAACATCAATGCATTCTAGGTTGCAGAATTTTAAATTTGTAATTATAAGTATCAAATAAGAATAGATATAGGGACTGCTTATATAGAACGAACTTATCCTAAATCTAAGGAAAGATTTTCGAATACTCAAGTCAAACAATAAGACAAGCAGAAAGTACTCTGGTTGAGAGTTAAATCATCAGTTTATTAACCAGAATGATGTAATATTCATTTTAATCCAATATTAATTTCGCTCAATTAGCCCGTCATGGCCAAGTGGATTAAAATGTTCGACTCGTTATCTGAGGTTCAAACGCTCGAATCGTCGTCGCACCAAGCATGCTCTTCCATTCAGCCGTGGAGACGTTATAATGTGCGGTTAATCCACATAATTTGTTGACAAAAGAGTAGTCTAAGAAATTACGGTAGGTGGTAATGATTAACTGCCTTCCTTCTAGTCTTATACTGCTTAATTACGGACGGCTTGCGCAGATAGCCTTCGTGTAACTTTACGCGAAATTCCATAACAAACAATCTTCGCTCAACTAATTTAATGTAGGGCAGCAGTAATTACGAACAATCGAAAGCGTAATATGATTTTTATTTATTCAACAAAAATGTTTATATCTTCTAATGACACATGTAATCTCAGAAAAATTTACCACAGCCAATTTTATTTACCGTATTTTCCGCCTAATGAGCCGAATTTCTGGCCCTAAATTTTGGACCTGATATTTGGGGGTCGGCTTATTGGCCGATCACCAGCTTTGGACCAAAAAATACCGAAGACCAAAATCGGCCCCAAAATCATACCTTTGATCTCACAGTTACGGCAGAGTTATTTCAGTTGAATAAACTTTATTTATTAATAGAAAAAGGTCTATACATTACGAATGATATGTATTCATAGAAATAACAAAATTCATAAAATAATACACACTTTAATCTCAGAAATTTATTAAAATCCATGAAATTCATCATCCTCATCGTCAGAAGAACCAAATAATAGATTCCAATCCTCATCAGAGACCTGGTTGTCGTACGGGTCATTCTCTGGTGTTATCAGCTGAGTGAGTGGAATGTAGTCTTCCTCGTCGTCGTCCAACCACAACATATCATCTTCCGTTCCATCCATTGCATTTGAGATGCTGTATTTTTTAAATGACTTCTCTACAGTTTCAACACTAATATCGTCTCACGATTTCACGACCCACTCACAGACGGTAGCGAGTGATGCAGCGCGCATATTTCCGGCAGCAGTAAAACTTTGATTGCCGGAAACCATCCACTCATTCCAGCATTGACGGAGCCTGTCTTTAAAAGGTTTATTTAAAGAAACATCTAAGGGCTGTATCACAACCCCGGCTTATTGGGCGGTAATAAGCAAAACCTCTCATTTTCAGAGCTGAAAATTGGCCTCGGCTTATTCGGCGATTCGGCTTATTAACCAGAAAATACGGTATTTGTTTATTTTTAAATTGGAATAAAAATGAATTTTATATTCAGTTAGAAATATTCGCGTGGAACAACTTTGTGTAAAATAATCATGTAAATAAAAGTATTTCTCTTTAATCTTTACGGGATTGCAGATTGAAGTTTATTTGCTACTATGTTGTCATATTGATTTTTAATTTTTAGAAACTGCTGCCTAGGAACTAAGCCTGAATGTTGCTAAAAAGAGATTGTGAAAACGTTCTGTGGATCTTTTGTCATTCGTTTCTCTTTTTAGCTGTTTAACTTTAATGGTATAGAAGGTAAGCAAAATCGTTTGTAATTTTAAGATACCAATACTGCATAGTAAATTAATACGGAAGTAATGATAAAATACAGTTTCTGTAAAATAATATTACCTTTCAAAATTATAAGTTGAATTTACATATAATAAAATAATTAAAAATTAGTGACTAATTACAGAGGGACTTTTAAGAATTTAATAGTTAAATGTTTATAATAATTGGGACAAATCTTTCGCGTCATAAGTTTACAAGGTTTAATGACAAACTATAGCATAACACACTAAAAACAAAATTACCACTTTTATTTAAATTGTGAGTGTTTCACATTTCTGTCAAATATGAGAAGTATGGTATTTGAACATGTGTGCTTAGTTTTGTGTTCTCAGTTTTCTTCTGTGTAACCTCATGAAAACCAATTAGTTCATAATCAAGAAAGTGAACTTCTTGAATTACTAACTGTTGATATCATCAGTACAACATAGGTTAATCTGATTCCAGAAATAATACGAATGACTTTATGCTCGTTATGAGTTATCCTGTCCACTAGTGAAAAATGGAGAGGTAATCAATTCTTTCTATGGTGTTTTAGCGTAAAATAAAATTATATTTCTAATTTTTTGTAAAGTGTCCACAATTATTTAAGTTTTCCAGGAGTTACAGTTTTCTATCAACATGGTTATGAAAAAGAGATATTCTCAGAAAACCTGCGTTTTGGGCTGGATAACTTTGAACCAAAGTAAAGAACTTGATTTCTGCAAGTTTGGATTGGTTTGTTTTGAATTTCGCACAAAGCTACGCGATGGATTTCTCCACTAATTGTCCCTAAATTAGCAGTGTAAAACTAGAAGGAAAGCGACTCGTCATCACCACACACTGCCAACAGTTGGACTACTATTTACCGTGACTAAAACCTACTGTATTTAGAACTGGTGGTATAGCTTCCAATACACCAAAGGGTTCTATGGATACTATTATGCCCATTACTGATACCATAAATGGAAAATAAAGACAATGACGTTCATTTCAGTAACAGGTAAACAGTAAAGTGCAGTGTATCTCATATGTGATATCAGTGCATAAATAAAGCTGTCAATTAACATAATTTTTCTTGTAAACGTTGTACACGATTAAGGATGATTTTGATACACGACAGTAGAGACACAGCATACTGTCAAAACAAAAAAAAAGTAAAGTCACTCAACGAACTTTTGCACATGTTAAGTTTTTAACAAGAACGTTCACAGTTGAGAAAATTATACTAGCTAATACAATAAATAATAAACCTTTATACAATGAAAAACTCTTCTTAACCCTAGAAAGTTGTTTCTTTTCACAGTAGTCTTGTGAGGAACTTTCACTTTAGACGATTATAGAGGCTTTTATCAAATCAGCTTATATGTGTGTGCGTTTTGAATTTTTGTGCAAAGCTACTCGAGGGCCATTTGCGCTAGTCGTCTCTAATTTAAAAGTGTAAAAATAGAGGGTAAGCAGCTAATCACCACTCACTACAAACTCTTGGGCTACTCTTTTACCAACGAATAGTGAGATTTATCGTAACTTTATAACTCTCCTACGGCCGAAAAGGCGAGTATTTTTGGAGGGACGTGGATCCAAACCCACAACCCTTAGATTAACCTTTACTTTAAACTGTAGATTATAAGGGTCTCAGAACCACTCTGGCATCTTGATACGTACAAAATAAACAAAATCGTTCCAGAAAGGACTGAGATGTTTTGATTAGATAAAAGTATTTTGATGTTATCGAGCAAGCTTACTGTTGTAAGTTCCCAAACATCCTTGGTCAGTAAAACCACGTTTTTCACTTAACTGAGAAGAACATGAGGTAGCTAGAACCAATGTTACTAACACGGCAGATAGAAGTGATAAACACATGGTTATTGTCAACTGCAAACAAGCGAAAGCATGTTCTGTAGAGTTGGAAAGTTTATAACATAAGGGTGAGTTATATTATTGTTATTCAAGCTCTTAATTCAAATTTTACTAAAATATTAAGCGTTGAGTTTGCTATAACGAGAATATAAAATATCAGTAGATGTGTCATCGAAGAAGACTCTGATTTCAAATAAATTCTAAATAATTATAATGTTGTAAACTAACACGGTTAAGAAACTATCGTAACAACCAAAGAGAGTAACAAACAGATTACCATACAGATTTCCACGTAAAGAACACTGTAACGTTGGTCAGAGGAAGATGCAGAATGATAAGATAGCTAGATATTTTAAGATTTTATACTTATTTGTCATCAGATTAACGTGCTATTGCTCAATTCATAAGACCCAAGAGAATCATAAAAATATGGAATAAAATATTCCGCTGGAAGAAAAATTCTCATCAGTGGTCATTAAATGTGATTATTAATACATCCACGTCTTACTTCAATACCACGCTTTAACTAACACCCACATGTAATTTAACACCATAATTACATATTTTGTGTCGCTGTGTGAAGGACAAAAGTATTTCTTTTTCCAAATTGCTGTAAGAGTTGTCATGTAGCAATAGAGAAAAATAACCTTAATCTCGAATTGTTTTGCAGAAAGTTCTTATTTGAAAGCTTCTTATTCATGTTTCTTATGATTGGAGTCTCAATCTCTGTTTTTCCAAGGTGTTTTTTTAAACAAATTGGAAACAATTTATGTTTTTTATATTACTGTGGCTCAGTGGCCAATATGTATGTTATATGTCTCCTTTCGTTTTGGGCCGAGTATGGCTTGTTGGAACATTTGTAGTACACCTTCATCTAAGACTAAAAGAGGACGATTTTAGTGGCTTTTTTCATTTAGATTAAGGATGGCTTATTCAGAGCATCAAATTTTTAGGAGAAATAACGTGCTGACACTTAAGCATTGGTTAGGTCAACTAAAGTAGATTATCCGTCTGTTGCTAAAGTTTTCTAAAGAATCATTCGGTTCGACGGTAATTGTTGATTGATAAATAACGCACATTATCTAGATATTATGAACTTGATATTAGTTTATACAATAACTATAGCTGATAATGCTCGATAAAGCTTTACCTATTCGATAGTGCTTTGTTTGATTGGTTTAATTTTCGCATAAAGCTACACACGGACTATCTAAGCTTGTCGTCCCTAATTTACCAGTGTAAAACAAGAAAAAAGGCAGGAAGTTTGAGATTATGGGTGTGCTATAAGAGTAATGGTTAAACTTTTTAAACTATTCGGTTAGACAACAGTAATTTAAGAGTTCAACAGATACAATTGGCTAGCTGCTTTAACTCTAGTGAGAACGTGTATGAAATTATGAAAGAAACAAAACTGATGTTATAATCACCAAGATAGATTTTATTGAATTGATCTGATTGGTTAACGTATTTTATTGCTTCAGCAAACTTCGTTGAGAATTCATTACGCAACTCCTCAAACTGTCCGACAGCACAAAAGTTAAAATTTATTGAAATGGAACAATTGTTACAAATACATCTATATTATTAAACAAAATTGAGCACAACATTATTATGTATATGAGGAATAATTCCCAGTTGGAAACACTTAAGGTGCACAATTTCAGTCGAACGATCGTTTTCTTGTGCAGAATTTCACACAATCTATAGTTTCTATAATAAACTAGGGACTCTAGACGAGTGATTAACCTTCATAATACTCAGCTTACTACATGGTTTACATCTGTGTATAGTTCAATTTAACACAATGTGGAGAAATCGTAACAGAATATTATCAATATATTAAAGAATTATTTTTCTTTCGATAAAAATAACAAATTAAAAATGATTAAATTTGTATTCTTCTCTTTGAATTATTGATTAATTTGTTTTTGAATTTCGCTGAACGCTACAAGAGAGCTATCTGCTCCAGCCGTCCCTAAATTTTCGGAGTAAGATTAGAGGGAAGGTAGCTAGTCATCACCATCCTCAGGCAACTCTTGCGCTACTCTTTTACAAACTAGTATAATGCAAAATATAACGATTGTTACAACTGAGAAGCTCGAAATATCTGGGATTTCTTTGAACAAAAAGCCAATAAAGACCAGCAGAAAACATAGGTAATGTGAGAGGCTGACCGTTCGTAGTATTTTATAATAAAAAGCTGGTACAAGTATCTCGATCAAAGAACATAAGACAATTAACAGCCAAAAAGCATTCTTTTAAACAGCGAGTACAAATTATGTTAATGTTCCGAATATTGTTTAACCGAAAGCCATCGAAATTCTATAAATATGATTCAATAAAGTTGTGCTGTTTAATTCTTTCGTTTGTTGGAATTCTAAAGAAATTATTGACATCGTGACAACATTTACTACAGTTATCATTACTGATATAACTTGTGGTAAGCCAAATGTTTCTTTCAAAAACTTTTCTGACTATCACAAATACCGTAATCGGATAATTGAAAAGGTGACCATTTTTGTAAATTGCCTTCTTTTTCCTAATCGAGACTGTTCGATTATGTTTTCTCCATAAAGGGCTACGAATTCAACAAGTAGTATCATTTTCTGTGGTTAAAGTAGTCCCTCACATTATTTTTGTTTTCTGTTAGCGACTGCTTTCTTTTTAGGAAATTCCGGACGGAAGGTGCTTTAATAATACTTATATTTTGTATTCTATGTAGCACATCAAATAAATACGTAACTATCAGATTAGTAGTCGATTGTCTTATACACACAGATAATACAGAGTCAGTGCGGTACAATTCAAGTTACAAATATTACCCTAAATATGTGAAACTCTCTTCTGGATTACCATGTGACAGAGTTTTATTGGTCTTTGACGTTAAAAATATTTTACAGTCAGTTTCAGTCGAATAATAGTTCTGTGTCTCTTCATATAATTTGAAATAAATTATTTTGTGTTATAAATCTTTGTATGCGAACAAAATTATTGTTTGTTTGTTTGTTTTGGAATTTCGCACAAAGCTACTCAAGGACTATCTGTGCTATCCATCCCTAATTTAGCAGTGTAAGACTAGAGAGAAGGCAGCTAGTCATCACCACCCACCGCCAACTCTTGGGCTACTCTTTTACCAACGAATAGTGGGATTGAACGTCACATTATATAACCCCACGGCTGGGAGGGCGAGCATGTTTAGCGCGAACGCGCGACCCTCGGATTACGAGCGCACGCCTTAACGCGCTCGGCCATGCCAGGCCTCAAAATTATTGATATGTAAGATGAAATATTTTAACAACTATAAATATCCTATTCTACCTTCCTTTGAACATACGATGTTTGCATTTTGAAATTAATACATTTTCAGGGAATTCTCTTTTGTATCTGATTAAAAATAACATGGTATTACACAGAGAATCATTGTAACCGGAAATATCATATTGCAAATACCTTATAACATATGATAGATAGTTATTATGTTTTATAAGTCTTCATGTTAATCTGTGTTGTGTATGAATAAAAACATTGATGTATGAGAAATAGTATTAGTGCCACTTACATATTGTTTATTGTTTTAAATTGATGTACATCCTCTGATATTGGCTAAGGGAGTACCTAAATATTGTCCTAATATTGCTTTCCAATAGTTTATAAAATTATTTACTGTAACATGTAAATCTAGCTATGTATTATATTTTCTTTCGAGTGCTGTTGGTAACTTTGATCCTTGTGTGTATCATTTGGCATCTGCACGAAACAGAAACCTTTAACTCTATACCATTTTCAGTAATAATGACTTTCTATTCAATTTAGTGTATTGTGTTTTCCAATTACCTTCACCAGAATTTAGTTTTTATCAGATCTGATACTTGTATTTGAGTGGAGTGTAATATTACCTGACATTCAACACACCATTTAGTTTCTTGTGTTCTTTTCTCACAACCACATTCTGAAATTAAAAATTGTCATCTATTCAGTATTACAGGAAATAGGATAAATTTTTATAGAAAAATACACGACTGACAGTACATTTTTAATCCGATGGTCGATTCTTCTAAAAACATTGTGCTCTTGTCAATAAAATATAGTTGTTTCATGAACATTAACCATAACTTAACCATGTGCTTTTCTTGGTAACAGATTAACCACATTTTCTTTTTTCAATTATATTTTCCAACTTCTAGCTACGTAGTTATGAAATACGTGCATGTATTTAATCAGAAATATTTTACTAAGTGTATATATATATATTCCATTCAGAATTACTTTTTTTTCTACGTTTGACAGTATACTACATTGGTATATTACAGCATTTATAGTAAAGATGACAGCATCAAATATCTTATTCAGTATTGTTTCTATTAATGTTTTAGTTGGTGATTTCGATGAATAAACTTTAAATATAAATTTTAAACTTTAACTCTGAGCCACAAATTTAAAAAACTATCCTTTCAGATTCGTTTCATCACACCTTGCCGCCATTAGTTCTCTCTGTCTGACCAATTACTGACTGATATTTCTTCATCAGCTGATATAACTTCTATTCAATACTTTACACTCATCCCAGTACCACCGGGATTTATCTTTTTAATCACATTATGAGCTTTTTGTTTTCTATTGCAAAAATAGAATATTGAAAAGCTTCTGAATTTTTTCCACTACACTTAAGAAACATTATAAATCCATCAATATTAAATGACTACCATCCAATCACGTGAAAACAAGAAATAATTACTGTAATATCTACGAAACATTCCAACAGATCAAATCTAGTTAATTTTAGTTCCGTTAGTTTGTTAAGTTGTCTTTGTAAGCTTATGCAAAAAGTAACTTCGATCAGACTTATTATATTACACGTTCTTAACTGAATCAATATACTAATCATATAATAATAATCAAGTCACAATAGATGTTTTTTGTATGTTAAAAAAAAGATTTGATAGTTTTCAGCACAATAGAATAAAGTATAAACTAAAATATCAAAATATTAATGAAACTATAATCAGGATGATTTCGAACTTTAGCCGATAGAACTGACAATATTAAATATTTTTTATGAGGATACGTTATTAAAAACATTTAATGTTAGTGTAACAGTTAAATAACTTATAACATATCAAAAAATAATCTTACAACACGACAAATACAATGAACAGAGACATAAGATTAGCATTAAGGCTTCTAAAACTTACTACAGTGAATTACATACGAAAAATTAGCAACCTATTCATTTTTAGCTGATTTAATTTTAATACATGAAAAATCAGGAAAAGGCGATATATACATGGTCATTGTCATCTGTAAACAAACGAAAATACATTTACATAAAATTTAAAGCTCTAGAATCTAATCATAAAATACTTTGTTTTCGTTTGAACTCTAACGAGTAATTCTGCCAAACTATTAAACACTATACTTATTAAAATTACATTACAGAAAACGCCTGGGATGGCCGAGCAAGTAATGTGTACGACTCGTAACACGAGGGTCGCGGGTTCGCGCGAAACATGCTCGACTTCCCAGCCGTGGGGGCGTATAATTTGACGGTCAATACCATTATTCGTTTGTACAAGAGTTGTCGGTGGGGGGTGATGACTAGCTGCCTTCCCTCTAGTCTTACACTGCGAAATTAGGGACGGCTACCACAGATAGTCCTCGATTAGCTATGTGCGAAATTCCAAAACAAACAAACAAACATCACAGAATATCGCTGGAGTGCCAACCAGAATGAGAAAATAGTTAAATATATTTAGGTTTCATACTTCCCTGTCATCAAATCATTCATCTTAGATTTAACTAAAAAATAGCGAATAGAAATGTAAAAATATGGAAAAAAGAATTATACGTGGCAGATGTTTTCACATCTCAAGACTATAATTTTGTGATTATTATTATATTTACGTCCTAATTCAATACCGTATTGAAACATCTTTCAATGCCTTTTCTGACAACATTGTTGTTTATGTCGTATTGTTAGAGAAAGATTTGTTTGGTTTGTTTTGAATTTCTCGCAATGCTACACGAGAGCTATGCGCTTACCGTTCGTAATTTAGCAGTGTAAGGGTAAAGGAAGGTTGTTTTAAATAGGAAAATTCCACCTTAAATTTTAAAGAATCTTGTTGGTTTTTTAAAGCACAGGCCCGTTCTTACTAATGAGGTTTCAGTCCTATAGCTGATGTTAGTTAGTCTGGACTGTCACTCTCGTATTTCCTGTGGTTTATTAATACGTAGTGATAAAAAGTAGCGATATCATGCTACAAATACATTATATTAAAAAAAAGGTGCGTCCGAAAACACAGATTCACCATGTTTACACATCAAAGTGCGCGAAATTGAGGACTAACTAACAAATGAATGAACAGTTGTCCTCAACTTCTTATCAGTGTTACAAATGTTTCTACCAGTTTGGCCGTCAATTTTGATTTTATTTCTTTAGGTCTACACTCAGTAATTTTATGGGCCACAACATATTATGACACTAACGTGTGTTTCACTAGATTACAATGGCTTCAAAAACTGAACAAACAGTGACAATCACCAGAGAAATGAACAAACAGTAGCTATAATTTATAAACCTGCACCTAAATTCAACTATTGGATGACGTTTTCCATGGAATTAAATAACGTGTATCAAACACATTGTAAATACACAACTAGCAATAGTCATAACAGGCTTAAATTGTCGTAGCAATCGTAACAGTACTTTTAACGGTTTTGTTTTTGAATTACGCACAAAGGTATATGTGCCAGCCATCCCTCATTTGCCAGTGTCAGACTAAAGGCTAGGAAGGTAATAATCACCACCGACCGGTAAACTTGGACAACTTTTTTACCAATGGCCTGTGGAATTGAAAGTAACATTATACAAGAAATACAAGCGTACATTATTCATTATACAAGCCTACAAGAAATATATTTAGGATTATTTTTCATCTTTAGTTTCTTTGTGAACTTATAATTGATTGCAACCAAATTATAATACCATTAGTTTCGGATTACATAATTTTCTTTACCGATTATAAACGAAAACTCAGGATGTTTATCTTCCTTGTTAGTTAAATTTAATTGAAATCCAGTCTACAAAGTGACGATATCAGTAGTGATAACATATTTTATCGTCATCTTTCATCATGTTCTTTGTATTAAAATAAATATTAAATTCTAGAAAACTGTAGGCACCAATTTTACATTAAAAACCAGCTACTCACTGAGAGAAACTAATTCATTTTTAAAGTTGAATCAAACAGTGCTTTTGAAACTAATAGTTATACTTTATTATTCAAATCTCCTACGTGCTTTTCCATGTGTTATAACTTAGTAACATCTGTTAGTAAAAGTGGCATCAAATGTTTGTCCTTAAGAAGTGGATGTTTCACATATTTATTAATTGAATTAATATAACAATATACACACAACCCACCGTTAATGTATTAAAATTTCGCTGTAATGTATCAATCTGACGTGTTTATCTTTGAGCTAATGTTGTTACTCTGACCAAGTTGAAGGAAGGAATAAAACTGTTGTTACTAAATAATCACCGTATGACCACTTTGAAATTTCGAAATGCCATTATTATAAATTCTAATTTTAGTTTTTTCTTCAATTTCTAAAATATGTCTGATCGTGAACTTCAATTTATTTCAGTATCTCTTTTTATTTGATGTTGATGTTAATCTGGAATTGTTTAATTTTTCATATCCGTGTTTCTGTGTTCTGTGAATATGTTAATGTTTTTCTTAGATATTATATTATCAAAAAACGAAATTGTTTTTGTACGTTGTTTCCAAAGTATAATGTCTTGTCATCTGACAACATAAAAATCAAAAGATTTAGTTCTATAAAACATAACCAACATTCCTTGGAACTATATCTATATTTGTATTTGCTTTATTTCATGAATTCCACAGGAGTTTGATTAAGATACAAGTAATCGATTAAATATATTCCATTTCAACTGAGGATATTACTTCCTTTTTCCAAATAATTCTCCCACCAAACTGTTTAATTGTTGTTCCTCAGATTCAAGAAGTAGAACCTTGATACAGTCGGTAAACATGTCGTTCTTGAAGCAGTTCGATCTGAATAAAAATATTAAGTATATCTAGCTGTTATTTGCTATTCTTTTCGCTTCTGTAAAACGTAAATAAATAACAAAAATTATTTATTGTAATAGAATGAGAATAATGTACTTTTTTTTCAAATATATTCTTAAATATGATTACATGTGAACATTTTCACGACATCATTGTAGAATCCTCAAATATATATAAAAAAGATCATGAAAGGAGACAGTGGAAAATGAAAATTGTAAATTGTGAAAGAATAGATTTATAGCAACACCATTTAACCGTCCTTTCAAGATGGAGTTAGGGCTGTAGTTGTTTTTCAACTGGTGATGTAGAGGTTTGTTGAACATGACATCATCTGTATCAAACTGTCTTTACTTCCTTTACTGATATCTGTTGATATATATCTCTTATATGTTTCAATAGAATATTATAACAATAAAAACAGAAGATTAGTATGGAATTTAATACTGAATATTGATCAAACTTCAGATTATTTTTACTGATACATGTCACAAAAACATACAGGGATTTTATCTATTTCCACCCAGTTTTTATCTCTTACGTATTTCGTTCTTACAAATTTGGCGTGGGCCAATATATTTTAAGGATAGATATTTTATACCTCGATGGATAGCTAAATAAAAAAACATATTACCCGAGCACTTCAGGTAAGGGCAATTTCAAATCACAACCAACAAAGTGCAGAGGGCTGTATCGACTACACTATTTGAGTCTCTGTCAACTTATTAATGTTCTATAATAACTAGTTCTTAATAATCACCTGCACGATTTGTGAATGAGCGGAACCTGGTAAACATTATAACATTCTTCACAGATTCGATTCAATCCGAGCAAGCTTCGTAATGTCGTAAGTTCCCATACATCCTTGGTCAGTAAAACTACGTTTCTCTCTTAACAGTGAAGAACATGAGGTTGAAAGAAGCAATGCTACGAATAGGGTGAATAGAAATGACAAACACGTGGTCATTGTCATCTGTAAACAAGAACAAACGAAAGCATGTTCTGTAGAGTCTGAAAGTCTATAACCTAAGTGTGAGTTATTGTTATTTAAATTTGATCCTACCAAAATAGCAAGCATATCAGAAGATATGTCACATCAAGGTTAAAATCGAACTTCTTTCAAATAAATTCTAAATAATTATAATGTTGTAAAATAACATACTTTCTATACCACTGTAACAACCAATGAGAATGAGAAACAGTCTTACCATACAGATTTCCACTTGAGGAACACTGTAACGTTGGTGAGTAGAAGATTCAGAATGAGGAGACATCTAGACATCGTAAGTTTTTATACTTATCTGTCATCAGATTAATCTCCTTTTCCTGAATTCAAAAGACCCAAGAGAGTCATAAAAAATGAAAAAATGTCACCCTAGAAGGAATTTTCTCATCACTGATCTCTAAATGTCATTATTAATACGTTCACGTCCTAGTTCAATATCATACTTCCCACTAATTCCCGTATGTTTTTAATATCATAATTACATTTCTCGTATCGATGTGTGAATAATTGAAGTATTTCTTACTTGGAACTACTTTAAGAGTGGCTTAGTAGCAATGAAGAAAGACATCCTTAATATGTTGAACCGTTTCACCAGAAAATTTTTATTTGAAGATTTCTTATAGTTGTTTATCACCATTTGAGTCTAAGTCTCCATTTTCTTCTCTCCCACTTTTAGAAACAAATAGCATCGAACAAAAACTTTTTCTAGGAGTCTCTGTATATTATTCATTAACTTCTAATTATTAAGAGTTTAATTTTACATATTGACCGCCGAAGCACGAACCTTAAACAATAGTAAAACGTGTATTCCTTCTGTTTTTACAATTGATAGCTAAATCAGAATATCATTAGATTCTAATTACATAAATATTTATAGTTTTTTATGACTTATAAAATATTAAACTAATTTCTCTTATTACTTTTGTTCAGTCCACAAATTTATCTAGAGGCTGATGATATCGAGAATAATGTTTGATTTCTCGTTATTTCTCTTACATTTACTTGTACTACAGTAAACGTTAGAATTTAAAATCTTCCATTTCAGATTAAAAATAAGCCATTTGCAGTGAGAAAAATAGTCATGTTATACGTGGATCAAACAATGTATAAAAAACTTATAATTTTATTTTATAAATAATATTATCTGTGTTTCATTTTTGTATCATAACGACTTTATAACATTTCTTACGAAACGTGGTATTATCTATTTAAACACGATTTAGGAAGTGTTGGATAAGAACTGATACATTTGTTAAGATGTATATGATTCATTTTTATTATATGTAAAAAAATATCAAATTATTTCATTTTGAAATTGTATATCGTGTATTCTGCGCTTAAACTTTCACACATTTATCAATGAAATTAAAACAATTACACACACACACACACACACACACACATGCACAAAACCCATTATTAATATGGCAATATTTTTTTGCTGAATATCACTTTCAAATTTTTAAGCTATAGTTCATACCTCGAACTGTTATAAGGATAGTTTGTTTCTCTTCTGAATTTCGCGCACAAGGGCTACCTGCGTTATCCGTCCCTAAATTAGAAGTGTAGCACTTCAGGAAAGGCAGCTAGTCATCTCCGTCCACTGGGAACTCTTGGGCTACACTTTTATCAACAAATAGTGGAATTCATCGTGACATATTATAACGCCCCCACGAGCATGTTCGGTGCGACGGGGATTTAAATTCACGATCCTCAGATTACGATTCGAACGCCTTAACCCACCAAACACTCTAGGGTATGGAACTACGAGTCCTGTTACATGGGAATCAACGTTCTCTTCAACAGGAACGAAAAGTTATGTAACTTAATCTCCTGACGTTACTGATGCTTCAGTCTACGAGAATATCTATCAGTATATTATACAGGTGTTCTTTTAGGGATCGAGTGTGGTCTTGTGGTTAATGTACCCAAACTGTACATCGGAGGATTGATGATATGAACATTATTACCACACAAACACTTGACACACTTTGAGGTTATATGTGTGCTATAAGAGTGATAATCAAATCTTATTCGGTTAAACAACAATAGTAAAAGTGTTCAAAATTGATGTTATTGGTTAGCTGCCTTTAATCTTGTCAAAACTTTTTGAAAATCTGAAACAAACGAAACTGATTTGATAAACAACCGAGAGTGATTTTATTAAATCGATCTAACCGGATCACGTGTTTCAGTGCTCCATCAAACTTTGAGTAGAATTTATGTCACAATTGATCAACCTGTTTGAAAACAACTACGTTTCCAGAAGAATTTTACTGTCGCAAAAGTTTTAAATTACAACATATGTACTTGTGAACATCAATGCATTCTAGGTTGCAGAATTTTAAATTTGTAATTGTAAGTATCAAATACAGAATAGATATAGGCACTGCTAATATAGAACGAACTTACCGTAAATCTAAGGAAAGAAGATTTCCGAATATTCAAGTCTGTTATGTATAAAGCGTTTGAAATGCCATGTTGTTGTTTATATTATTGTTTCGAAGTTCAAACCAATAATATATGTTGTTATTCATTTAGAAATTTCTAGAATTAGGTAGATCGATCATTTGTCTATAAATAGAATGTATACTGGCCTGGTGTCTAGACGAGTCTCGTGCAAAAACAGACATGCGCAGATTACTCTGGAATTCTGTGGAAGTTACGCGACTGTTCGAGAACACAGTAGGCCTTCTAATATATAAACAGTCGGCGATGTGAAGAGAGTGAGTCAGTCATTCGTTTTTATTCGATTCAAGAGATGTGTCTTCGTTTGAGAAAATTTTTCAACGTTTACTGTGTGTTTATTCAACTTGGATTTGTGACTGGAGCTAGATCTACAAAAGCTGTGATTTTATTTCGTCATTCTTTACGATTCATTCGAATTACTGGTTATACTGAAGGTGAACACGTATAGGACTGTTTAAGGGAGACCGGGGCAAGTTGGAAAACGACAAAGTTGAGACATTCATCAAAGACATCGTAAAAAGAACTTCGTCAAATTTATTGGACTGTGAATTGTTTCTGGACTTCTCCGTTCAAACTTCGGAATTTCTTCGTTGGATTTTTGGATTTCTGATCTGGTCTTTTGGACTTTCATTCTGGATCATTATATTGGACACAGGCCCGTACCGTTTTGTATTGTTATTAATTTTGAAGGTTGAAACTGAATATCTGTCATTGTTATTGTATAATTTATTTTATATCTGTCACATATATAATAGTTTATTGTAATAAATTATATAAGCTGTTATCTGTGTCTTTCTGTTGCGTTCAGTCCACATAAAAAAAAAGTAACAAGTGAAACAATAAGACAAGCAGAAAGTACTCTGATTGAGAGTTGAATCATCAGTTTATTAACTAGAATGATGTAATAATCATTTTAATTCAATGTTAATTTCGCTCAATTTTCCGTAATTGGCCAAGTGGGTTAAGATGATCGATTCGTAATCTGATGGTCGCAGGCTCGAATCGCCGTCGCGGTTATTCCACATTATTTGTTGACAAAAGAGTAGTCCAAGAGATTACGGTGGGTGGTAATGATTAGCTGACTTCCCTCTATTTTTATTCTGCTTAATTAGGGATGGCTTGCACAGATAGCCTTCGTGTAACTTTACGCGAAATAAACTTTATTTTATTTACGAAAATAAAATAACCTATTTTATTTATTTTTAAATTGGAATAAAAATGAATTTTATATTCAGTTAGAAATATTCGTGTGGAACAACTTTGTGTAAAGTAGACATTTAAATAAAAGTATTTCTCTTTTATCTTTACGGGATTGCAGATTGAAGTTTATTTGCTTTTAAGTTGTCATATTTATTTTTAATTTTTACAAACTGCTGCCTAGGAACTAAGCCTGAATGTTACTGAAAGAGATTGTGAAAATGTTCTGTGGATCTTTTGTCATTCGTTTCTCTTTTTACCTCTTTAACTCTAATGCTATAGAAGGTAAGCAAAATCGGTTGTAATTTTAAGATACCAATACTACATAGTAAATTAATACGGAAGTAATGATAAAATACAGTTTCTGTAAAATAATATTACCTTTCAACATTATAAGTTGAATTTACATATGATAAAATAACTAAAAATTAGTGACTAATTACAGAGGGACTTATAAGAATTTAATAGTTAAATGTTTATAATAATTGGGACAAATCTTTCGCGTCATAAGTTTCTAAGGTTCAATGACAAACTATAGCATAAGAGAAAAAAAATATCACTTTTATTTGGATTGTGAGTGTTTTACATTTCTGTCAAATATGAGAAGTATGGTATTTGAACCAACTATTGATATCATTAGAGCAACATAGGTTAATCTGATTTCATAAAAAATACGAATGGCTTTATCCTTTATGCTCGTTATGAGTTATCCTGTCCACTAGTGTAAAATGGAGAGGTAATCAAAATTTTCTATGGTATTTTGGCGTAAAATAAAATGATACTTTTAATTTTTTGTAAAAGGTTTCCTAAGCTTTTCAGGAGTTACAGTTTTCTATCAACATGGTTATGAAAAAGAGATAACATCAGAAAACCTGCGTTTTGGGTTGGATAAATTTGAACCAAAGTAAAGAACTTGACTTATGCAAGTTTGGTTCGGTTTATTTTGAATTTCGCCCAAAGCTACACGAGGGATGTCTCCACTAACTGTCCCTAATTTAGCAGTGTAAGACTAGAAGGAAAGCGACTCGTCATCACCACACACTGCCAACAGTTGGACTACTATTTACCGTGACTAACACCTACTGTATTTAGAACTGGTGGTATAGCTCCAATACACCAAAGGGTTCTTTGGATACTATTATGCCCATTACTGATACCATAAATGGAAAATAAAGACAATGACGTTCATTTCAGTAACAGGTAAACAGTAAAGTGCAGTGTATCTCATATGTGATATCAGTGCATAAATAAAGCTGTCAATTAATATAATTTTTCTTGTAAACGTTGTACACGATTAAGGATGATTTTGATACACGACAGTAGAGACACTGCATACTGTCAAAACAAAAGAAACTGAAGTCACTCCACGAACTTTCGCAGATGTTAAGTTTTTAGTTGTCGCTATTTGATAGGTGGAAGAATAGAGGGTAAGCAGCTAATTACCACTCATTGCAAACTCTTGGGCTACTCTTTTACCAACGAATAATGAGATTTATCGTAACTTAATAACTCTCCTACGACTGAAAAGGCGAGTATTTTTGGTGGGACGTGGATCCAAACCCACAACCCTTAGATTTAGAGTCGGCCGCCTTTGCCCTTTAGCTCTGTCGGGCCTCAGTAATGTAAGTAAACTTTACTTTAAACTGAAGATTATAAGGGTCTTAGAACCATTCTGGCATCTTGATACGTACAAAATATACAAAATCGTTCCAGAAAGGACTGAGATGTTTTGATTAGATAAAAGTATTTTATTTTGTTTGATTGGTTTAATTTTTGCATAAAGCTACACACGGACTATCTAAGCTTGTCGTCCCTAATTTACCAGTGTAAAACAAGAAAAAAGGCAGGAAGTTTGAGATTATGGGTGTGCTATAAGAGTAATGGTTAAACTCTTTAAACTATTCGGTTAGACAACAGTAATTTAAGAGTTCAACAGATACAATTGGCTAGCTGCTTTAACTCTAGTGAGAACGTGTATGAAATTATGAAAGAAACAAAACTGATGTTATAATCACCAAGATAGATTTTATTGAATTGATCTGATTGGTTAACGTATTTTATTGCTTCAGCAAACTTCGTTGAGAATTCATTACGCAACTCCTCAAACTGTCCGACAGCACAAAAGTTAAAATTTATTGAAATGGAACAATTGTTACAAATACATCTATATTATTAAACAAAATTGAGCACAACATTATTATGTGTATGAGTAATAATTCCCATTTGGAAACACTTAAGGTGCACAATTTCAGTCGAACGATCGTTTTCATGTGCAGAATTTCACACAATCTATAGTTTCTATAATAAACTAGGGACTCTAGACGAGTGATTAACCTTCATAATACTCAGCTTACTACATGGTTTACATCTGTGTATAGTTCAATTTAACACAATGTGGAGAAATCGTAACAGAATATTATCAATATATTAAAGAATTATTTTTCTTTCGATAAAAAAAACAAATTAAAAATGATTAAATTTGTATTCTTCTCTTTGAATTATTGATTAATTTGTTTTTGAATTTCGCTGAACGCTACAAGAGAGCTATCTGCTCCAGCCGTCCCTAAATTTTCTGAGTAAGATAAGAGGGAAGGTAGCTAGTCATCACCATCCTCAGGCAACTCTTGCGCTACTCTTTTACCAACTAGTATAATGCAAAATATAACGATTGTTACAACTGAGAAGCTCGAAATATCTGGGATTTCTTTGAACAAAAAGCCAATAAACATAAGCAGAAAACAAAAGTAATGTGAGAGGCTGACCGTTCGTAGTATTTTATAATAAAAAGCTGGTACAAGTATCTCGATCAAAGAACATAAGACAATTAACAGCCAAAAAGCATTCTTTTAAACAGCGAGTACAAATTATGTTAATGTTCCGAATATTGTTGAACCGAAAGCCATCGAAATTCTATAAATATGATTCAATAAAGTTGTGCTGTTTAATTCTTTCGTTTGTTGGAATTCTAAAGAAATTATTGACATCGTGACAACATTTACTACAGTTATTATTACTGATATAACATGCGATAAGCCAAATTATTCTTTCAAAAACTTTTCTGACTATCACAAATACCGTAATCGGATAATTGAAAAGGTGACCATTTTTGTAAATTGCCTTCTTTTTCCTAATCGAGACTGTTCGATTATGTTTTCTCCATAAAGGGCTACGAATTCAACAAGTAGTATCATTTTCTGTGGTTAAAGTAGCCCCTCACATTATTTTTGTTTTCTGTTAGCGACTGCTTTCTTTTTAGGAAATTCCGGACGGAAGGTGCTTTAATAATACTTATATTTTGTATTCTATGTAGCACATCAAATAAATACGTAACTATCAGATTAGTAGTCGATTGTCTTATACACACAGATAATACAGAGTCAGTGCAATACAATTCAAGTTACAAATATTACCCTAAATATGTGAAACTCTCTTCTGGATTACCATGTGACAGAGTTTTATTGGTCTTTGACGTTAAAAATATTTTACAGTCAGTTTCAGTCGAATAATAGTTCTGTGTCTCTTCATATAATTTGAAATAAATTATTTTGTGTTATAAATCTTTGTATGCGAACAAAATTATTGTTTGTTTGTTTGTTTTGGAATTTCGCACAAAGCTACTCAAGGACTATCTGTGCTAGCCATCCCTAATTTAGCAGTGTAAGACTAGAGAGAAGGCAGCTAGTCATCACCACCCACCGCCAACTCTTGGGCTACTCTTTTACCAACGAATAGTGGGATTGAACGTCACATTATATAACCCCACGGCTGGGAGGGCGAGCATGTTTAGCGCGAACGCGCGACCCTCGGATTACGAGCGCACGCCTTAACGCGCTCGGCCATGCCAGGCCTCAAAATTATTGATATGTAAGATGAAATATTTTAACAACTATAAATATCCTATTCTACCTTCCTTTGAACATACGATGTTTGCATTTTGAAATTAATACATTTTCAGGGAATTCTCTTTTGTATCTGATTAAAAATAACATGGTATTACACAGAGAATCATTGTAACCGGAAATATCATATTGCAAATACCTTATAACATATGATAGATAGTTATTATGTTTTATAAGTCTTCATGTTAATCTGTGTTGTGTATGAATAAAAACATTGATGTATGAGAAATAGTATTAGTGCCACTTACATATTGTTTATTGTTTTAAATTGATGTACATCCTCTGATATTGGCTAAGGGAGTACCTAAATATTGTCCTAATATTGCTTTCCAATAGTTTATAAAATTATTTACTGTAACATGTAAATCTAGCTATGTATTATATTTTCTTTCGAGTGCTGTTGGTAACTTTGATCCTTGTGTGTATCATTTGGCATCTGCACGAAACAGAAACCTTTAACTCTATACCATTTTCAGTAATAATGACTTTCTATTCAATTTAGTGTATTGTGTTTTCCAATTACCTTCACCAAAATTTAGTTTTTATCAGATCTGATACTTGTATTTGAGTGGAGTGTAATATTACCTGACATTCAACACACCATTTAGTTTCTTCTGTTCTTTTCTCACAACGACATTCTGAAATTAAAAATTGTCATCTATTCAGTATTACAGGAAATAGGATAAATTTTTATAGAAAAATACACGACTGACAGTACATTTTTAATCCGATGGTCGATTCTTCTAAAAACATTGTGCTCTTGTCAATAAAATATAGTTGTTTCATGAACATTAACCATAACTTAACCATGTGCTTTTCTTGGTAACAGATTAACCACATTTTCTTTTTTCAATTATATTTTCCAACTTCTAGCTACGTAGTTATGAAATACGTGCATGTATTTAATCAGAAATATTTTACTAAGTGTATATATATATTCCATTCAGAATTACTTTTTTTTCTACGTTTGACAGTATACTACATTGGTATATTACAGCATTTATAGTAAAGATGACAGCATCAAGTATCTTATTCAGTATTGTTTCTATTAATGTTTTAGTTGGTGATTTCGATGAATAAACTTTAAATATAAATTTTAAACTTTAACTCTGAGCCACAAATTTAAAAAACTATCCTTTCAGATTCGTTTCATCACACCTTGCCGCCATTAGTTCTCTCTGTCTGACCAATTACTGACTGATATTTCTTCATCAGCTGATATAACTTCTATTCAATACTTTACACTCATCCCAGTACCACCGGGATTTATCTTTTTAATCACATTATGAGCTTTTTGTTTTCTATTGCAAAAATAGAATATTGAAAAGCTTCTGAATTTTTTCCACTACACTTAAGAAACATTATAAATCCATCAATATTAAATGACTACCATCCAATCACGTGAAAACAAGAAATAATTACTGTAATATCTACGAAACATTCCAACAGATCAAATCTAGTTAATTTTAGTTCCGTTAGTTTGTTAAGTTGTCTTTGTAAGCTTATGCAAAAAGTAACTTCGATCAGACTTATTATATTACACGTTCTTAACTGAATCAATATACTAATCATATAATAATAATCAAGCCACAATAGATGTTTTTTTGTATGTTAAAAAAAAAGATTTGATAGTTTTCAGCACAATAGAATAAAGTATAAACTAAAATATCAAAATATATGAATGAAACTATAATCAGGATGATTTCGAACTTTAGCCGATAGAACTGACAATATTAAATATTTTTTATGAGGATACGTTATTAAAAACATTTAATGTTAGTGTAACAGTTAAATAACTTATAACATATCAAAAAATAATCTTACAACACGACAAATACAATGAACAGAGACATAAGATTAGCATTAAGGCTTCTAAAACTAACTACAGTGAATTACATACGAAAAATTAGCAACCTATTCATTTTTAGCTGATTTAATTTTAATACATGAAAAATCAGGAAAAGGCGATATATACATGGTCATTGTCATCTGTAAACAAACGAAAATACATTTACATAAAATTTAAAGCTCTAGAATCTAATCATAAAATACTTTGTTTTCGTTTGAACTCTAACGAGTAATTCTGCCAAACTATTAAACACTATACTTATTAAAATTACATTACAGAAAACGCCTGGGATGGACGAGCAAGTAATGTGTACGACTCGTAACACGAGGGTCGCGGGTTCGCGCGAAACATGCTCGACTTCCCAGCCGTGGGGGCGTATAATTTGACGGTCAATACCATTATTCGTTTGTACAAGAGTTGTCGGTGGGGGGTGATGACTAGCTGCCTTCCCTCTAGTCTTACACTGCGAAATTAGGGACGGCTACCACAGATAGTCTTCGATTAGCTATGTGCGAAATTCCAAAACAAACAAACAAACATCACAGAATATCGCTGGAGTGCCAACCAGAATGAGAAAATAGTTAAATATATTTAGGTTTCATACTTCCCTGTCATCAAATCATTCATCTTAGATTTAACTAAAAAATAGCGAAAAGAAATGTAAAAATATGGAAAAAAGAATTATACGTGGCAGATGTTTTCACATCTCGAGACTATAATTTTGTGATTATTATTATATTTACGTCCTAATTCAATACCGTATTGAAACTACTTTCAATGCCTTTTCTGACAACATTGTTGTTTATGTCGTATTGTTAGAGAAAGATTTGTTTGGTTTGTTTTGAATTTCTCGCAATGCTACACGAGAGCTATGCGCTTACCGTTCGTAATTTAGCAGTGTAAGGGTAAAGGAAGGTTGTTTTAAATAGGAAAATTCCACCTTAAATTTTAAAGAATCTTGTTGGTTTTTTAAAGCACAGGCCCGTTCTTACTAATGAGGTTTCAGTCCGAAAGCTGATGTTAGTTAGTCTGGACTGTCACTCTCGTATTTCCTGTGGTTTATTAATACGTAGTGATAAAAAGTAGCGATATCATGTTACAAATACATTATATTAAAAAATAGGTGCGTCCGAAAACACAAATTCACCATGTTTTACACATCAAAGTGCGCGAAATTGAGGACTAACTAACAAATGAATGAACAGTTGTTCTCAACTTCTTATCAGTGGTACAAATGTTTCTACCAGTTTGGCCGTCAATTTTGATTTTATTTCTTTAGGTCTACACTCAGTAATTTTATGGGCCACAACATATTATGACACTAACGTGTGTTTCACTAGATTACAATGGCTTCAAAAACTGAACAAACAGTGACAATCACCAGAGAAATGAACAAACAGTAGCTATAATTTATAAACCTGCACCTAAATTCAACTATTGGATGACGTTTTCCATGGAATTAAATAACGTGTATCAAACACATTGTAAATACACAACTAGCAACAGTCATAACAGGCTTAAATTGTCGTAGCAATCGTAACAGTACTTTTAACGGTTTTGTTTTTGAATTACGCACAAAGGTATATGCGCCAGCCATCCCTCGTTTGCCAGTGTCAGACTAAAGGCTAGGAAGGTAATAATCACCACCGACCGGTAAACTTGGACAACTTTTTTACCAAGGGATTGTGGAATTGAAAGTAACATTATACAAGAAATACAAGCGTACATTATTCATTATACAAGCCTACAAGAAATATATTTAGGATTATTTTTCATCTTTAGTTTCTTTGTGAACTTATAATTGATTGCAACCAAATTATAATACCATTAGTTTCGGATTACATAATTTTCTTTACCGATTATAAACGAAAACTCAGGATGTTTATCTTCCTTGTTAGTTAAATTTAATTGAAATCCAGTCTACAAAGTGACGATATCAGTAGTGATAACATATTTTATCGTCATCTTTCATCATGTTCTTTGTATTAAAGTAAATATTAAATTTTAGAAAACTGTAGGCACCAATTTTACAATAAAAACCAGCTATTCACTGAGAGAAACCAATTCATTTTTAAAGTTGAATCAAACAGTGCATTTGAAACTAATAGTTATACTTTATTATTCAAATCTCCTACGTGCTTTTCCATGTGTTATAACTTAGTAACATCTGTTAGTAAAAGTGGCATCAAATGTTTGTCCTTAAGAAGTGGATGTTTCACATATTTATTAATTGAATTAATATAACAATATACACACAACCCACCGTTAATGTATTAAAATTTCGCTGTAATGTATCAATCTGACGTGTTTATTCTTGAGCTAATGTTGTTACTCTGACCAAGTTGAAGGAAGGAATAAAACTGTTGTTAGTAAATAATCACCGTATGACCACTTTGAAATTTCGAAATGCCATTATTATAAATTCTAATTTTAGTTTTTTCTTCAATTTCTAAAATATGTCTGATCGTGAACTTCAATTTATTTCAGTATCTCTTTTTATTTGATGTTGATGTTAATCTGGAATTGTTTAATTTTTCATATCCGTGTTTCTATGTTCTGTGAATATGTTAATGTTTTTCTTAGATATTATCTTATCAAAAAACGAAATTGCTTTTGTACGTCGTTTCCATAGTATAATGTCTTGTCATCTGACAACATAAAAATCATAAGATTTAGTTCTATAAAACATAACGAACATTCCTTGGAACTATATCTATATTTGTATTTGCTTTATTTCATGAATTCCACAGGAGTTTGATTAAGATACAAGTAATCGATTAAATATATTCCATTTCAACTGAGGATATTACTTCCTTTTTCCAAATAATTCTCCCACCAAGCGGTTTAGTTGTTGTTCCTCAGATTCAAGAAGTAGAACCTTGATACAGTCGGTAAACATGTCGTTCTTGAAGCAGTTCGATCTGAATAAAAATATGAAGTATATCTAGCTGTTATTTGCTATTCTTTTCGCTTCTGTGAAACGTAAATAAATAACAAAAATTATTTATTGTAATAGAATGAGAATAATGTACATTTTTTCAAATATATTCTAAAATATGATTACATGTGAACATTTTCACGACATCATTGTAGAATCCTCAAATATATAAAAAAGATCATTAAAGAAAACAGTGGAAAATGAAAATTGTAAATTGTGAAAGAATAGATTTATAGCAACACCATTTAACCGTCCTTTCAAGATGGAGTTAGGGCTGTAGTTGTTTTTAAACTGGTGATGTAGAGGTTTGTTGAACATGACATCATCTGTATAAAACTGTCTTTACTTCCTTTACTGATATCTGTTGATATATATCTCTTATATGTTTCAATAGAATATTATAAAAATAAAAACAGAAGATTAGTATGGAATTTAATACTGAATATTGATCAAACTTCAGATTATTTTTACTGTTACGTGTCACAAAAACATACAGGGATTTTATCTATTTCCACCCAGTTTTTATCTCTTACGTATTTCGTTCTTACAAATTTGGCGTGGGCCACTATATTTTAAGGATAGATATTTTATACCTCGATGGATAGCTAAATAAAAAAACATATTACCCGAGCACTTCAGGTAAGGGCAATTTCAAATCACAACCAACAAAGTGCAAGTCGAGGGCTGTATCGACTACACTATTTGAGTCTCTGTCAACTTATTAATGTTCTATAATAACTAGTTCTTAATAATCACCTGCACGATTTGTGAATGAGCGGAACCTGGTAAACATTATAACATTCTTCACAGATTCGATTCAGCCGAGCAAGCTTCGTAATGTCGTAAGTTCCCATACATCCTTGGTCAGTAAAACTACGTTTCTCTCTTAACAGTGAAGAACATGAGGTTGAAAGAAGCATTGCTACGAATAGGGTGAATAGAAATGACAAACACGTGGTCATTGTCATCTGTAAACAAAAACAAACGAAAGCATGTTCTGTAGAGTCTGAAAGTCTATAACCTAAGTGTGAGTTATTGTTATTTAAATTTGATCCTACCAAAATAGCAAGCATATCAGAAGATATGTCACTCAAGGTTAAAATCGAACTTCTTTCAAACAAATTCGTTTATTACCTCCATTCACTGAAAAGGCTATAGATAAATATTTTCAGCAATTTAAATAATTGGCCCTTAGGCTAAAATGGCCTACCGAATATTGGAGAGTATTACTTCAGAGTGTTTTCAAAGGTAAGGGTCAGGAAGTATTTTCTAAACTCACGGCCGAGCAAAGTTATGATTACGAGCACGTCAAAAAATACATTTTGAATGCTTATGAATTAGTACCTGAGGCATACAGATAAAAATATCGTGGTTACAAAAAGTTTGACAGTCAAACTTATGTCGAATTTGCTCGTGAAAAAGAAACTCTGTTCGACAGGTGGTGTGATTCCAAAGAAATCAAAGATGATTACACAAAACTCAGAGAACTCATGTAGTTGAAGAGTTTAAAAGATGTATTCCCGTAGAGCAAAAAACTTACATTGACGAACAAAAAGCTTCCAAAATTCATGATGCTGCTGTCTTGGCAGACGAGTATGTTTTGACTCACAAAGATTTGTCATACAAAAGCAAAACAAATCACATAGCAAAGAAACCCAGTGACTCATTCAAACGTTATGCAAATGTCGACAAAGACAAAAAAGAGCAAACTGCTGATTATCAAACAAATACTTCATCTTATTCTCAAAGCTCATCATCTACAAAAAACGTGTCATTCTCATCCAAAACATGTGCTTATTGTAAGAAACCTGACCATCTGATTTCTGAATGCTATAAGATCAAAAACAAGCCATCACCCCATAGTTTCATTTCGCCCTCGTTGGATACATCATTGTTTCCCGATGATTTTGATCCTGTCCAGTCCACTGTTGAATCCAAGTCCAATATTCTTGATGCACCTGAAAATCTTGTTGAGGACAAATTTAAGCCTTTCATGACTGAAGGTTTTGTTTTTTTTGTTGGCGATTCACATCTACAACCAATTAAAATCCTGCGGGATACTGGAGTTTTTCAGAGTTTGATTTTGAAAGTGTACTTCCGTTTTCTGAAAAGTCATCAGTTGTGGCCAATGTGCTCATTTCTGGTGTAGAAGGTGGCGTCGTTGCTATTCCTTTTCATAGATTGGATTTATATTCGGACTTTCGGGCCCAGTGACTGTGGGTATTAAATCTTCATTACCTGTTGAAGGTGTGTCTATGCTTTTGAGGAATGATTTGGCTGGTAGTAAGGTGGTACAAGAGGTCTATGTTGTTGAAACACCTGTTGTTAACCCCAGTACAGAGCAACTCGTTGAAGAGTTTCCTGATGTTTTCCCCGCCTGTGCTTTTACTCGTTCTCAAACACGTTGTCAGGAGTCCAAAGAGGATTTCCCTTTGTCTGATACATTCATGTCTCACATCGATGAGATTTCTGACTCAACTTCGAGTTCTACTGATGACTCCAAGTCATTTTTCAACTCTCTTCATCGTAACAAACTTGTTGAGAAACAGGACAATGATCCTGAAACTCGTTCTCTTCTACAACTGGCCGTTAATGAAAATGAAATAGGAACTGTCCCTATTTGTTACTACCAGAAGTCAGGTGTGTTAATGAGAAAATACAGACCTCCTGACGTTGCTGCTGATGAAGAGTGAAATGTTATTCAACAAATCTTCATTCCAAAATGCTATCGGAATGATATTCATGGTCTTGCTCATGATCATGTGTTGTCAGGACATTTAGATGTGAGAAAGACCCTAGATCGTATCCGACGACATTTCTATTGGCTAAAGATGCGCCAAGATGTTGTTGACTATTGTAAGATATGCCATTTGTGCCAAATGACTGTAAAACCAAATCAGGGGATTTCCAAAGCACCACTGCATCCTATTCCTGCCTTTTAAAAACCATTCTCAAGGATCATTATCGACTGTGTTGGCAGAATGCCAAAAAGGAAAGCAGGAAACGAATACCTCTTGACAATCATGTGTGCTTCTACACGTTTCCCTGAGGCTATCCTTTTGAGAAAAATCACTGCTCCCAACATTGTCAAGGCTCTTCTGAAATTCTTTACCATGTTCGGAATTCCAAAAGTTGTGCAATCAGATCAAGACACAAATTTTATGTCCAAGCTATTTGAAAAAGCCATACATGAACTAAACATCCATCAAATTTCACCCTGTGCATACCATCCTAATCCACAAGGTGTCCTTGAACGTTTCCACCAAATTACTGCCACGGACACTCAAAGGACTGGGATGAGGGTGTTCCCTTGTTGTTGTTTGCAGTTCTTGAAGTTATGCAAGAATCTACTGGATTTAAGCCTTTTGAGTTGGTTTAAAAAAGGTTTCACAAGTTCAAACTTTGTTTTTTACTTTTAAGCGGGAGAGTGTTATGTAAATGGTGTGTAAATGTTTGGTAAGCGACAACATGTCGTGTTGTGTTTAAATTTTCATTTCCATTATTTATATTTCCATATTTATATTATTGTTTCAAAGTTTAAACTAGTAAAATATGTTGTTATTCATTTAGGGTAACATTTGGAATTTTCTAGAATTAAGTAGACCAATCATATGTATGTAAATGAAAGGTTGGCGGTCTCGTGTCTAGACGAGAAGTCTCGTGAGAGAACGGACATGCGCGGAATGCTCTGGAGATCTGTAGAAGTTTCGCGGTGTTTCGAGAAGTCTAGGCCTATAATATATAAACAGACGAAGACGCAAGGAAGAAAAAAGATTCAGACATTAGTTTTATTCAAAAGAAAAGAGACTCATTAGTTTTTATTCGAAGAAAAGAAGAGTCAGTCATTCGTTTGAGAAAGATTAAGTGTTTGCTGGTATTATTCAACTTGGATTTGTGACTGAAGTTAGATCTCGGAAGCTGTGATTTTACTTCGTCAATCTCTACGATTCATTCGAATTAGTGGTTATACTGAAAGTCAACACGTGTGGAAATATTTACGGGAGATCGGAAAAATTGATAGCGACAAGTTTGTGACATCCATCGTAGGCATCGTGAAAAGAACTTCGTCGAATTTACTGAACTGTGAATTGTTTCTGAACTTCTTCATTTAAACTTCGGAATTTCTTCGTGGGACCAAATTCACACCCTAGACTGGAATTTGAGACTTTGATTTTAGATCATTATATTAGATACACGCCAGAACCATTTTGTATTGTGATTAATTTTGAAGGTTGAAACTAGTACCATTTTGTTTTAAAATTATTTTTAAGGTTTAAACTTAATATCTGTCTTTGTTGTTATGTAATTTATGTTATATCTGTCATATATATAATAGCTTACTGTAATAAATTATACAAGCTGTTATCTGTGTTTTCCTGTTGCGTTTAGTCTACGAAAAACATACAATATAAAAAAATACGTAACATCATAAATCTATCAATATTAAATGACTACCATCAAATCACGTGGAAACAAGAAATAATTACTGTAATATCTACGAAACAGTTAAACATATTAAATCTAGTTAATTTTAGTTCCGTTAGTTTGCTAAGCTGTCTTTGTATGCTATTGCAAAAAATAACTTCGTTCAGACTTATATTACACGTTGTTAACTTAATCAATATACTGATCATTTAATAATAATCAAGCCACAATAGATGTATTTTTGTATGTTAAAAATGATTTGATAGTTTTCAGCACAATAGAATAAAGTATAAACTAAAATATCAAAATATTAATGAAACTATAATCAGGATGATTTCGAGCTTTAGCCGATAGAACTGACAATAAGGTAATAAATACATGGTCATTGTCATCTGTAAACAAACAAAAAACATTCACATAAAGTTTAAAGGTCTCAACATAAAATACTTTGTTTTCATTTTAACTTCAACGAGTAATTCTGCCAAACTGTTAAACACGGTAGTTACTAAAATTACATTACAGAATATTGCTGGATTGCCAACCAGATTGGGAAAACAGTTAAATATATTTATGTTTCATACTTCTCTCTCATCCAATCATTCATCTATGACTTAACTCAAAGGGCCAAATAGAAATGTAAAAATATCGAAAGAAATTATACCTGTCAGATGTTTTCACATCTCGAGACTGTGATTTTGTGATGATTATTATATTTACGTTCTAATTCAGTACTGTACTTGAAACATCTTTCAATGCCATTTCTGACAACATTGTTGTTCATGTCGTATCGTAAGATGGATCAATGGTATCTGGGTATTTTGCCCTGGAGGGTCAGGTTCTCTTTGACCTCTTCCTCTTTCCTGAACTTATTTTCCCTAACTGTTTGTATGTTAGGTCCTTCTCAGGGCAATGTCCATTTATAGTCTATTATTCACAGTAGGTCAAGTTAGCTTTCACGTTAGAGAAAAATGTGTTCGGTTTGTTTTGAATTTCCCGCAAAGCTACACGAGTGCTGTGCGCTTACCGTTCGTAATATAGCATTGTAAGGCTGAGGGAAAATTTAAATTTTAAAGAATCTTGTAGGTTTTTTAAAGCACAGGCCCGTTCAAACTAATGGGGTTTCAGTCCTATAGCTAATGTTAGTTACTCTGGACTGTCACTCTCGTATTTGCTGTGGTCTATTAATACGTAGTGATAAAAAGTAGCGATATCATGTTACAAATATATTATATTAAAAACGGTGCGTCCGAAAACACAGATTCACCATGTTTTACACATCATACTGCCCAAAATTGAGGACTAACTAACAAATCAATGAACAATTGTTCTCAACTTCTTATCAATAGAACAAATGTATTTACAGTTTGGCCGTCAATTTTGATTTTCTTCCTTTGGGTCTACACTCATTAATTTTATGGGCCACAACATATTATGACACTAACGTGTGTTTCATTAAATTACAATAGCTTTAAAAATTAAACATACAGTGACAATCACCTGAGAAATAAACAAACAGTAGCGATAATGTATAAACCGACAACTGAATTCAGCTACTGGATAACGTTCTCCATAGAATTAAGTCCGTGTAACAAACACATCGTAAATACCCAACTATCAAGAGTCATATAGCTACACAAAGCTATATGCGCCAGCCATCCCTCATTTACCAGTGTCAGACTTGAGACAAGAAAAGTAATAATCACCACCCACCGTCAAACTTGGACTACTTTCTTACCAATGGATAGTGGGATTAATCGTTACATTATAATGGCCATGTGTGTTAAGGCCTTCGACTCGTAATCTAAAACACGGTGGTTCGAAACCCCGTCGCACCAAACATGCTCGCAATTTCAGCCGTGTGGGCGTTATAATGTGACGTTGAATCAAACTATTAGTGGGTAAAAGTTGCCCGGGGTTGTAAGTGGGTGGTGATGACTAGTTAGTTGCCTTGACTCTTGTCCTATACTGCTAAATTAAGGACGGCTCGCGCAGATAGTCCTCGAGTAGCTTTTCGCAAAATTCGAAAAAGGAAAATTACATTTGTTTTTGACAATTTAATGTAAATCTGTATTTTTTTCTGTATAATTTTTAAAACAAATAAAAGCCTACAAGAAATATCTTTAGAATTATATTTCATCTTTAGTTCCTTTATGAACTTATTATTGATTATAGCTAAATTATAATATTATTAGTTTCGGATTTTATAATGTTCTTCACCGATTATAAGGAATTCAGGGTGTTTCTCTTCCTTGTTAGATATATTTAGTTGAAATCTAGTCCACAAAGTGACGATATCAGTATTATGAGCATATTTTATCGTCATCTTTCATCATGTTCTTTGTATTAAAGTAAATATTAAATTTTAGAAAACTGTAGGCACCAATTTTAAGTTAAAACCAGCTATTTACTGAAAAAATCTAATTCATTTTTAAAGTTGAATCAAACAGTGCATTTGAAACTAATAGTTATACTTTATTAATTATATCTCCAACGTGCTTTTTTTGTGTCATAACTTAGTAACATCTGTTAGTAAAAGTGGAATCAAATGTTTTCTCCTTAAGAAGTGGATGTTTCACATATTTATTAATTGAATTAATATAACAATATACACATAACTTTCAGTTAATGTATTAAAATTTCTCTGTAATGTTTCAATCTGACGTGTTTAATTTTGAGCTAATGTAGTTGCTCCGACCAAGTTAGAAGGAAGGAATAAAACTGTTGTTACTAAATAATCACCGTATGACCACTTTGAGATTCCGAAATGCCATTATTATAAATTCTAATTTTACTTTTTTCATATTTTAAAATATATCTGATGGTGGACTTCAATTTATTTTAAAATCTTTATTTTTATTTCTTGTTGATGTTTATCTAGAATTGTTTAACTTTTATATCAGTGTTGCTGTGTTCTGCGAATCTGTTAATGTTTTTCAGAGAAATTATATTATCAAAAAACGAAATTGTTTTTGTACGTTGTTTCCATAGTTTAATGGCTTGTAATCTGACAACATAAAATCATAAGATTTAGTTCTCTAAAACATAACCAACATTCCTTGGAACTATACCTATATTTATATTTGCTTTATTTCATGAATTCAACAGGAGTCTGGATTAAGATACAAGTAATCGAATAAAT
>MU033957.1:0-24668 GCA_011833715.1 Carcinoscorpius rotundicauda
GACCGTTTTGTCTTACAACAGACAAACTATGTAAGCCTAACGTTAAATAAATACGGCTGTGATTGTTTTGCCTTCACTGTATTGTAAAGACAGCTGGTATTGGTATTAAAATAAGGTGCAGAAGTGAAGATGACCTGAGAGGGTCAAAACGTTCTTCTGTACTTTATTAAAGTTTTAACCCACATACCAGCCGTTTTTAGAACACAGCTCTATTTCAAGTGGTTTTCTCGTCATCATAAATTAGGTACCTTCGCAGTTTGTGTGATTTTTCGAAACACAGCCCCGAGGATTACGCTTCACTGTAGTACACGAACCTGGGAAGACTGTTTCATCGCATGGTGAGTACTCCTGACCCTAGAACCGAATCTGACATTTCTAGAATGGTTATCTGAAGGGAGTTACTCAACCACTTGAATGGTACTTGACTAACGTCAGATGTATCTGATGTGGCACGTGCCTGAGGACCAGTTTCGTGACATGTTTTCCATAGCACATTCCTAAATGTAGGTAGAATCAATAGACCAAGGAGTTAAACGTCTTATTTCTACTCCATTTAGATAGATACACCAAACATTGTCGTGATTTACTTTCAACATTTATTAAAAGTTATTGAGGTTTGGCATGGTGTTTTTTTTTTATTGCAAAACCACATCAGGCTATCTGCTATGTCTATTGAGGGGAATCGAACCTCTGATTTTAGCGTTGTAAATCTGGAGATTTAACCGCTGTACCAGCGGGGGACGGCTTGGCATGGACTGGTTCTTCGGACGCTCGATTCATAATCAGCGGGTTGCAGATTGAAATTCTCGTCACCGACATGTTCCCTCTTTCAGTCTTGTGTTATAGTGTTAGAATCAGTCGCACTATTTGTTGGTAAAAAAAAGTAACCCAACAGGTGGCGTTTGGTGTATTAACTAGGTGACTTCCCATTGGTCTATCATTATTAAATTAGAGACGGCTAGCGCAAATAGGCGTGAAGTAGCTTCAAGTGAAATTAAAACCAAACCAAACTGAAAATGACACTGTGACATACAGGACTTCCAAAGCATCGTTAATATATCTATGCCATTTTACCTGTTATTGTACACGTGCATGGAAGTGTTACCCGAAGTCAGGGACAATCGGAGGAATGGTCCAATAATTAGTGTGCCCCCACTTATGGACCCGACGTTTCATTGTTCTACCGGGGTAAAAAATTAAACTTTGTACTTTGGGACCATGGGTGCATAATAAGAGTGACCGTCAAATTCCATTATTCTCTCTCTGACAAGAGCAGCTCAAAGGTTGGCGGTGTTGACTAGCTGCCTTTCATTGAGTCTGTCACTCCAAAATTAAGGTCGGCTAACGCAGATGGCCCTTATGTATAATAATTACTTGAACACTGTGACAATTATTAGTGGTAGAACAAGCTGCTGTCACAGTGTGTGTATTGGGGGAAAGGTCAAGGGGTAAATCGAATGATCCTCCAGACACGTAGAAAGACGATTAAACCTACTTGCTGTATCTAGAGAATATGTAATAACAGTTCCTTGGAGATTTCCAGCTGTAGCCACAACGTTTCGTCACGTACGATTCATGTAATCACATTTGGGCCTGGGCTATTCTATGTGGAACGGAGAGTTCAGAGTGGACCAGTACATGTTTTTGAAACACGTGATGATTAGTAACATCAAAACAAAAAAAATAGATAAAACAACGAAGAAGAGATAATCTCTAGGCCAGTGCCAACAAAGATGAATGTTCCGGTTGATACAGTGCTACACCTAATCCTCGTAATGGATGTAACAGCGTGTCTTCACGAATTATTAGCGTGTGTCTAGTTGTGGTTAGTGGAGCTCTTCCTAAACGAATTTCACCGAAATGTGTTCCATATAAATAAAAAAGGATGGATGACTGTTTAGATTGGATTTGTTGAGACAGACTGGTATTGGTAGTTCTCAATTCTGTCATAAACACGTGTGTGTATATGTGTGTGTATCTTACGAAACAGGAAGCAAATAGACATTTGTAGCTTTTATTCATATTATACACGTGTGCTCGTATTGCCTTCAATTTCCTTCTTTCTGGTTGTTCTTTCTTCTGTGTTGTTGAGCAAACCGAAACAGCAGCGAGATAGAATGACGTCACATCCCACTGTTCAGTATGAAAGGAGTAGCCTAAAAACTAGCAGTGGGTGGTGTTGACTAACTGCTTCACCCATTTCATCTGCTACTTTACAATTAGAAACAACTAGCGCAGATAGCTTTCCAGTAGGTTTACTCGAAACTAACAACAACAACCAAAAATGCAATCGCTATGTATAAACCTCAAATATTTACACATATGGTAAGGAAATATTAATAACACACGGATATTTACTTACCATTAAAGTGGGCCCAGCATGGTCATGTGGTTGAGGCACTCGACTCGTAATCTGAGGGTCGTGGGTTCGAATCCCCGTCACACCAAACATGGTCGCCGTTTCAGCTGTGGGGACGTTATAATATGGCGGTCAATTCCACTATTCGTTGACAAAAAAGTAACCCAAGAGTTGGCGGTGGGTGGTGATGACTAACTGCCTTCCCTCTAGTCTTACACTGCAAAATTAGAGACGGCTAGCGCAGATAGCTCTCGTGTAGCTTTGAGCAAAGTTTAAAACAAACCAAACCATTAAAGTGGAAAGCAGGAATCAGTTCATCAAATGTAATAACTTACCATAAGAATCAATAAAGAAACGTTCAAGTTATTTAAGATGAATTTATTTTCATTGTTTTATCACAGAGTCGGTAGATTCTGTATGGATATAAAACGCACTCGATAAGTGCATAATACGAATATGCTAAAATTCAACAATGCCAGAGAGTTTTACTTTCATCTGTTTTCCATCCAACAAACCCCAAAACAAGACAAGAAACAGACGCTAAGATACCAAACTGTTCATCTTCCTTATTGTTACAGTCGAGATAATGCTACAACTACTTTAGCAGTGACGTCAGTATACGATGTCATCACTTAGTCGTAATAACTGAAGAAAAAATCATAATTCTAGTGTAAACTGTGTTATCATAATCCCCTTAGAATTAGTTTTCTCTCGGAAACTTGATGCTTATTTTAAACACCTTAAGTACGGGGTGAAACACGAATTACTAGCCAATACCAGATAAATATTAGATAACTGTAACATGTAGAATATTCTACTTTTGCTTTGTGCACTATACAGTTGGTGTCTTTATGGAGCCAATCTCTATATTATGTATGAAGTGAAGTAGTAAAAGAAAATTAATACACATAGTTAATCTTATTACACACACTCATAGAAGACAGTAAATTTCAGTTACGGGAAAAACGTCCTAAAGTAATAAATAAAAAACATTTTTATAAATGTACAATTATTTAGTAGATGGCAATGCCAAAATTAATTTTAATAAAATATAGCGATTATTTCGCTATACATAGATCATCCCGACATGACTTTCAATATTAAAAACAAAATTAATGCTGCACTGAGAAATTCATACTTGGGTTTAATGTTACTATTGTTGGAAGCTATATGTTCCCGAATTTTGGTATACAATTTGTATATCTTAATTTTTTTTTGTCACGTCAGGGTAGGCATCAGTGTAGTCTCATTAAGAGCCTAGAACTTGCGAAAAGGAAAACCAACTTGAGTCAAAACGTCTCTTGATTATTACAGGCTCTCGTTACGAGGTCGGTCAAATTGGCCGTGCAGTTTATAATGTAACAATAAACTTTAATATTGAAAGTCATGTGGGGATGATCTATGAAAGGTTGTATAATAATCATACTTTTGTTTGCATTATTTTTGACACTACTTTCCTTGCATCATTTTACATTTATGGAATGTTTTAATAACCTGTAGACATTTAAAGTAACACTTCAGTGTTGTTACGTTTATATTTATCCGTGTTTTCAGCACCTTAATTTCAGACATTCGTGAACTGGTGGTTGAATACACCCTCTGTTAGTAATATTCATTTTATTTAAGGTGTTTGTTTGTTTTGAATTTCGCGCAGAGATACTCGAGAGCTATCTGCGCTAGCCGTCTTTAACTTAGTAGCATAAGACTAGAGGGGAGGCAGCTAGTCATCACCACCCACCGCCAACTCTTAGGCTACTCTTTTACCAACGAATAGTGGGATTGACCGTCACATAACGCCCCATGGCTGAAGGGGCGGGCATGTTTAGTGCGACCGGGATTCGAACCCGCGACCATCGGATTACGAGTCGAACGCCTTTACATGCTTGGACATGCTGGGCCCATTAAGGTGTTTTCCTGTTATAACTGAACAGATTATAGTCAGGAAATCCTTTATCAAGCTTCATGTTCTTGAATTTTACTATGAATACGTTAAAAATACACTGTACGGTAAATACTTTTCTTTTTTGTTAAATACGAGATTTAACATTATATTCTTGTCAGGTTGCTTGTCATCGGTGCGTGAGCTTGGTTAACAGCTGAAATTTCGTACTGAAACAGTCTTTCATCCGTAAAGCACAATCGTTAGCATGCCCCAGCATGGGCATTCTCCAAATGTGTAACATCAGCCAGCTCATTCATCACAGACTCTCTTAATTTCAAGTCTAATCTTAATTAACTTAATCATAAAGCCTTAATGGCCAGTTTCGATGTTATATCCCTCTTTACAGAAGTTCCAACCGCTGAAGCCTACAAGATAGCCTTGAAACTCTTATCCGAGACCTTAACCCATCAATAGACATTCCCTTCAACCAATTAGCAACGCTCATAGAATTCACCACGATGAAGACAAACTTCATGTTAAACAACCACAACTATATACAAACAAATGGCCTAACCATGGGTAACCCAGTATCACCAGATCTAGCCAATATTTTTATGACACAAGTTGAAACACAAGCAATTAACACAGCATTACATCCACCACTATACTGGTACAGATATGTAGATGACACGGTTGCGGGATTCACATCTTCGGAACACACAATTTTTTCAATCACATTAACTATACATCCCAACATTAACTTCACACGAGGAAAGGAAGAAAGTAATCAAATATTATTTCTTAACCTCAAAATTAGAAGAACCGACACACAATTCAAAACAGAAATCCACCAAAAAATCACTCATACAGGACTACACATTCCTTGGGACTCAGCATATGAAACAAAACAAAAACTCAACATACTAAGAAACCAGATAAACACAGCCATAAAACTATGCTCACCAGATAAAATTAACGATGAATTAAACAAAATAAAAGAATACTTCATCAACATCAATATGTTTCCTCCACAAACCGTAGAAACACACACCTAAACAAAAAGCAAAATCAACCAACAAAAGTAAATATATCTCACGAATCAAAAAATCACGAAACCATGTACTGTTGCATGCCATATATTCCCAACATCAGCAGAAAAATAACCAACATTTGGCAAAAACTGGTGACAAAATATGACATTCCAGTTAATACCAAATTTATTAAAAAACCAGGCACAAAACTAAGGTCTATACTATGTAAGAACTACACTGACAAACACCACACCAATATTATTTATAAAATACAATGTGATAACTGCCACGACTTCTATATTGGATAAACAAGTAGAAAAATGGAAACCAGATTTAAAGAACATAAAAAGTCACCTTCACACGTTTTCAAACACTAAGTCAAGCACAACATAACCATAGAAAACACTCAAATACTAAATAAAGAAACCAACGTAAAGAAACGCAAAATTAAAGAAGCCTTACTTATACAACAACTCAAGCCCAAAATAAACTAGTACAAAGGACCACATTTATACCTATATTAATAAATATAATGAAACATCTAAACACGCCCTCTACATTCAATTACACAACCCCCTTCAAACATGTGGTCAGCTATCAGTCAATTACCTCTCTCTTTCTTTCTGAACCTGACGATGACCGAATAAGGTCTAAACGTTGTTCGCTTCACTACATAAAATTTTCTCAACCCAAACCAGTCGTTTTTAAATATATAGTTTTCTCGTCATCACGGATCGTTAGCGTGCCCTGTTTGTGTATCCAATGATTTCCTGTTAAGGACCCGTTATCTTAAAAAACAACAACAAAGTTTTCCGTTTTGAAGAACGTAACTGCGCTATAAGAATGATAGTACAAGAGTAGCCTGATAGTTGGCGGCGGACGTAGTTGAATAGCTGTCGTTCAGGTATTCCATCAATTCTCGAAGGTGAAGCGCAGATAGCCATTTGTGTAATTTTGCGTAAAAATTCAGAAACAGTCAAAACTACAACGGTGGTTTTTATTTTGTCTCTAACGTTCGATAGTTTATTAGTCAATTTCTTTCTGTTTCAGAAGTATGTATATTATTCATTCATTACTAAAATATTTTGAAAGAAAACCTGATAAGTGAGAATTGTTCCAATAGAGAAGGTATTGCGTCAGTCTGGGTAATACTTGCACGCTCGTATTTACAGCACGTTTCAATTTGAAACTTTTCTAATGTCATATCATCGTTCCTGATGTGTAATAAACGTACATAGATCCTGTTAAATCTCGATTTTGCACTTAGCTTGTCTTTTAGTACAGTTAACGTATGAATTAAATTGTCCTGGACGTGATAGAAGAAACCCCAACTGAAAACGATTTTTTGAACACATGGTGCTTTCTCATCGTACATCTGGATTACCAAGCATGTATTTATGAATATACGTGTGCTTATGAATTATGTCAAATACGTCACAGGAACCGCGAGGTCTCGCAACAGTCAAACCTGTTTTATCGTGCGATAATATAATGGTTGATGGGTTTAAAGCAGTATACTAAACGTAACATCAGATTACCAGTTGATGATAATATATTATCACCGAAAGTATTATATTCAAGTTTCCGGTGAATTATTTTGTTGTGACGTATTATTAACCAGTAGAGTTAATTTTCAAGCTATCTTTCGGAGTTCTCACGTGAGATGACTGAATGTGGTATTCATTCACCACAAGAACCCTTAAACACTGCCCAAGACAAGCATCAAATGAGGACCACATATTACTCCCTTTGTTAGGCCCGGCATAGCCAAGCGTGTTAAGGCGTGCGACTCGTAATCTGAGGGTCGTGGGTTCACATCCCCATCGCGCCAAAGATGCTCGCCCTTTCAGCAGTGGGGACGTTATAATGTGACGGTCAGTCCGACTCTTCGTTGGTAAAAGAATAGCCCAAGAGTTGGCAGTGGGTGGTGATGACTAGCTACCTTCCCTCTAGTTTTACACTGCTAAATTAGGGACGGCTAGCGCAGATAGCCCTCGTGTAGCTTTATGCGAAATTTCAAAAAACAAACAGTATTTTCAGCAATAAAATTACTGATTGCAATAAATGTGATTACACAACGTTGGATTCTGTTTTCAACGAACGAATTGTAATGAAACTGAGTCGAAGTTACATAATATTAAACCGACGGTTAGAGGTCCTTACCCCGTTCTTCCCCATCAGTGTCAAGGTGGTATGTTTGCGGACTTAGAACGCTAGAAACAGAGTTTCTATACCCTGTGGTGGGCAGAACACATATTATAACCAGCCCTCTGTGTAGTTTTATTCTTAATTATATAAGCTCGAAATGGTCAGATGGTTAAGGTACTCAACTTAATCCGAGAGTTGCGGGTTCAAATCCCTGTCACACCAAACGTGCTCGTCTTTTTAGCCGTGGGGGCGTTATAAGTTACGGTCAATCCCACTATTCGTTGGTAAAAGAGTAGCCCAAGAGTTGGCGGTGGGTGGTGATGACTAGCTGCCTTCCATCTAGTCTTACACTGCTAAATTAGGGACGGCTCACACAGATAGCCCTCGAGTAGCTTTGCGCGAAACTTAAACCAAACCAATCGACTTTCTTTACTTTTCCTCACGAAACACGTTTATAATCCACTCGTTAGCTCCAGTGCAGGTGAGTTTTTAAACTGTACTCACTGCTTAATCTATCAGATTTCACTGAAATTTGAAGGTATTGAGCGTGATGTTTAGTCACACGTGTTTCTCCTCGAAGTATGGTGAAATAGTTTAATGTCGGAAATCACAGATTTTGTGTGTTTCCGTACACGCGCTGATGACGTAAGAGCCAGTTAAATGTCGAGTGCAACGAGAGAAAGCGCTGAGTTTCCATATTGTATAATATATTATACAAATTGTATCACAACCAGAAGTAAACGTTCTTTGTCTTCGTTCTCCTTAACATTGGAATCGCTATGATGCGTTCTGTGTAGATAGAGCTAACGCGTTTACAGTTGAATAATGATGAGTCATCTTCGTCGTGTCCACTGCAAGTATCGAACCTTCATACTTGCCCCTAGGCTATTAAGGGGGGAAAGTAAAGTGAATACACGGAAATCGCAAAAACTGAAGTAAGGATATTTAATAGAGAACTGAGAAACATGAGATTACTTGTTTTTATGTTTGAGTTATGGACATTGTCCAGTTATTAATGTACTCCACCTTGAAGCTGCAAGGGTCCGTCTTTCATATCTATCACTTGAAAATTTGGCTGTAGCTAGTGCAGGTAACCCTTGAGTGACATTCTGTGAATATCCGAAAACTGACTGCCGTAGATGTCATGACATCTTCGAAACAACGAAATATATCTTAAATGTAACATGGCTGAACTCTTTTATGATAAAACATTGTTACGTGTTTCACTCGTCAGTGTACCCCGCTGGTACAGCGGTAAGTCTACGGATTTACAACGCTAAAATCAAGGGTTTGGATACCCTCGGTGGACTCAGCAGACAGCCCAATATGGCTTTGGAAGCAGAACTCAACTATGTTTTAGTTGTCTTTTTCACTTACCACAGCGACACTATTTTTGTATTCGGAGGGCGTATCTCATCATAGTGGTCGGTACGATACCAACGGTTTGTTACAACGTTTGACAGTCCGGTCTGTAATTTATTACTTCATACTTTATAAATTATCTGGTTAGATTAACCAGATAGCATCTGGCAGAAGAAGTAAAATAAAAAATGAATATCTAACTGTTGTGTTATTGTTAATTTATGTTACTTTACGTGTAACGTTTTTGATAAATGAAGACAACGTGTAGTAAGTATTGAACCATTCGTTTTAGCAAAATACTTTGTTAGAAATTCTGATTTTTTTTATATATGCAAAACACTTATAATGTTTACTAAAATTGCTAAGTTTCGTGTAAATACATAAATACAATTGTGTCGAACGATGTATCGATATACTCGTGTCGTATCGTCACATCTTTAATTTATAGAGCATTAGAAATATGGGTAACATCGTTCAAAAAGCAAGATAAAATGCAAATCCTATAAACCGAAGGCTTTCCAAATGTGTACTTTTTCCATCAGTGACAAAGTGGGATTAGTTTTGTAGCCTACCTTTCTGAAGGGTTTTGTATTTTTGTCTTAGGTTGAGGCTACTCATTTGTTATTCTAAATTATTCGGCAAATAATATTTTTAAGATACTAAAAAATAAATACAAGAAACTTGCTGTTGTTTCTGCTCTTGTTCAGGATTAGGATTGAAGAGAAGATAAATTTCCACAAAGAACGACATAATTCAGTGGTTTGTTTTGAATTTCGCGCAAAGCTTCACGAGGGCTATCTGCGCCGGCCATCCCTAATTTTGTAGTGTAAGACTAGAGAGAAGGCAGTTAGTCATCACCATCCACCGCGAAATCTTGGGCTACTTTTTACAAACAAATAGTGGGATTGACCGTAACATTATAACGTCCTCACGGCTGAAAGGGCGAGCATATTTGGTGTGATGGTGATTCGAACCCGCAACTCTCAGTTTACGAGTCGAGTGACTTATCCACCTAACCATGCCGGATCGGTCAGTGACATGTGATGCATAGAATGAGATAATGGGTTTCATTTATATTTTTGTGTTGTAATTAGTGTTAACGTAATCGACTTTTGGCGTGAAGCCCAGTAATTTTACTCGTATTAAAAAAAAAACAACGAATCTGTAAGAAATGTGTTTTCCGACGTGGTTTTGAAGGAATGGTTTTTTAACGTTTTTATTTTATTTTACCTCAAACAACGATGCTGAAATACATAACTTTCTCTCTGTAAAGCCATACTTCATTGTCAGCAATAATCACATTGAAAACAAAGTCATTTTTATACTATTTCCTTTAACACGTGCTTACCTGTGCAAGTGATCAGGCGATAATTTTGACAATTTATAACAACTCTAAAAGTTGGGTTCCGATATACGTGGGTGGCACAGCGTAGATAGCTTTCGTGAAGCCAACTTTGAAGTGTAAACCAGAGGAAAAGTGTTCTGTCACTACCACCCCCTGCCATATGTTAGATTACCGACTGCCTGTAATCGAACAGTAACAGTGGGATTTGACAGTCACTATTATAACGCATTCCCTTCTCAAAGTCCAGAGTATGGTCACATTACATGAACTACAGACCAGTGGTCCTCAAAGTGTAATCTGACGCTGGTAAAAAACAATAAAAATCAAGTTACTGACACGTGACACTACGTCCGATCCCACATAGAGAGAACAGGTGGCGTAAGACCAGTAGGTGGCCTAAAGGATTTACTCTCCGCCGAAGTGCTTCGCAAAAAAGAACCACTGCTATAAACTGTCAGATTCATAATTTGACACGTCAGCTTGGAACCCACGCCCGGGTCAGTAAGAAATAAATTAATAAGAACTTTCTAGATAAAACTGATAACCATTCTCTGGGATTTATGTCCAACCTAAAATGAAAAAAAGTGACTGAGAGTAGACCAAAAACCCATAACATTGTTCAAATGTGATGAGTTATCATTTTAGATAGCAACAAAAAGTAACTTTTGACTGACAGAAGACCAAAAACCCATAACATTGTTCATATGTGATGAGTTATCATTTTAGGCAGCAACAAGAGAACTTTGTTTCCCAAAAATAGAAGAAATAACACACAATGACGACGCACTTACCATAGCTGGCTGAAGCTGAGGGGGGGGGAACGAGGAGCACGTGACCCTCTTGAACTTTAGTCCGATAGCGAAGTGCTCCTTTGAATGGTGAATTGTGTGTAATTATCAGGGAAAGCCTATGTTTCAGATTTTAATATAATGGTCTCGATTAACGTCGCAAATCATGTGTCTCCAGCCAACCGTCACCCCCCCCTTTCCCATACAAATCAAATACGTTATGCTGCCTGTGGCGTTCAATATTTATTGTGTTTAAATTCTTTAGGCCTAAGAGTAATCTGTTCTTTGATCTTCGAATCAGATTAGTTGATTATACAAGATTGGACAGATAGAAATTCCCGCATGTAATGACATAACTCGTTAATCATAAAATAATCACTCACTAACCAAATAGTAATCGAAACTAAAAGTATCTGTTAACAAGAGTTTGCTTGCAGAAAATGACGCAGGTCTTGTTTGCTTCGCTAATTTATGAGTTACGTGATTCGCATTAAATATATTAAATGCTTATACAAGTTTGTTCGTTTTTTAATTTCTAGGTCACAAAACATGGTAATTACATGAAACTAATAGAACATATTTATCTCCAGTTACAAAAATTTGATAATTATAACAATCCTAATTTAAAAAATCCTTATCTCTGGGGTTTAAACTTGTTTATTGTAACGCACACCAAAAGCTGAACTGAAACCCTAAGTAGGCTTAATAAAAAGGCGAATTATGACTCTTAATATTTTTTACTTCATTAGTAACTAACTTAAAATAAAATTAATTCAAATATAATTCTTGATGACGATAAACCCACTTGAAATAAAAATGTATCTCATAACGGCTGGTATGGGTATTAATACTGTTATTGATAAGGAGAGAACAACGTTTTCCTTCCCTGCTCATCTTCTGGTCAAGAAAGAGAGACTTTAACTGTGACCATTGACAGAGACATATCTTAGGGACAAGAGTATAAACGGGTACCGGATTGTAGGCGGCGTTGCAGATGGATGTTATGTTATTAATTAGTGTAGGTATAAAGGTGTTCCTTGAAATTGGTTTAATTTTAAGTTTTAGTTGCTGTATAAGTAGGGCTTCTTTGATTTTTCCTTTGTTTATATTTGTTTCCCTACTTCATATCTGGGTGTTTTCTATGATTATGTTGTGTTTATTTGAGTTGCAGTGTTCAAAAACTTGTGAAGGTGTTTTTTGTGTTTTTGTGAATCTAGTTTCCATTTTTCTGCGTTCCTCCAATATAAGTCGTGGTAGCTGTTGCATTGTAGTTTATAAATTATGTTGGTGTTGTGATTATCAGTGTAGTTTTTACACAGCGTGAACTTTAGTTTTGTATCTAGTTTTTGAATAAATTTGGTGATTACTGAAATGTGTTTTGTTATAAGTTTTTTTTTCCAAATGTTGGGTATTTTTTTGCTAATATGGGGAACATATGTTATGTAGCAGTGTGAGGTTCTGTAGTTTGTTGAATCTTGGGGTTTGTTTGTTTGTTTTTTCTTATAGCAAAGCCACATCAGGCTATCTGCTCAGCCCACCGAAGGGAATCGAACCCCTGATTTTAGCGTTTTAAATTCGAAGATATACCGCTGTACTAGCGAGGGGCATCTTGGGGTTTATTGTTGTTTGTTTGTTGTTGGTCTAGGTGTGTGTGTATAACTTTTTCCACGGTTTTTGGAGAAAATTTGTTGATGTTGATGAAGTGCTGTTTTATTTTGTTCATTTCATCTTTAATTTTGTCAGATGAACACAGTTTTGAGGCTGGGTTTATTTGGTTATTTAATATATTGAATTTTTGTTTTGTTTCATCTGCTGAGTTCCACGGAATGTATACTCTTCAAAAAAAGAAACGCAAAAGGCAAAATTTGAGACATATTGTTAACAAGTTTATTCCGGGTGGTTCTTATTGACATGTGTGAAACTTTGCACATTCACTGCTGAACATCCAAAGTCTGCAAAGGCGAAGTCCACGCTCACTAGTTGAAGTTTAACGTCACTCAACGTCAATAACGAGTATCTCCCCCGTGAGCATCAATAACTGCGATGAGATGACGAATCACATCCTGTGGAATGGTTGTTCACTCAGCTTGCAAAGCTGCTGCAAGTTGAGGTAGAGTCTGCGGTTGAGGTTGTCGCCGTCGCAGACGTCAGTCCAACTCGTCCCAAAGATGTTCGATGGGGTTTAAAGAAGGGAAGAACGTTGATGTTGTGGTGTCTCAAGAAGACAGTGGTGAGTCGGGCTGTGTGAGGACGGGCGTTGTCATGTTGAAAAACGTCGTTGACGTTCGCCATGATGGGTTGCACCTGGGGCCTAAGAATCTCGTAGACGGTTGCGTACGGTCTAATTGGAAATACTACGCAGCCATGGTATAGTTGAGGCAGTATACGTTGCAGTGATGGTCCTATTCCGAAGGTGACGTAACTGGATGTAGCAATTTTGCTCGGGCGTGATCACACGAGGTCTGCCAGATCGTGGACGGTCACAAGTTGATCCCGGTTGTTGGTGACGATTCCATAGCCTTGTGATGGTACTTGGGTGGACATTCACAACTCTAGCAACATCTGATCGAGATTCGCCTGCTTCCAAGCGACCAATGGCGTTGTTGCGTTGTGCTTCAGTCAGTTTTGGTGTAACTGTATTGCGTGTCGATGGCTTAACACTGAGCTATGGAAACCGAGAACCCGTCACTTTTATAGGGAATTTGGACATGTTGCACTTGCAGAACATGCATATCTCTCAAACAAATTTATTGGACACGAATGCGTTTTAGCGAAAAATCCGATGTTTTCCTCCCTTTTCAATGTGCACAACTTTTATTGTCATTTTGGTCTGACAGTCAGTGCCTTAACACGTGTAACATCACACTCTGAGGTTATAACGTTATTACATATATTTCTCTTTAAAATAACAAAAATATCCCTTTTGCGTTTCTTTTTTTTTTGAAGAGTATATAATTCAGTATGGGGAATTTTTCTGTGGATTTCTATTTTGAATTGTGTATCAGTTCTAGTGATCTTGAGGTTAAGAAATGCTATTTGGTTAGGTATTTCCAGTTCACAGGTGAACTTAATACTGGGGTGTATCGAGTTAATATGATGGAAAAACTAAGTTTGTGTTCTGTAGATGTGAATTCAACACATCAATTCAACAATTGTATCATCAACTTACCTGTACCAGTATATTAATGGGTGTAAGGATGAATTGATCGCTGAAGATTCAATCTGCATCATATAAATGTTGACTAGAACTGATGACACGGGATTCCCCATACTGAGACCATTTATTTGTAGGTAGTTTTAGTTATTGAACATGAAGTTAGTTTTGATGGTAGTGAATTCTATAAAGGTTGCTAATTGGTTGCTGGGGATGTGTATCAATGGGTTGGAGTCTTGGATATAAAGTTCTAAAGCTGTCTTGCAGGCTTCAGTCATTAGGACTTCTGTGAAGAGGGAGATTACATCAAAACTTGCCATTAAGACTTTCTTAGGTTGGAATTTCTGAGATTGCGTTGTTTTGTAGTAGTATTTTGTCCATAAGACACGTGTCCGTCAACGGTCACATTCAAACTCTATCTTTCTTAACCTGACGATGACCTGGGAAGGTCGAAACGTCGTTTTGTCCTTATCAATAAAAGTGTAAATTTTCCTGCCAGCCGTTCTGAAATACATTTTTTTTATATTCAAATGTATCGCCCGGCATGGCCAGGTCGTTAAGGCATTCGACTCTTAATCCGAGGGTCACGGGTTCCAATTCCCGTCACATCAATTATGTTCATCCATTTAGCCGTAGGGGCGTTATAATGTGACGATCAATTCCACTATTCATTGGTAAAAGAGTAGCTCAAGAGTTGGCGGTGGGTGGTGATGACTAGCTCTATTCCCTTTAGTTCTACACTGCTAAATTAGGGACGGATAGCACAGATAGCCCTCGAGTAGCTTTGCAGGAAATTCAAAAACAAACAAACATTATTATATTTGTAACCATCCAAGATTTGAATTGAGTTATCGTTTAATGTTGTTACAAACGATACATTTAAACATCCTGCTGCGCATCAGTATTCTTTTACAAGAAGTTGTAGTTTCTTTTCTTTAAGCTTAAATATGAAACTAGGCCTAATGTGAGCTAACTCTTTCGCCGCGTAATGAGGCCTAACACATAATATATGACTGTATGTATGGATTGTGCCGTACAATCATACCGCATATGCTGCTAACCTTTTATCCATATGTTAAAAACAAATGACGTTGCTTTCGTTACGCATAAGACACTATGCAACACAAATTTTGTTCCTGGATAGTATGTGTTATTTCTTAATTGCTTATGTTCTAAAAGTACAGAAAATGACCATTATTCCCTTCAAACTTTGCTTTTTTGACCTGGATAATGCAATTTAGTAACTAACCTATTTTCTGTGTAAAAACGGGCAAATTTGAACATTTTCATTTGAATGAGGTCTGAATAAAACAACATTTATACTAAAGTTATTCAAAAATGAGCAATAATCTTTAGAAGTGAATAGTTTTCGAGATTTGCGACTGTAATGTAAATCACTTTCACGTATCAGCCCCCAAATATAGTCTTCCATCATGTTTTCGTTATATGTTCCCAGGTCACAAAAGCAATGTTTGAAGAGTAAAATAAGTCTCTTCCATTTACTTTAGGCATAAACAATTGAGAAATAACACTTTCTGCCCAGGAACAAGAAAAAGTAAAAATTTTGTTACATGGTGTAATGTATCCCCTGTAACTGCGGTCAATGTACATTATCTACAATAAATGTGTCATGGAGTCAGTGGCGAATGTGCAGTGTTTACAGTAAACATTTTGGAGAATCAACGCGGTCAATATATACAGTATATACAGTAGACATGTTGGAGGACCATGTGGTCAATGGACAGTATCTACAGTAAACATGTTATTGGGTCAGTGGCCAATGGACACTGTTTACAGTAAACATTTTGGGGAACAGGTGCACATTGGTCTCAGCCAGTGGTTTTGAAGATCCACTGTAGATAAATACAAGCAGGATTTATATATGTCATGTTATTCTCTCAAGAACAAGACATGTTTGGTAGTGGTTTACATGACACTAAAGACTGGTTCCAAGTGTGCGGTAAATGTAATAAACCCTTACTTGGATAACAACAAAAATACAGATATTTATAAAGAAACCGAGAACGTCAAACGATTTGACTGAATCGTGGGAAAAATAACAATAATAGGGAACATCTGTAACAATACTTCAATATCGTGTATTAATAAACTTATGGTTTACTACTCATGGGGAAATACAAAATATTATTGTATTGCAACAAATTGTGACTGTGTATGGCGATAGGATGAATGTTTAGCTGCACTCACTCACCATTAGTAACTCCCACCTGTCTGTCACTCGTGCGTTTTCATCATTGTTTCGAATAATGTGATTAAAATAATCTGCAGTAATTGTGGCTTGTGTTATCAAGACGAATTTTTAGGCGGAATCGAGCGTGGCCTTAACTATAAATCTGAGGATTTATGTTTCGCATTTCCTTGGTGCAGAAATTCGCTCTGCATTTTGGGACCGTGGGTGCGTTATAAGAGTGACATTCAAATCCTAATTTTCGGTCACACAAGGGTAGCCCAAGAGTTTGCGGTGGGTGCTGTGGACTACGTGCTTTTCCTTCACTCTAGCCCATTTGTGTCGATTTACAGATAGACAAAGGAACTATTGATTTTGTGTGTGGAAGATCTTGTGAAAAATACGACATTTTTTTTTTCAAAAATCGTATAAATATATATCGGAACTTGCATACCTCGATATTTCTAGACCAAAACAGGATTGTTAACACAGTCCCTTATTGGAAGGTAAAACGTGTGTGTCATTACGTTTTCTTAACATAATTCCTTATTGAAAGGTAAAACGTGTGTGTTATAATGTATTGTTAACACAATTCCTTATTGAAAGGTAAAACGTGTGTGTTATAATGTATTGTTAACACAATTCCTTATTGAAAGGTAAAACGTGTGTGTCATTACGTTTTCTTAACATAATTCCTTATTGAAAGGTAAAACGTGTGTGTTATAATGTATTGTTAACACAATTCCTTATTGAAAGGTAAAGGTAAAACTGTGTGTGTCACAATTCCTTTATAATTTAATGTATTGTTAACACAATTCCTTACTGAAAGGTAAAACGTGTGTGTTATAATGTATTGTTAACACAATTCCTTATTGAAAGGTAAAACGTGTGTGTTATTACGTTTCGCTAATACCGAAATTGTGCCATTATAAATTTTAGTTTTGTTTTCTCAGAATTCTTTGTCTTAGGGAAAAAACAACCCTTTAGAATTTAGGGTTAGTTGTTATTTGTCACTGGATTCCTTATTATTGAACACCAGAAAGGATTGGTAAATAGGGATTAGTGATCATCGATTCGGAAGCTGGTTCTTCAACTGTTTAACATCTGTAATTCTAATTACCAGCAGGCTAAAGCCTTCGTCGTTTTTCATGTTGTCAGATATGGTTAATCCGTTAAGCCTAAAATGTTACCTGGAAAGCCTGAAGTGTAAAGGCGATCTTTATTTTTGTTCCAGAAAACTGGTACTGTTTATAACACTGCCAAGGTTTAACAGGATCATGCAATTACGGTCAGAGAACAGTTAAGGTTGTCAGGTGTCAAGCAATTAAATATCTCAAGACGTCATTTCACAAGTTTACAGTTGAGCTCTCTTCCTCTGTTCTAACTTCTACTTTACTGTTCTTCACTATGGTGGACGTAGTTCGTTGCTTTAATTGTTTGTTATTTCTCTGCGTCTATGATTTAGTAAACTACAGGATTTGTTTGTTTGTTTTGGAATTTCGCACAAAGCTACTCGAGGGCTATCTGTGCTAGCCGTCCCTAATTTAGCAGTGTAAGACTAGAGGGAAGGCAGCTAGTAATCACCACCCACCGCCAACTATTGGGCTTCTCTTTTACCAACGAATAGTAGGATTGACCGTCACATTATACACCCCCACGGCTGGGAGGGTGAGCATGTTTAGCGCGACGCGGGCGCGAACCCGCGACCCTCGGATTACGAGTGCACGCCTTAACGCGCTCGGCCATGCCAGGCCTAACTACAGGATACTTATCGAAACATTAAACTCAGGAATACCGACACACGCTGTTAGTGTTAACCTGTTATGTCGTACTCACTATTTGTTTTCTTATTTAAGTACATCTGTTTGTACTCCCCGCTAGTACAGCGGTAAGTCTGCGGATTTACAACGCTAAGATCAGGGTTTTCGATTCCCCAAGGTGAGCTCAACAGATAACCTGATGTGGCTTTGCTATAAAAAATACACACACACAAATACACACATCTGTTTGTATTATGTGGTAGAAAATGTGAAGTTTCATATTGTATTTTCTACAATTGGTTGGTTTCGTGTTTTATGGCGCAAAGCAACTAGGCTATCTGTGCCAACTATGATTGAAATATGCTTTATAAGACTGTAAAAACAAGAAAAGCTTTGAAACTTTCTCTTCTGTTTTTGGGTTTTCGTGAAAACAAATAAACAAAACTTAGAGCATGTCAATATGCAAACCATAATGTATTTTGTTGTACTTGAGTTTGAATGACCCGCGACAATTTAAGGAGATAGTGAACAGGAGCCTAGATGACCTGGACGGTTTTCACTAGGATACTAGATAGGTCAGTCAAATCATACATGGAACATTTATCGAAGGTAAACTTCTTGTATCCTGATTCTTACCCACCGGTGTGAATTCCTGTACGTGATGAGGGGACCTTCCAGAGAAGGTTTTGTATTTTCAGTTTACCTCTTTTGAGATTCAAACATCCATCTACGTATTTGCTATGCGTGGCGACCGATGAAAAATGTTTAGGGGTCCAACCCTACTACACCACTTTGGCCTTGAATTCCTATAGACTGGAGGTCTTGAGGTGGCCCCTCTAAGTTCAGTCGCCTGGAACCAATGTTGCACGTTCTCAATGGGTATTGTGGACATTGTGTTTGATGCTGATATTTGGGTTTTGTGCTCACGAAACCCTGGCGTTGCACCAATGTCCTTGTTTGACATTGTAGTGCGTCCCCTCGTAGGGCTGTATGGTGGGTGGGGTCAGTGGGCATCGAAATGTTTTCTTTATTATGGATCTCACAAACAAAACTGTAGTAGTGGAAAAACACATCATAGGTAAACAACCATGTTTTGAAGATTCTCAACAGCAGTCTTCAACTTTTTCAACACCTTTACTTCATTTTCTGATATTACATTATTTATCAGACAAATCTTCAGGGCAAATATCTTCCTTTTAATTCAAAGGGACTAAAGGGGCTTATTTACTCTACAGAGCCAGTCAAAAAGTATCTTGGTATAAACATCGACTCCAAAAAAGAGTGAACTCTTCTTGCATTCGAAAGCCATTGGGGATATACCTTTTGAGGTTATCCCTCATGGTACTTTGAATTCGTCACGAGGATTTATTGTTGAGAGGGATTTGAAGAACATCCTAGAGTTGGAGATTCTCGCTGGTTTCTCCACTCAAGGAGTTTCTGCAGTAAGGTGTGTCCCCCCATTCATAAGTATGGAATTATTATGCCGACAAATGTCCTCATTCTGGCATTTACATCACCACGTCCACCTGCCACCACCAAGGCAGGTTACCTAAATTGCAAAGTACGACCATATATTCCGAACCCTCTCAGATGTTTCCAATGTCAGCGGTCTGATCACTCAAAACATCGTGTTGTGGTTCCCTGATGTGTGCTCGTTGCAATGGCAAAGATCATGACACCCACGAATATGAAATGGACCCTCATTGTATTAATCATCGTGGATCTCATCCATTTTACTTTCATTCACGCCCTAGGTGAGTAGAAAAAAGATAGGTACAGCATTTGAAAATGGTTCACAACATTTCTTACCCAGAAGTTCGAAAATTGCTGTCCACCACTCCATCTTGGACTATGTTGCTGCATCCTGTTCTACTGACATAGTGGTAGTGCATATAGATCTGTCTGTGCCTCTGAAGGAGTTGTTTTCATACCACTCCTTCCAGCAGCTCCCCATTTCCCTTTCCTTTGGTTCCGGGTATGGGGATTTCCTTGGATTCATCTTCCGTTTTGGCCTCGAGATAAAGAACGATTATTCATTCACACCCTCATTCGCTGGACTATTCTTCCAACAACAGAGACCTACCCACTCAACCCAGGAGAGGATCCATGGAGGTTGATAGACCTCTTTATATTAAAGACAGTAAAGACAAAAACGTGGTCGAAAACAGAAGAGCTTTCTGTCCAATTATTCTCCACGCAAGTAAAAATGGCCACATTGATACAGTGGAACTATCGAGATTTCCATTATAATTTAGATGATATCAAGGTGCTAATTGATTCCGTCATCCTGTGTGTCTTTCCTTGCGGGAAACTTTTTTGAAACTTGCTGATATAGTGACCTTTCGGCAGTTTTCTTTATACCGCTATGACAGGTTGTGTGATGCACGAGTGTTTGGTAGTGAACCTCTGCTGGTTGACCAGTACATGCTTGCTCCATCTGTACCACCTGGTACACCCTTGGAGGATGTAGACATCCATATTTCCTTGGGTAGTACCATCACTGTATGTTCTCTCTATGATTGAAAATGGTTCACAACATTTCTTACCCAGAAGTTCGAAAATTGCTGTCCACCACTCCATCTTGGACTATGTTGCTGCATCCTGTTCTACTGACATAGTGGTAGTGCATATAGATCTGTCTGTTCTCCTGTTCCCTGGAGAAACCTGTGATCAATCGGACCTTGATGGTCTCATTAAACAGTTGTCATTTCCCTTTGTAAAGCTGAGGGACTGTAATGGACATCATCCTCTGTGGGGAAGCGCTGATATTGATAGGAGGGGTCGCTCTGTAGAGGATATGCTTTCTGATCACAATCTTTCTCTCTTCAGTAATGGTTCTTTTACTTATTTCCATGCATATAGTCAGTCATTTACTGCTACTGATCTCTCAGTTTGCTCCCCTTTTCAATTCTACCACTTTTCCTGGAGGGTTATCAGCGACCCGTAGAGCAGTGATCATTTTCCTATCATTTTGAGATAGACTAAGCGTGGTCAATGTCACCAAACCCGTGCACCCCGGTGGAAGGTGGACGAGGCCAACAGTCTCTTACTGCTCTCTCGGAACCTGATCCTACCGTTGTCTGTAAGCCATCAATAGACGAATATATGGCAGCAGTAACTGTCCAAGCAGCTGCTCATTCTGCACCAGAAACCTCGATATGTTTCCATGGTATTCTCATCATGTGGTATTCCACATGGTGGAATTTTGCCTTTCTTAGATATTCCATATTTTCGAATTGCGTCGATTTTCAGTGGGCAAGACGTCAAAGCCAGAAGGAATCTTGAATTAATTTCACAACCAGCATCTCGTCTACCACTAGTTCCAGTCATATGAGACAAGACTTGGAAGGTCAGTTGGCAGTATACTTCTGACGCCCTTTCGATTTTGTTTTCCAATAGCCAGGAAGTTGCTGATGTCCAGAAAATTGCCACTACTCTCGACCAAAGCTTTTGTCAGGTATTTAACACTTCTCCTTCATTTGCCTCCACCAGTACAGCAGTAGGTCTACCGATTTACAATGCTAAAATCAGGGGTTCAGCAGATAGCCCGATGTGGCTTTGTTATAAGAAAAACAAACACACTCTACTTCATTCCCCACCTTTTCAGCCATCAGGATTCGGGCAGGGCGATCACCTCTTTCCTTGCAGGCTGATCGTTTCTATGACTGTAATTGTTACTTTATGTTGGTGGGACTTAAGCTTGCTCTTTATTGGTTAGACAGTACATTGGTTGGACCTGATGGCTTGCTGTGCCATCTCTCTCTTGCATCGTTTCCTATTCTTTTAGTTGCTTTTTTGATACTTGGCACCAGGTTATTGTTCTGTCTTTTTCTAAGCCTGGAGAAGGATCCCGAGGTTCCTTCAAACTACAGTCCAATTGTTTTGACAAACTGTCTTTGTAGGACCTTAGAGAGAATGGTTGATGTTCGTCTTATTTGGTTCCTTGAATCAAACAGTCTTCTCTCGCTCATCCTGGACCACCTGATTTGAATTGAAACATTAATCAGAGAAGACTTTCTCAAGCGATAGTATCTTGTGTCAGTATTCTTTCACCTTGAGAAGGCCTACAATACAACTTAGAGGCATAGCATTATGCGAGAACTCCAATTTGAAGAGGCCGGCAATTCCAGGTTCGTGTGAGATTGACACTTTATCGTTCTTTCCTATAGGAACTAGGAGTATCACACTTTTCGGTACAAAAATTAATGCCATCACTAGTTAACTTTCTCCTACCATTGCAAATGGGTTCTTTGTGGACGACTTCCACATCTGGTGTCAGTCTTCAGACATGAAGTTTATTGATTCCACATCTCGTGTCAGTCTTCAGACGTAAAGTTTATTGATTCCACATCTCGTGTCAGTCTTTGAACATGAAGTTTATTGAGCGTTTGCTTACAGTTTTGCCGCCAACGAGGTGTTCACCCCGATACCGAACTCTGTGTCCGTGAAGCTGGGCTTCCTGTAATCTCTCAGGCAAAGTTCTTGGGACTTATGCCTGACCGTAAACTAACTTTTATGCCACACATCAATAAGCTACGAGTCAAGTGCACAAGAGTATTGGACATCCTCTGTGTCAACCTCTTGGGAAGTGGGTCAAAGTTCCCTGCAAAAAGATCTGTTGTGCCCTCATTTGATTAAAACTAGACTATGGATCTCTCGTCTATGGCTCTGCCAGAATGTCAGCCTTGAAGATGCTGAACCCCGTTCATCTTCAGGGGCTTGGGCTCTGCACTCACCCCACACTCACCCAGTTCGGAGTTTGTACACAGAATCTCACGAACCTCCTGTACGCCTCTGCCATTTGCAACTGTCTTTACCATGTGCTTCAAAACTTCTATTCTCACCACAGCATCCCACCTGAGGTTGTGTTTTACATCCTTAGTGAGCCACGCGTTTTCATAACAGACGTTCTGCCACTGTCACATTATAACGCCCCCATGGCTGAAAGGGCGAGCATGATTGGTGCAACGGAGATTCGAACCCGCGACCCTCAGATTACGAGTTGAACGCTCACCTTTCCATTGCCGAGCCGTGTCGTAATTACGACTCTAAACGATTGCCTCATTCTAGACATGTTTTGTCCACAGGTCTACCCGTGACCCTGATCATGGTCATTGGCGATGTCCACCTCAGAAATGTTTTTAATTCTTCCACGGCCATTGTCCTTTTTAATTTTTTAATTAAAAAAATGTACTTTGTTTTTTCTACATCATCCCTTTTTATGAATTTTAATAAAATAACTTAATTTTTAACTTTTTAGTTAAAACTTGGCGTAGCTGCTTTCCGCCGTAAAACGCCAACCAACAAACCTAATTCTTAATCACGGGTGGATCAAGGCTTTCGTCCAGACGAAGATATTTTAATTGTTAATTGGACGATAAGACAACCAAGCAAAAACTTACAGTACAATCGCAGACTGCAAAACCACCAGTAAGCACCTGAGAACCAACTCAATAACTTAAAATAAACAACGTATAATTTAGAGGGAAGCTTGTGTTTCACGTACGAAACTATTTTTGTTGTTATGCCATTTTATATTTGAGTTCCCGACTTATTTAAGAGGTAAGGGCAGTTTTGTGAATTCAAAGTAATTGAAACAGTTAATCGACCTGCCTAAACTAGTAACGTAAGAATTTAGACAAACAAATCTTTGAACGAATCTGATGGTCGTGCTGGGCGTCTCACTGACCGCGAGATTAAACCTAACTATGTTAAATTCATTTTACAGCACGCAGTACTCACCAAACACTGCTAGTACAAAAGGTGCCTTAAGTCGAATGTGCTGATTAAAATTGACAAATTGGTGGACTTATCTAGAAAGAAATATAACATCCAGCGAAAGTTTCAAATCCTGAGCACCAAGGAGAGATGTTAAAACTGCTCGAGTTGACGATACCCGTGCTTGAAGTGTCTACAAACAAATGATAAAATTCACACGCAAGACCCTAACTCATAAATGCTGCTGTCTGAGGTGGGGTTGTGAGTGATGACAGATCCTTTCCCCCCATATATAATACATAGAACTGTTTACACCCTCTCGTCCTTTAACAATGTGTTGATCTAGACATTTATTCTCTGCTCATAATTCCAGTTTCAGAAAGTTTAGAATCCTTCCCACGCACACATGATGACGTCATCCATACATCCTTCCTTCTGGTGTACTTTTTACACTGATTATTGGAGATTGAAAATTTCCCCGTCCACTCTTATTATATATTAATTATATAGATTAATACACTCTATACAGAAAAGTTATACCAAAGAGTTGTTTTATTACTGAACTTTAAATGTCATCATCCGTACATCTGTGAGTTATGACTTTATATGTATGTGCGTTAGTAGTTCACTGTTTATACGCATCAAGAGGTTATCATTTCCTGCAATTATTCTGTTGAATAGCCTTCCGCGTTATAAACTTGCAGACTTCTATTGGTGAAACTTCTTTATGTTAACTTATTCCAATGATTTGGTTTGAATTTCGCGCGAAGCTACTCGAGGGCTATCTGCGATAGCCGTCCCTAACTTAACAGTGTAAGACTAGAGAGAAGGCAGCTAGTCATCACCACCCACCGCCAACTCTTGGGTTATTCTTTAACCAATGAATAGTGGGATTGGTCGTAACATTATAACGCCCCCCCACGGATGAAAGGG
>MU033957.1:25168-51404 GCA_011833715.1 Carcinoscorpius rotundicauda
TTGCAGACGCACAATGCGTACATCTATAGCCTTTCCAGTTGGTTCTGTTTCCATTTTTACGCTGTTATAAACTCAAATATATGTTTATATCTCAAAATATACCTGTTTTTTTTCTTTACACTATTAATTATAATTATTTTTAATATTTTAATGGTATTTAATGCTATATTTTAGATTTAATGTTTATTATTTAATAAATATGTATATATATATATATGTGTGTGTGGGGGGGGGTCGGCCGAGCCCGCGAAGTGGCGACGGAACACTGTATTGCTAAAAAATACAAGTTTCAAATAATGCAACATTTTTTTAAAGGTATAATTAGGTATGTATTTGGACAGGTACGTATCCATTCCGAGCAGTGTTCTTACTTCGTCGCGATTGGTTGGAGTATGCATTTCATGTATTGCACGCACTTTTTCATCAGAAACTTTGATGCCGTTGCTTGTGATCACATGACCTGTGTAGTCTACCTCTGGCTGGCCAAACAAACATTTTGATAGTCGAAATGTCACATCATTTTGTCTAGCGGTTTCCAACGTGTTGCGTAGCACTTTACAATGTTCAGGTAGTGTAACAGTATCGAGTAGCATATCGTCAAAAATGTTATTCACATGATCATGCTCCTGAAACATTTCTTCCATCGCTCTTTGATACAATTCAGGACTCGACCTAATTCCCATCGGCAAACGTAAGTACATATAACGACACCACGGAGTGTTAAAAGCGGTGAGTAACTGACTATTCTCATCGAGCTGTAGCTGATAGTATCCCATGTTCACATCTTGGGCAGTAAAATACTTGCTTCCATTAATACGGGTAAGTACATCCTCTAGTGTATTGATAGGGTGGTATTCTCTCAGTAGTGCTTTATTAAGAAACTTAGGATCAATGCAAATTCTCACTGAGTTTCCGTCTTTCTTGTGTACAACATGTAGTTGACTACACCATGGTGTTGGTATACCAACTGATACTTTGGTTCTGACTCTCATCGCTACAGGAATCGGCCTAGCAGCCTGTGACACAGGGCCATCTTTGTAATCTGGGTCAATAGACAACGTACATTTTCCCAGTATTTTTCCTACTCTGTTTGTGGGAAATCTGTCTTTATAGTGAAGCAAAATTTCACGAATACTTTGTGGCACTTTGTTTATATTAGGAACTCGGAGTATGACTGAGTCTGAGTTTTAGTACACTTATTTGATTTATCAATCAAAGGGGGGCGTACTTGTGTTGATTCATGAGGGGGCTTTGAACAGTGGGAATCTCGGGACCTGGAGGTAGCCTATATTGTGAACTCCGATCATGCGAATATTTACCTTGTACATAAGTACTAATTGCATTTACTTTTTGTATTAACCCCAACTTAGTACTAGATTCACCTCCAAGAAGATTAGGTACATCACCATCAACAACTTCACAATCAATATCATACATTTTGCTTTTGTGAATAACAGTAAATGTAGTTTTTCCAACAGGTGTGATCTTATGATTACCAAATGCTTTTATGGTTACCTGTGACTTAGACAAAGGTAATGAACCATGAGGTGCCATGCGATCAAATAACTGTTTACTCAATATATTACACCCTGCCTGTGTGTCTATTTTCATACGCACTGCACCTTTACCCTGTTCATATGGGGTACGTAATATGACAGACCAATACTCAGTAGGTTTGTTTACACCAAATATTCAAAGAATTCATACTTTCCTCTACATTACACATTTCATAACAATCATCATAATCATTGACATCTTGAAAATAATCATCACGTGTTTACAAAATATACATTTCTATTCCTATTTCTACTCATGACAGCAAAGTGACCTCTTAATTTACAATAATTACAAGTTTTCTCTAATGCTGGGCATTTTTATTGACTGTGATGTGGTAGTTTTCCACACCGAGTACAGTTCCTCTGTGGCGGTCTCCGTGTCGTGGCTCCTCTGTAGACCTGTGTGCCTCGCCTTTGCTGCTTTCTGGAACCTTGACTTCTGTGGCGACTACGACCTTTGCTTTGACCTCGACGTACATCTGTTACGATACATGTGGATCCTTCGATTTCCTTCAGTGATTCTAGTTTCTGTTCAAGGTGATGACATTTCTCTGTAATCTGTTTCAGTGTTAGATCCTCTGACCACAGTCTATCTTTTAATGCTCGATCACTGACGCCTACGCTGATTTGTTTACACAACTGTTGTTCGAGAGTATCACCATACTCACAATTCTGTGCTATCTCTCTAAGTGCACTGATATACTGGGACACAGTCTCACCTGGTTGCTGCTTTCGGTCCTCAAACTTTTTCATGTACAACTTTGTTACCTTGGTTGGCTGAAAATAGTTGTTGAATTCTCTGATTACATAGTTCTTCTGTTGAGCTTCTGTCAGTCCAAAATTGTCGAAAAGTGTCGTGTATTTCGACCCGAGTGTGTACAACAACATAGACAAATGTCTGTTGCCTCTGATAACCCTGATGCCACGAAGAAAATCCGCAAATCTTGTTTGAGATTCTTCCATGCCGCACTAGCATTCGTCTTGTCGTTAAAAACAGGTGGCTTGAAACTTGCCTCCGCCATTTTTCTGGGTAGAACACGTGTGTTTCCGCGAGAATCGTATCTTGTACGATTATGTCAATTTACAGTTTGTGAACGTAAAGTTTGTACTTATCTTGACTGTGTGTCGCTTCTAAGGCACAATTTAACTAAAACTTCCACTTCTGACAACAATGTTATGTCTTTGGGTTCTCACAAAACACTTGTTATCGAGTAACAACAAAACTCAGACTTGCCGCAACTTCTTGTACTATATTTAGAATAGCCTCGCACATACAAAATACTAAGTGCTGATTGGCTAATAATGTCACATACATAACAGAAACTATATTGTTTTATCCAATAACAGACAAGCATGTTAAGAATTAATACAGTTGTTAACAGAATGACTAGTGCACAGTTTCCAAAAAATGTTTTTGTATATTGTTTTTATTATAGACTGTGTTTGACTTACAGATATTGCTGTATAGTCACAGTTCTTTGTAGTAACATTTACTCCGCAACTCTAGATACGTTTACTTCTCCCTCAAGTACTTTTGTCAGACATCATTTCATTTGTAGGTCATAAAAACGTGATGAATATAATCTACAGTCTTTGTTACTGTTTGTTTTTAACAACTAAAATAAGAAGACAATTTTTATGATACGCTATCAAGATGTTCCTCTCACTTAATACATCTGTTTATAATGATGTAAAATTATTTTTTATGGAAGTAATCATTACAACTTTATTCGACATACATTATTATTGTGGCATTATATTTCTGATTGTATTTCATAACATTTAGGTTGAGATGTTTTAAGTATAGTTTGGTACAGCTGTAGCAATGTATCATTGTCTGATAAATTTTTCAGTGTTCATGCAATCATATGTTCTAATGTGTTATTAAATACAGTTATTGTGAAGGAAAAAGAAAATTTATTGAATTTTTAACATGATACATTTGAATATTTTGAGTTATTTGCTTGAATCATTTCATAATATTCATTATAAAGAATGAGGATTTAACAATCTGGATTAAACATAAGTTTATTTGTACATTGCTATTTATCTTTAGTTAAGACATTTTTACATTTTTCTGTTAGAGATTCCATCTTTCGATTTCCCATCCTGTGTTATAATCCTTGTACAAATTTTACAACCCTAGTCATTCCCTTCCTTGGTGATCACGTTTGTATGTATATCTTCCCCCTTAAATAGCTAAGTGGCAAATAACAAGATTTTACCCCAGTTGCTATTATCTTTGAAGAAAGTTCACTGAATAAAGTAAATTAACATTTTTCCAGGGATATTTTTGGTATATCATTTGCTCTGTGAATTCCTTAACATTGAACGGAAATACCATAATGACAGCAGTTAATTAATAGTATTCACTGCCAATTGTAGTTTACTATTGTTTGACTAAAGAATGAAATTTGACCTTACTCATATAACACACCCATTGTCCAAAAGTGTGGACGACATTATTTTTTGTTTATTTACATTGGTAGAAGAAGACAGATTAAGAAAGATCCACGACAATATTATGTGTCCCAAATATTCAAGTCTATGGTTGTGGATTCACGATTTGAGGAATATTTTCATGACATACGATGAACTTTTCGTTTCTTTAGAACGAATATCTCAGTATGATTTGTGATTAACCGTATGCAGCTACTCCGAAGACGACAATACTTTCATACGTCATACCTAAGATTTGAAGGAACTTTTGACATCTCCTCAACCACCAATCTCCATGTTCTTAGTTCTTTTTTATTCTGATTATTGCAGACAAAATCCGTTGTTTGATTAACATCTTTGCTATCCTGTACATATTAAAAAACAGTTAGAAGCTTATAATAATTTTAATGAAAACAAAAACAATGAATCCGCATTATTTGTTGAAATATGTGAACACCATTGTACCAACCAAGTCAAGCACCTGTGGGCACATCTACAATTTTACTGACTTCGCGCTCATGAAAAAAATAAGCACCAGCGTGCGCATGCACCAAAATAAGCTGAACACACATGTACGAAAATGAGCAAGTGCACGCGCATATAGGAATATTAATTTATACACATTCAAGCACGTTTACGAAAATAAGCTTTTGTCTGTCAATGTACAAATTTATGCACAAAATCAGCACCTTGGCGTTCATGTCGGGAAATAAGCATGTGCGTGCGCATCTATCAATTTACTTGCTAACACGCATGTAATAAAATGAGCATTGGCTCGCGCATTTACCAAAATGACTAACTGCGCGATCATGTACCAAAATCAGCACCCGTGCGCCCCATCTACCTGCGAGGTTTTGTATGAATATGCGCATCTGCGCGCACATTCATATGAAAATAATCATCTGCAAAGACGTGTTTCAAAATGAGCATCGATTAATTTATGCGCATGCTCGCATATGCACGAAAATAAGCACCTGCGTGCTCAGTTGTATTTTATTTTTGTATTCACTTGTGGATGAATTTCAGATTAATGTATTAAAACAAATATTTGTTACAGTCAAAAAACGGTATTGACTTCAGTTTTATCTGCAGAAGAGGAACAGATGTAAATTCATTGGGCTCAAGATTCACATGCACATCTAGTGATCGTTTTCCTCTCCAACATGACACTGCTCCAAGGAACAATACAACCAGTGATATATAAATTTGGACAATTTTTCTGATATCTTCCACCAGTGTCATTTCATTCACTTTGGTGGAGAATTGTTCTTTCTTCCTGTTATTTTCAGTTCTTCCGGAAGATCTTTAGTGAGTTTCTCAACACACACAGAGTTGATATATCCACGGTTAAAATGCTTTGTCCCAATTCAAACATGGGGAAGTTATATATTTCCTGTCATCAATGCTCACACTCTGGTACCTTAGATATTTATGTTCTCTGTCATCTGAGTTACTTTAGATGAATTGAAAGTTAGTCACTGATTGCTACTTTGTTTTTTCTGGGTAAACTTAATTGTCTTGGATGTTCGTTACTATTATTATTATAATCCTAATTTTTAGAAGTGCAGGACTTAATTATGTGTCCTACATTGTCCTTGTTAATTTAGATACCTGTTAAGTTAGACATCAATTATTAATGTGTTTTTTTCAGGTAATTCTGGTCAATTTGCACATTCTTTATTATTCCATACTTTGTGGGCTAGATACAATTAAATGGTTTGTCCATAAGATATTTATCAGTATTTAGTTTCTACATTACACAGCTTTACTACTTATAATATTTCATTTATTCTTTTTGATTGTTTTTCATCATTGTTAACTGTATATCTTATTATCCTAATTTTCATCAGTTGGACTTAAAATCTTTTGACTTGTTATGTATTCATTTATTTTCCATGACTAAACTTGATTTTGGCTACTTCAACGTGATAGGAACCTGTGATACCAGAAACCTAATTTAATCCCAGTAATCTACACTTTATTGTTCTGCCCCATAGTGTCCACTTTATTGACAGCTGTTTGCAACTTTAAGTCCAATTCTCAAATTCAAGACCCTACCATTCAGACTAACCTTGGCTCTAAGTTGTGTGGAGGTACAAGTCTTTTTACTGACTCTGAGTCTTTGCACACTTCATTCTGTGGTTTATTGTCTCCTGCTTGCTTCCATCCATCTGAAGTTTAGAGACCACACTACTCTGCTCTAACAAGATGCACTATTGAATAGGATTTCTAATGACGGAGAAAAGTCTCTTCTTATCCTTCTCAATACCTCATTCAGTGACGAGTTCTTCTCTTCAACCTCAGTAAAGTTTAGCTTCCTCCTTCATCTTCACGTTTGGAATGAATAATTCACACATCCATCACCTTCCAATCTCTGGTCTACCATGAAGTGTTCACTCCACACCACCTTTACTGAGGTTCTTAAGCTTTGTCCCACTTCCCTCTACTTCTGCTGGGATGGTGGTTGTTATGGTGCATTTCAGCATCTTCAAAGTTGTCACTTATATCATAGAGCCGGTGGTACCAATTCCAGGTCTCTGTGATCACGGTCACCACATTATGATTGTAGCTTTCCATTTTCTTGGCTCCCTAAATTTGGTGTTAAATTAATTATATTCTCCCAAGTTTCTCCTCACGGAGTCGTCCCTTATTTTGTGGGTGTCAACACTTCCTACCTACATGTATAGTTTCAGTCAGTTCCATTGTCTCAGCCTAGTCTCTGGTCGAATGTGTTACATTTTTCCTTTCCTGATTCATCAAGCCTCTGTCCATGTCTATGACCACAGATAACATATCGTTTGAATTTTGTCTGTTTCTCATTGTTTCTGCACTTTCCACCTTTTCCTATTATTCACCCAGTTGTTAAATAAAGACTTCTCCACCTTGATTGTGTCCAGCTATTGGGTGACCTTACTGATTACCCGACATTTCATCTGGATTTATTTTTCTTTCTTTTCCCTCTTTATACTTTGAATTGTTTATTGTGATATCAGATTTGTGTTAGTAAATCCATCACAGTGGTCACATACTTTATAAGATAATTCAATATGAACGATCACATGGCGTTGCTACACGGGCGTCGTGTGGATAAATGGAGGAGTTACTGCCATCTGTGATAGGTTTCTAAAAATACCGTATCGTAGGTGTGATTGGTTACGAGAATGTTAGTGTGGTCATCAGAGTTATCGTTCTTAGTTAAATAATAACTTTTTCTCTGTCAATCATGGGTTTCAGCAAGTGGAAATATATAATGTCAGACTGTCACTCGAACGCATGGACGGGATTACTGGTTTGTTTTGAATTTCGCGCAAAGGTACTCGAGGGCTATCTGCGCTAGCCGTCCTTAATTTAGCAGTGTGAGACTAGAGGAGAGACAGATAGTCATCACCACCCACTGCTAACTCATGGGCTATTCTTTTACCAACGAATGGTGGGATTGACCATAACATTATAACGCCCCCATAGCTGAAAAGACGAGCATGTTTGGTGTGACGGCGATTTGACCCCGCGACCCTCGGGATTACGAGTGGAGTGTCTTAACCACTTGGCCATGCCGGTTCTAAGCGATTACTGTGTGTGTGTCTGTGTGTTTTTCTTACAGCAAAGCCACATCGGGCTATCTGCTGAGCCCACCGAGGGGAATCGAACCCCTCATTTTAGCATTGTAAATCCGTAAACATACCGCTGAACGAGCGGGGGACAAAAGAGAAACAGATAAGGTGAGTACTTTCTCCATCTTTTTACTGTGGGGTAAAGAATACCCACGACATTCACTAAAAATAAACCACTGTGTGTCCTGTTTCTTCCCTCTCCCCCAACACCCGGAGATATATCAAGTCAGATTATCGCCCGGAATTGTTACCCGGTGGAACAATGGTAAATTTGAAGACTTACAATGCTATAATTACGGATTAGATTCCTGGTGTTAGGCACAGCACGTCACTCACTGTGATTTTGCTCTGTAAAAAAGGCAGCAAGTATTTCAAAAGCGTATGTGTTATTTTTAAAACTCAATTACAGGTGTGAGCAAATCCTTCATTAAACCACGTGCAACAGAGGCGCGGTGGGATGCATGCGTTTTCTGAAGGGAAGAAAAAAACAACTACGTTAATTTTAAGTCTAAGATTTTATTTCAGAAACACAGACGGAGAATACAATGGCCATAAAAATATACATAGGAAACACGTAAAATTTTAGAAAAAGTGTTATTGTGATAAAATAAGAATTGTTTTATCCTAAATAATAACAATAAATATCTTACTTTAGTCGGATGGCGGGTTCTAAACCATTCACCATACTTTATGCCCTTTCATCTGTAACAGTGTAGTAATGTGACGGACGATCCTAGTATTTGATTAGAGGACTTCAAGAGTCGGCATTGGAATTTTTGGAATAGCGCCCTCTAGTTATTAATTGTAAATTAGGATAGAACTCGAGAAGCTGTCGACAAAATTCGGTAACAAATAATCGCACTATAATAGACACAAGATGGCATCTAACTACAAAATCCAGACGTAATAACAATGGAGTTGAAAGAAGTACTACATAGAATAATTTTGTTTTCTGTATTTTATGGGGTTTGAAACTCGTTTTAGTGTAATGTGTTCGACCCTCTGTAGGTTTGTTCATACAATATATCAAACAACAATTAAAAACAGTTGAAATGTCAGAGAAATAGGCTTAAAATTGTTTCGTCAAAAAGGGAAACTGTTTGATGTTAGAAACCTTAAACCATATTTTTGGTCAGAATCTTAACTACACAGATACCTTATTTAAGTACCACAGATGTTCTTTGTATGGTCACTGCGATGAATTAGCAGTGAGTTTCCGGACTTACAACGCTGCGTTCCAAAATTCGATTCCCCATGGAGCGAATAACATTTAGTTCTGAGTCGCGTTTCGTGTTTTTAAATAAGAATTTTGACTCTCGTATTTTGAAAAATACAGGAAAAATATGCAAGCAAAAATATCCATAAGGACCAGTAAATAGAAACTGTTTTAAACAATCGTGTTGTTGAGAACTCAGATTTGGAATGAATTCCCTCAGCTGCAGGTAGGCGGCGCCAGTAAACACATTACGAAGCTCATCTGTGAGGTATGTGTATATGTATCAGGCTGAGAAGATACGAAACTGCCGAATAGAGAACAGAGAACTATGCATAAACGTCATTACAAGGGTAGAAAATCTAGTGTTTTGTGTCGACCACAACAGGTGATACACGAGTGAGGTTTATTATCAGGTTTATTAATCTCATGGTCTGGCCTGGCATACATTTTTGAAACAAATGATTTTCTTAATGTTAAGTAACTTCCCCAGTGGCATAAGAGTACGTCTGGCTGGAAACCGGGTTTCAGTACTTGATAAACAGAAACTTTGAAAATCAGAAAAACAAAGCACAGTGCCAACCTAGTCAAATTGTATAAATTATACGTTCTTCAAATACATCTGGAGATAGTTGCTATAATATCATGCATGGGATTTTTTTGTTTTTTTTTACTTTTTTCTGCTCATTTGTTTCAACAAAATGTGAATTTAAGAACTCAGAAGTTTTGTTTGTTTGTTTCTAAATTTTGCGCAAAGCAACTCGAGGGCTATCTGCGCTAGCCGTTCCTAGTTGTGCAGTGTAAGCCTAGAGGGACTAGACTCTTTTACCAATGAACAGTGGGATTTACTGTCGCTTATAATGCTCACACGGTTGTAAGGTCGAACATGTTTGGTGCGACGAGGATTCGAACATGTGACCCTCAGATTACAAGTCGAACGCCTTAATCCACCTGGTCATGCCGGGCCTTTTAGAGCTTTTCTTTTCAACCGAAGAAAGTTGATAAGATCCAGGAAGTTTCATTTGAGAACATTTAGTTAACTGTGATGGTGAAAATAGAAGATTATATTTGTGTTCAAAGAGAGAGAAAACAGACATAACAACAGTTTTAGTTACTACTTGTAGCCTAGTTTATTATCTTGTGAAGGATATTTCTTAGCCTAACAACGATTTTGAAGAAAAATCCACTTAACTAGATTTATTCATTGAGAAAACCAGTGTTCCCAGTAGAACGGTGATATGTCTGCGGAGTTACAATGCTTAAAAACAAGTTTATATTCAATATGTGAGCTAAACACAGATAGTCCCTTTCCGTAGCTTCTAAGTTAATAAGAAAGATCAAATTGAACCGTTCCCCCTCTAGTGGCAGATAATGAAAGTCCTAAAATACCAATTTTAAACAACAATAAATTTTTTCGTACTTTTAACAAATGAATCTAATAAATAACAAATATGTTGTCTTTCTTCTTTTAGAATATTTGGAGGCCAGTGAAGATGGAATGGTTCCTCCTGGACGGTACAAGTACCCCGGAGCGATGAACTAAAAGGGAACTTTTCGAGAACCCACGCTCTCCACCTCCACCCCAACTCACTGTGTGAGGATACAATTGACGACCACTTGCCAGAGTCATATCAATTAATAGGAAGGACACTATACAGATCCTATAAGTGTAACATCATACACCTAAACTGCCCTGACATCTAGTGAAATGTGAATTACATTCAGTAAATAAGATTATTAATTATTCGAACATGAGCTGTTGAATTATTGTGTGGAAATTTGCTATTTATTTTATTTCTACAGATAACTTGAATAATACGATAAAATGACAATGTTAATATATTTTAAATACAATTTTATGTTTATTTGTCTTTCTGAATTATTTACTGTAATATATGAAATATGCTATTAAGCACAATCTACATTACATAAAGTAATTATGTAAAAGTTTACTGGTTGAAGTATAGTTTTCATAATTGGTTAAAGATGTAATACTGAAGACATTTTACGATGTTCTTCATTGTGACCAACACTTGTTTTAAAAAGTACAGTTTTCTTCCATTGTTTCTTGTTTAACTATATGGTGTAAGCAAGCAACATTGACCACGATATAATATTTCACATTGTTCGTATATCATTTGAATAAATGAGCAGAGAAACATAATGTTCTAGTTAGTAGTTTTAAAGTTAAAATTAGTTATTAAAATACCACTGGCCGTGTTATTTGAACAATAAACAGAGATGCGAGGAATGTGAGAACAGTATTACCTCCTGTCTATTGTTGACTTTGTTCTTTTGAGGACTAGCCTGCAATGTGTGAAAGGCACAAAGAGATGGGTCGATATGCAAATTATTAAACGTGTTAAGAGATACAAGTAAATACAGTTTCATAATATCTTGTTATAAATAGAGCTGAAAGTTCATTCTTAATCCCATATCTAAAGGTTTTCTTGATAATTTGTACAGTAAAACTACTTACACTCATGAAATACTATTCAGTAGTGGGAAGGATATTTCTCGTATACAATAATTTTTAAAGATAAATTTAACTATGGGATTTCATATAATTAGATGATGAAACATTAAAGTTCTTAATATAATTGTAAAATGATAAAATGATCCTGGATATTAATTACTAAAACAGTGATTTGTTTTTTGTTTTTAATTTCACATAAAGCTACTCGAGGGCTATCTACTCTTGTCTTTCCTGATTTAGCAGTTTAAGACTTGGGGGGAAGGCAACTAGTTACCACCACACACCGCCAACCCTTGGGATACTCTTTTACCAACGAACAGTGAAATTGACCGTCACATTATAACGCCCTCACGGCTGGGAGGGCGATCATGTTTGGCGTGACGGGAATTTGAACCCGCGACCCACAGATTACGAGGCTGGAAACACTTGTATTTCTTCTGTATTTGTGTTTATTTTACATCTGACACTCAGTGAACTATGTTTGTATGCTTCAGTTTTAAGTAATACAACTTAACTAATGAGAACTGACATACTAAACGCAGGGATTCAAACTAATGATGTACTAAATAAACAAAGGAAACCCTGCTATACCTTATTAATATGATATATGTTTGATCTGGAACATATATAGATGTTCTAAGCAATGGGGCACCATCTGTAGTTATTATTTAGTGTATATGTTCACTTGTTCCATGACATTTATAACAGGTGGAAACTCGATAGATGGCGGCACGTAAAAGTGTAGAGGAAAACCGTTACAGGCATTATAAAAGAGTACAGATATCCCATTGTGTAGCTTTGTGCTTAACTTCAAACAATCTTGAAAGTTAAGTGATTAAACGCCAACAGATAGAAGCGTTCTCTTATTCTTGTAAACTTACATCCTTATAATAATTCGATTTTGGAACAGAAAACTGTGTGTTTATTAACTAGTAACGTGAAGAATAAGAAGTGAACACCGACACCTTGTGATCAGTTGTTCAAAACATGGTCTAAACAATTATACGTAATCTTTAAGCTCGTAAAACCTTGTATTTTGTAAAAGTCAATAAATAAATTAAATAATGAAATTTTGTGTATATAATAATATTTCCGTGCCAGGCATGGTGGTTAAGGTGCTCAACTAGTAGGTTCATATCCCCTTGATCGAAAGTACTTGCCTTTACATTTGTGGGAGAGTTATTATGTGATGGTTAATGTCAATGCTGGTTAAAAGGGTAGCCCGAGAATCGTGGTGACATGCTGTCTTCCACCTTTTCTTTATTCTACCACCGCTAGCAAAGATAGTCCTCGAATATGAGCGATTTTCAAGACAAAACATAAACAACGTGTTAAAGAATCAGAAAACGAGTACATATTGGTAAAACTAAGAGAAACATCTAATACCATGAAATTATCAATCATGTCTGTTCAAAATAAGTCGTCTAATAGGTCAGAACTAGAAACAAGTGTTCTAATAGGTCAGAGCTAGAAACAAGTGTTCTAATAGGTCAGAACTAAAAACAAGTTGTCTAATAGTCCATACTACTAACAAGTTGTCTGATAGGCCAGACAACTGACAAGTTGTCCAATAAGTCTGAACTAGATACAAGTTAACAGGTCAAGATTAAAAACAAAAATTCTGATAGGTTAGAAATAGTAACAAGCTGTATAATAGGTCAGAAATTTAAAAAATAGCTTAGCAGTTAATAGTTTTTTTTCAATATTCCATGTAACTATGAGCATAAATTGTTTTAAAACAAAATCCGGTAATGGTTAAAATGCATTCATTTATTCATTTGTGGGATACCCATACAGTCATCGACATTTTCGGTTGTAATCCCAATAATATCTCACGAGATAAAGACAACAAAATAATCATACCTTTTATTGGTGTCAATACATGGCATTTAAGCGTGTCAACAACAAAATAACAAGTAGAATTACCTGAGACTTCAAGTATTCACTTCAGTTTCCTTCTTGGAAAATACATACTTGTATCGAGAAAAAGAATTTTTTGTGTATCCATGAAAAAAAGTCCTTTTCGCGAAGTATGAATGTCCTTTTATAAATATATACTTAACTATGATATCGATACTGGAAACCTTAATGGCTGAGTATTCATATAAAGGTAAAGCTTTGCGATGTTTCTCTTTCTTCTACAGCCGGATTTTTGCCATTATAAACCGGATGATACCCAAACACTCCATGCCCAGGGGACCCAACGGCCAACGCGACACAGTAAACGTTTCAATTTCTTGCCCAACGGACGCCTCCGTAAAGTTCAGAGTTGCCAGAGCGTATCTTCCAGCCTCTGACAAATCGAAATAAGCCAAATAGAAGAGAGCGTCCAACACGCTGGGAAATGATGACGGATGACCGATAGCAGCTGTCCTTTCACCCCACGTTGACTGAGCCAGATATTTGCCTTTCAAACGACGGCGTCCAGAGGGAGTCCCAGTAGCATTAAACTTTCAGAGAGGATAAACGAAAATGATAAATGTGTAACACTATGAGCTCATTGTAACAAGCGTAGTAAAAAGAATCACACACAAACTGGGGTGTGTAAGAGACATCCTTATTCACTGTTCTTTGTGTGTATCAAAATCCAGCTGTGTATATCTTCGAATAATCTTTAGCTCTGAACCACTAAAAACCAACTTTCATTTCGATTGTGTTTCTTTTTTTTTCTAATAAGTAATAAAATTTGAATTTATTTGTTGAAATTCGAAAAATGGTTTGTTTATGGAATTTTGAGCAAAGCTGCAAGTTTATACTAACCTAATTAACATATCGTAGGTTTATATATTTGTCTTGTACACGTGTCCTAGGTGTATATTTTCTAAATAAAGATATCATAGGTTTATATTAATCATATATATATATCCTATGTTTATATTAATCATATATATATGTATCCTAGGTTTATATTTTACAAATTTATATATATCCTATGTTTATATTTATCAAATATATACATATATCCTCTGTTTATATTAATGAAATATATATATATTCTATGTTTATATGTATCAAATATATGTATATATATATATATCCTATTTTCATATTTATCAAATATATATATCCTAGGTTTATATTTATTTAATAAACTGAGTCGAGTATCCTAAGTTTTTCTATTTAAAAATAAACACTTTAATTGCTTACTAAATTAATTGTTTTTGTATTATGATTATTTTTCACTTAAATTCTTTCACATCTTACAACGTTTTCGTTTAATCCACTTCTTAATTTTATTCATGCACACTAGATGTCACTTAATACGATTATTTTTTTCAGTCTAAAAGTTCAATATGAGCTACCTTAATTTTAGGTAATTATGCTCTCGTATTTCTTATTGAGGGACACAGGGTGTTTAATACAGACTTTTGGTGATTACCTTTCTTTCCAAAAATTTTTTTCTTATATATTATATCACGGAGTTGAGGGAAAAACAAGATAACTACTACGTGCCTTTCTCAAATAATTCACTTATTCACAACCAAGTATTAATTATATATTATATTTTTCAAAGTATTTCCTCACAACATTCATGAAAAAAAACATTATATATCTTAAATTTTCTTCATGTTCTTGCTTCTCCAACACACACTTTGAACACTTAAGGAATATTTGGTTCTATGAAGAACATGTCTCGGCGGGTTCAACAGTAACTTTGTTAATTTACAAGCCTAGAATCCGGGGCTCGATTCCTCGCGATAAATACAAACACAGACAATCCTGTCTGTGACATTTTGCTGAATCACTGTATAAACAACGTCTGAAGTAAGACTTTCTTTTTAAACTTGGAAACTCTGACGTTATTTCGTTTGATGTGTAACAAACTACGAAAAAAAAAACATTCCAGCCTCGTTTCAACTTAAACTACATTCTGTTTTCGTATTATTCTGTCAGATAACATATTATAGTTGGATAATTCTGTTATTTGTGGTCCCTTTCGAACACAGAGTTCACTCACACCATCTCTGATCATCCTGCCACACACATTCCTTCAGCTTCCGTTGTCTTGGCAACGTGCCATATTTACCTCACACGTGTTGTATACTAGTCAAACAGACGTAGGTTTGAGACAGGTTGCTGTAAATGTTTTATTATGTAACTGTCATTTACTTTGACAAGAAAGCGTTCTTCGAATGCGCGTTCAAGTACTCAAGTAGTCACTCCTGGAAAAGGATTTTTGCTCACACGGTAATTGGAAAGTAGATGAGAAATATTCAGGCTTTTACAAAATTTAGAATTGTGAAACTTGTGTGGAACCTTTTACGAGTACACAAACACTGAAAATGTAAAGTTTAACATACTAGTAACGCTTCATTCTTGTTATCATAAGTTTAACAGACTGAAAACGCCTCATTCTTGTTATCATAAGTTTAACAGACAAGTAACGCCTCATTCTTGTTCTCATAAGTTTAACAGACTGAAAACGCCTCATTCTTGTTATCATAAGTTTAACAGACTAAAAACGCCTCATTCTTGTTATCATAAGTTTAACAGACAAGTAACGCCTCATTCTTGTTCTCATAAGTTTAAGAGACTGAAAACGCCTCATTCTTGTTATCATAAGTTTAACAGACTAAAAACGCCTCATTCTTGTTATCATAAGTTTAACAGACTAGTAACGCCTCATTCTTGTTATCATAAGTTTAACAGACTAGTAACGCCTCATTCTTGTTATCATAAGTTTAACAGACTAAAAACGCCTCATTCTTGTTATCATAAGTTTAACAGACTAAAAACGCCTCATTCTTGTTATCATAAGTTTAACAGACAAGTAACGCCTTATTCTTGTTATCATAAGTTTAACAGACAAGTAACGCCTCATTCTTGTTATCATATGTTTAACAGACAAGTAACGCCTCATTCTTGTTCTCATAAGTTTAACAGACTGAAAACGCCTCATTCTTGTTATCATAAGTTTAACAGACTAGTAGTCTCATTCTTGTTATCATAAGTTTATCAGACTAGTAACGCTTCATTCTTTTTATCATAAGTTTAACAGACTAAAAACGCCTCATTCTTGTTATCATAAGTTTAACAGACTAAAAACGCCTCATTCTTGTTATCATAAGTTTAACAGACAAGTAACGCCTCATTCTTGTTCTCATAAGTTTAAGAGACTGAAAACGCCTCATTCTTGTTATCATAAGTTTAACAGACTAAAAACGCCTCATTCTTGTTATCATAAGTTTAACAGACTAGTAACGCCTCATTCTTGTTATCATAAGTTTAACAGACTAGTAACGCCTCATTCTTGTTATCATAAGTTTAACAGACTAAAAACGCCTCATTCTTGTTATCATAAGTTTAACAGACTAAAAACGCCTCATTCTTGTTATCATAAGTTTAACAGACTAGTAACGCCTCATTCTTGTTATCATAAGTTTAACAGACTAGTAACGCCTCATTCTTGTTATCATAAGTTTAACAGACTAAAAACGCCTCATTCTTGTTATCATAAGTTTAACAGACTAAAAACGCCTCATTCTTGTTATCATAAGTTTAACAGACAAGTAACGCCTTATTCTTGTTATCATAAGTTTAACAGACAAGTAACGCCTCATTCTTGTTATCATAAGTTTAACAGACAAGTAACGCCTCATTCTTGTTCTCATAAGTTTAACAGACTGAAAACGCCTCATTCTTGTTATCATAAGTTTAACAGACAAGTAACGCCTCATTCTTGTTCTCATAAGTTTAACAGACTGAAAACGCCTCTTTCTTGTTATCATAAGTTTAACAGACTAAAAACGCCTCATTCTTGTTATCATAAGTTTAACAGACAAGTAACGCCTCATTCTTGTTCTCATAAGTTTAACAGACTGAAAACGCCTCATTCTTGTTATCATAAGTTTAACAGACTAAAAACGCCTCATTCTTGTTATCATAAGTTTAACAGACTAGTAACGCCTCATTCTTGTTATCATAAGTTTAACGAACTAGTAACGCCTCATTCTTGTTATCATAAGTTTAACAGACTAGTAGTCTCATTCTTGTTATCATAAGTTTATCAGACTAGTAACGCTTCATTCTTTTTATCATAAGTTTAAGAGATTAGAAAACGTCTCATTCTTGTTATCATAAGTTTAACAGACCAGTAACGCCTCATTCTTGTTATCATAAGTTTAACAGACTTCTAATGCCTCGTTCTTGTTATCATAAGTTTAACAGACTAGTAACGCCTCATTCTTGTTATCATAAGTTAAACAGACAAGTAACGCCTCATTCTTGTTATCTTGTGTTTTTAAAAGTTTGTGATTGCTAACTGGTAACCTATTGGACTTTTTTTCCAAGTTTTTCCATATTCGGTTTTGATTGATAAACTGGTAAAGCCTAATTTGGATTCTTAAATAGTTTGAACTAAATTCTTGAACATAAATTGGGTTATTATTAAAAGGTAATTTTATAAATCATAATGAATTAATTAATTTAAGAACAACATTTGGAAGATTGTATTAATATCGATGAATATATATTTTTTACTTCACGTGAATACATTCCAGAGTTTTAGTGTTAGAAGTCTGTAAACTTCCCCCATTACCCGCTGGGGGACGTAAGCTTGTGAAATAAAAAAAATATCAGCTTTTTTAAGAATATCACCTGTCCAAAAGAAATTTGGTGAAATGGTTCATTATTTGAGTAAAATATCCTGGGAATCCATTAATAATTAGCAGAATTGATTAAAATCTTAATGGTACTTCTGTTTAAATTTGGGTATAAATCATATGATAAGATCATGTGGCACTTAATAAGTTGAGAAGGAAGACGAGGCCAAATGATACTAAACACTCAGAAATAAGATACTGTGACGTTTAGAAACAAAACTTGCCATCCTGACAACAAAGTACGAGGGCATCTAATGACACAACATACCTAGGGTAAAGGTATTGTGACGTTTGGAAGTTTTGCCGTGTTAACAACAAATAAAGTGGAAATGGAAATCGAATAACACTGTGCATTGACGTAATTGTTATTAAAGTATCGTCTGTCGTTTGCAGAGCATGTTATTCTATAATAAGAAGGTCGCAGTTGAAAGGACACTACATATTTGGGGTTAAAATGTTCTGATGTTTTCAAAGATTGGCACACAAAAGAGAAAAAAATGTAGCCAACAAATGGCACTATACGTCATCTTCGGAGGAACCAAGGCTGGGGCCAAGTACACGTAATATTTTCTTTTATTTTCAATTCAAATGCACTTTTTCAGGACCTTTAATATAAAAAAAATTGAAGAGAAACAACCATTTCTGAACACTCCTGTGTGTAGCAGAGGGAAACAATCGCGTTGTTTTCTCTTTCTTGAAACTAAATCTTAGCCATAATTATTTTCGCATGTGTGTGATGTTAAAACAGATTTCTACACAAGAGATAAGTATCTTGAATCTATTAAACTTTTTGTACAATAAACGTGTAACCAATGAATCACATGTGAATTATCTAAAAGCTGTTTTTTCCTTACTTTCATATTTATATATATTTTTTACTTAACTCTATTTTAAAATTATTTTCTCAATTGTGTTGTCTCTTTTTTACGAAGTCTCTTTCCCGTGATTGAAAACAAAATGACTGTTTAGAATTCCAAGAAATAAACAATAGAGAGCTTTACCCTACAGCTTTCCACCTGTGCAGAGAAAACACTTTTACAGGGGCTACAGATTCTTAAAAATTTTATTAAATGGTTTAGTTTTTTTTCTCTTCTCAGTAGTGACTAAACTCTTCGTAGGTGAGGTGTGTTTCAATAACGTTATCAGTAAAATATTTATACTTTTTATTTATTTGATAAACATTTTCGTAAAATCACTAAAAATGGATGACGTTCATATCTTTAATTGAACTTGATACTCGGCGCGTGCGTGTCGGATACTCGTACGTTCATGTGTTGATGAGTTTAGGTTTCATTTCATTTATTTATGGCTGGTGTTTCGAATTATTATTTCACCAAAAATTAAATCTTCGCTAAGAATGTCGGTCTTGTGACGTAATATCATATATCGAGTCGTTTATCTTTGTCATTCATGAAATCGTCATGGAAACGATCGCTATACAACCTAGATAAAGAGCAGGCAAGTCAGATTTATTTTTGTGTCTAAGCAACACTTGGTGTTACTCCGTCTAAATTAAGCTGTGTCTGTCTAGTCAGAAACGTGTAAGTTTAGGTTTAGGGATATAACTCTGTATTAGCAATGTTTAAGAAAACGACGTCTTTGTTTAAAGATGTTTTACTATGAATATATGTTATGTTTACGCAGAAAAAATGTTATATAAGATAAAAAGTGAGTAATTTTTAATAGTTTCGAGCGAAATTCACTTTTTCCTTATTGACTTTATAATAATATGTTTTTGTTGTTTTCAAATAGTGTTATAATAAGATATTTGTTTCAAATACGATTTTTACAGCCAATAGGGGCTTTTATACATTATAAATATTTGTACTGGACATGTTGGAAATTAACTGAGTTGAAACAAACAAATTAAAGAGCATCTAACTAGAACTATTCTTCCAATTAGAGCACTTAAAAGTAGGTACAATCTCATGTCTTTCTGTTCTACAGTTCTCCCTAACAGCCTTTCCGTCGACCACAGACTAGTTTCCGTAATGTGAACTCCAACGCTTATTGTTCGCTTCCCTGAGCCGCAAAACGCTCTGAGCGCTTGAGCCGGGACTGCGTCATAAAGAAACGGTCAAATTCCGCTACTCTATCAGATCACATAAGGTCAAAATCTTGATCAATACTGTTAACCACTTGTCTTCCTTCTAGGCTACCAATTCAGATATACGTGACCTAATGACTGGCTTACAGAACTGCTTATTAGAAATTCAAGTTTCGAACACATAACGCGAGTAGGGGCGCGAAACAAAACCGGCGTTTGATTGAGAGTTGTTGCTTATGGCGCGAGTTCTGTTGACTTGTTGCCGTCTTTCTAGTCAGCATTTATGAATTAAGGACAGATATGCCAGAGTCTTGGTTTCTGTGAACTGAACATTTAGGTCTATCTATCATGTACGGTGTATTGGAGTTGAAAAACACCTAATATTATCATTTTATTTTAAAAGAAAAAAAATCACACGTTGTTTCTCTTCCAAACAAAAGTCCCTAGCGGCGCATAGGTAATAATTACTCAAGATCCGCTCAGTGAAATACCAATAAATACTTGCACACTGAAGTAAATGATGAAAAAACAACAACCACTTTTTATCAGTAGGACAATATGAAGTCCAATACGACAGCGTAAAACTTCAATGACAGGGTGTTCATGTCTGTACAAACATTTGCTTCAATTTGTTTAAATACGAAAATAATTTTTAAAACAATTGATGAGTTTGACAGAATTTCATTGTTAAGTAAATCTGGTGTCTGGAAATGTCAGTAGTAAACGTTCATGAAATTAAATACTATTAACAATGCACCAAGTACTGTTTTTTATTAACAATGCACCAAGTATTGTTTTTTATTAACAATGCACCAAGTACTGTTTTTTATTAACAATGCACCAAGTATTGTTTTTATTAGCAATCTACCAAGTATTGTTTTTATTAACAATGTACCAAGTATTGTTTTTTATTAACAATGCACCAAGTATTGTTTTTTATAAGTAATGTACCAAATACCATTTTTCTGTTACAATTTACAAAGTATTATTTTCTTTTAACAACGTACAAGGTATTGTTTTCTGTCAACAATGAACCAGGTATTGTTTCCTGTTAACAGTGAAGTAAGTATTGTTTCTGTTAATATCGTACAAAGTATTATTTTCCATCAACAATGAACCAAATAATGTTTCTGTTAACAATGTACAAAGTGTGGTTTTCGGTTAGCAATATAGTAAGTAATGTTTCTGTTAACAATGTGCAAAGTATGGTTTTTGGTTAACAATGTAGTAAGTAATGTTTCTGTTAACAATGTACTAAGTGTGGTTTTTGGTTAGCAATATAGTAAGTAATGTTTCTGTTAACAATGTAAAAATTATGGTTTTTATTTAACAATGGAGTAAGTAATGTTTCTATTAACAATGTACGAAATATTATTTTCTGTTAACAATGTATCGAGTATTTTTTTCCATACTTTCGCCAGTAAACAAGCACATTATCGATTTTAAATATTCATGCTTTTAGGATAAAACATCAAGGTGATTTGTTTATAATAGAAGTGAGTTGTTTTTTTTAAATCTGTGATAATAAAGTATTGTTCTTAGTTTAAACGTAGCTTCTTAAATGACATGTGTGGTGAATTGTCTAGAAATGCAGAACTCAGAGTCAGACATTTTATAAAAATGTCTAATCAAAATCAGATTACATTTCTTTTTAAAATATCGAATTCAAAGTTTCACTCCTTATAAAAATGCCGCACGTAGGGCTAGACTCGTTATAAAAATGCTAAATTCAGGGTTAGACTCCTGCAGGGTCCATATGAGTGGAATGTATAAGATTACCCAAGACGGAGATAAAATACAATTTAAACATTTCTATTAATGAAAAGTGACATCCTAGATAGAAGTATGAAAAATGGCTTTATCTCAGAAATAAAGGAACCATCATAGGGTCTAACAATGGCCAATAGTCAAGGATATTCAGAGTTTTGAAAAAACTTACACTTAAAAACAAAAGAACCAGTCGAAGCACAAAAGCCATAAAAAAACAACAAAACCCCCTAAGTTTCCTCAGTACAAAACTCCTGGGTTTCTTTAGTTACATCGAAAACAAACTGTTCTTTTTCAGGTATTACATTTATTTTGAACGTCTCTTTATCATGTCTTATGTCATGAGATTTATATATCGTTGTTACACCACAACAGAGGTGAGATTTATATCATTGGTTGTTAAACATTCTTTGAGCTTTATTCTACGAAACGTTAACATTGTGCTTGTATTTTAATATAAAGCGATAATTTATATGTATAATATATTTACTGTAGAAAAATTAATATATTTTTATTATACTGTTTGTTTGTTTTTTGACAGCTTCAGTAATAAATAATGTTGAACGAAATTACCCGAATAAATGTCATATAGATATGCTATTAAATGCAATATACGCATATAAATTTGAACATATAAACACACTTACTGATAACTTTAAGGAACATGTTTATCTAGTTATCCGTATTTTGTCAGCACAATCTTAATTTTCTTTTGTTTGAGTTAAAGTATTAGAAAGATGAGGTAAGAACTCATTCTTAGCTCTGAAAATATCTGTCTTTATTTCTTTATATTTCTGATAGGCTTTATAATCTGAAGTCAATATGACTGTTTTCGTTTGTGTTAAGAGGCTCACAGATGTGCTGCTTAGCAGCTAACGCTGATGACCTAACTCCGCCCATAATCACGCCCAGAGCATTAGACAGGAGACGCCTCGCCTAAGAACGTCAAAATGGCGCGAATGTGAACGCGATCTTTGTAATGGTTGTCGATGTGACGGTTTTGGAATTATTTCTTATGGGAAAAACATTCAAGGAAATATTTGAGTTCGTGCTAATGTCTTTAAGCAATTAATTTGACCTTTTTTGAACTTTCGTGACGAGTCACGTTTCAATTTCTCACACATACTGACCATTAGTTAAGAACAGCCATTTAGGTGTTAAACACATCTGACATTAACAGTTTTTTTCACTTGTAGTCCAGGCTTAACATTGAACCGAATGATTATATAATCGATGTAATGAAGTGTAATGAAGCCATTAAGAGTATAAAACACAGATATAAGCCATGGTTACCAAAGGTAAGCGGTTGTAATAAAGATTTCACCTTCCATATAGTATAATACGCTTGAGATATTGTTATGAAGCTATTATGATTCTCCACTCACAGGATGTGGTATAGAACGTGCGTATAGTGAACTAACTTTAAGTAGTTCTCCACTGCGAGGAGTTCCTCAAACTGTCTCTCGTCCAATAGCTATTTAGAAGGCTTGTGTTTCCAGGCAAGTAAAGTTTAAATACTTTAGCGTTGTTTTAAGTGAAATACAAGCAAAAACCATCAATAAGGCTCCTCGTGTTTACTAGAATTGAGTTATTTTAGATTAAATAAAATTAAAAAAAATCAATATATAATCGTGTGGATAATCGGAGCTGTATAGGCTTTCTGATGTTAAACCTTGTGATAATTAATATTTTTACTGGATTAATTGAAATAAATATAGAAAACAACTTAATAAAGTTGATACAACAGTGGAAAATTCCCAAACGTGTGTATTTTTAACATTTTCTTTTCAACATCTGGAGAATATAATAATTTTTTTATCTCTCTAATATCTGGTAAAATTTATTCGTAAAAATGTATTATATTTTTATTATATTATACGAAGTTTGATCTTTTGAAATGATTAAATGGTATTAAGTCAGGAATTCGAAGTAAGAATATCAAATAAATCTAGTCATTTGGTATAACGATATAACATGAAGTCTAACAAACTAGAATGATTATGTAACATAGTGTTCGATAATTTACAATAATTACGTAACATAGTGTTCGATAATTTACAATGATTACGTAACATAGTGTTCGATAATTTACAATAATTATATGGCATAGTGTTCGATAATTTACAATAATTATGTAACATAGTGTTCGATAATTTACAATGATTACGTAACATAGTGTTCGATAATTTACAATAATTATGTGGCATAGTGTTCGATAATTTACAATGATTATGTAAAAACGGCTGGTTTAAATGAGAAATACTTTTTACATAGAGGAGCGAACAACATTTCGACCTTTTTTGGTCATCGTCAGGGTCACAAAGAAAAAAGGGGTAACTGACCAAAAGTGATCAAGGGGGTAGTGTAACTGGGTGTAGGAATGTAGAGGGCGTGTTAGATGTTGGATTATGTTTATTAATATAGGTATAAAGGTGTTCCTTTGTATTGGTTTATTTTGGGCTTTAGTTCTTGCATGAGTAAGGCTTCTTTAATTTTGCGTTTGTTTATATTTGTTTCTTCATTTAGTACATTGAAACATGTTTAGAAGACCTAGCTAGGAGACTTGGGATACTTTCCACAGAAAACAAAAACAACGGAAAACAACCAGCAGAAAGGACACAACTCAGACAATTTATTGACATCCAACAGCCAAACTTCCCAGAAAAAAAATTAAAAAATCATATTTTCCAGAAACACCTAAAACAACATCTTAAACGATTTTTTCAAAGAATTTTTTCACAAAACCATCAGCATAATTTCACAAAACAGAAAGTTAAAAAACAACCTTACAAAAAGAGACATTAATTCCATTAAAAACCAAAAACATAAAAATTCTAAATGCAGATAAAGGAAACTCTATAGTCATAATGAACACGAATGAATAATCCAAAAAATGAAGAACATCCTGTCAGACACAAACAATTTTAACACTGTTTTAACAGTGTTTTCGAACACTGCAAGTCAAATAAACACAACATAACCATAGAAAACACTAAAATCCTAAATAAAGAAACAAACATAAACAAACGCAAAATTAAAGAAGCCTTACTTATACAAAAACTTAAACCCAAAATAAACCAATATAAAGGAACGCCATTATACCTATACTAATATTATAGATAAAATTATATATTCAAACATCTAACCCCCCTCTACATTGCGACACTTAGTTACACAACCCCTTCCAAACATGTGGTCAGCTTCCTTAGTTACCTCTTTCTTTCTTTGTGAACCTGACGATGACCGAAGAAGGTCGAAACGTTGTTCGCTCCTATACCTAAAAAATTTTTCTCAACCCAAACGAGCCGTTTCTACAAATATATTTTTCTCTTCAAGTGGGTTTTCTCGGCATCACTGATAATTTACAATGATTATGTGACACAGTGCTTGATAATTTACAATAATTATTTGAGATAAAGTCCTTCGTTTAAGATAATTATGTAACATGATTACAGTGGATACAAGAAATGCAACTGTGATAAAAACTAATACCAATGTTTCAGCTGGTACGGAAATTACCGTATTTACTGACGTTTTTCTGTGGTTTATTGGTAAAACTGATGATACCCACACCAGCTGTTCTGAGAAACATTTCTTTTCGTGTGGGTTTCTCGTCATCAAGAATCACATAAAAAACTAATATTAATTCTTGGTTTATATGAATGATTTCTTCTCGTGGTAGTTTCTCAGTGAAACCACGACAAACTCTCTTCCATTTTTAAAGGTTAACATCATGGAAACATTGTTTGTTTTACTCTGTTATAAAGAAACACAAACATCAAAATTCAATCGACAAACATATAAAAACGAACAGGCCAACAAATTATTTAACAGATTCAGCCTTCGCTACCTATGTTGTAGAAAACTGTTTATTCCATCTCTACAGATATGTTTTCGTTCCTTCCCAGTGTTTTGTTCGATCTTCAAGATCAAGTGATTTAAAGACCGAGTTCCAACACAAAGTTATTATATTTTCGCGTCACAAATGGTACATTATAAACAAATTAACTCCAATAAAATGAGAAAATGATGATAAAAATTGGTCTTTGAGAAATGCTAAAAAATACAAATAACAAAAATAGACGTTACTCACCAAGTTTGATTTATGTACGTTTCGTTCGCGTTCAACAAACAAAATATTGATGTATTATTTATTATCTCTTACAATCTTCAGATTAATATAACTGATACGTACTAACTAATGTCTTTAGAATACTCGTAATCTGAGGGTCTCGGGTTCGAATCCTCCACACCAAACATGCTCTCCCTTTCAGTCTTGGAAGCGTTATTATGTTACGGTCAATCCCATTATTCATTCGTAAAATAGTAGCCCAAGAAATGATGGTGAATGGTGATGACTAGCTGCCTTTTCTCCAGTATTACACTGTTAAATTAGGGACGGCTAGCGGAGATAACGCTCGAGTAGCTTTGCGCGAAATTCAAAACAAACAAACAAAGGCTTCAAAAAATTACCAATGAAAAATGTTTATACACTTATTTTGGTTTCATTATTACAAAATATTTA
>VWRL01001233.1:0-51038 GCA_011833715.1 Carcinoscorpius rotundicauda
CAAATATATTAAAAGTGTGGAATTAAAGTGAATATTTAGTTTGATTACTTTACACAGAGTAACAAGTTAAAGGTTCTTATGCAATAATATAAATTAATAGAGAGAACCCTCATTTTGGTCAGAACAATTCACAACGTTTAGCCAGAAAAATGTAAATCTTAACTTGTCACAATCATTGATTTATTTGTAAAGCTGTTACATGATTTTTATAAAATGTGCATCGTTTTTTTTTATATGTGATAAACTGCAGATCTTTGTGTAGTTTATGAACTCCTCGTAAATGTGTCTAAAGAATTTAATTCTTTTGTGAAACTGAAAAACGTTATCACTTGTTTATTTTCATAGTATCCTTCCTATTATAACACGCATTAGAATCAACAGCCAAACACTAAACATGCTTCTAAATGATATCTAGATATGCAGCCTTGACAAAAATGTTTGCATATTGTACTACTCTGCTGTTATTGTCTATATGCATGAAATAATTATTGGAAATACTCGAGTAGTAACAGAGAAAGTAGCGTATGATCGGACAAACATGTACGTTTTGTTATTTTTGTCTGTATATGCTGTTTTGAGCACTTATTTGTCAAACACACATACAAACTTCATTTTTAAAAAAGGCCGTGCTTCTGGTATAATCTTGTAAAACGTTCCAGAAGCTATACGGAGTCAAACTGTTCCACTCTCCAGAAGAATACGGACATTGTCAGAACAGTATGATACTCCGAGTGTTCTGTATCCAGAATTATTAACATCGTTGGACTGCAGTAAACGTTGTTCCAGGAAAGTCTAATGGTAAGCGATGAAAAATTAGTGCAAGAGATAAGTGTGTATATGAGGTTAAAACACTGAGAACGAAAAAAGACTTGTAACACCTTACGACGGGTTTGACATGAACACATACATTCCAGGGTATCCAGTGAATTGGAATCTGACCTATAGACGATTATTTTGCAAGAAAAGGTTACTGTCACGTTGATGTTAACCAGAACTCAGCCGCCGTCACAGTTTTACCTGAGGAAAATGGCAGGCGAACTTACTGTTATGACATCGAAAAAATGTAATTTCTTGCGATTGTTTTGTTTTGTTTCCGGACACATGAAAATTTCTATCATTTTAAATCTTTCAGTCTAAATATTGTCCCCCGTTAGTATAGCGGTATGTCCATGGATTTACAACGCTAAAATCATGCTTTCGATTCCTTCAGTGGAGTCAGCAGATATCCCCATGTGGCTTTGTTACAAGGAAACACATACTCTAAATATTACTATACAAGAATGGCTTTCTTAAACAATATCTAATGGGAGCTTCTAAAAATAACACTAGTTTATAAATTTATTTTAAATGTCTAATACAAAAAATATTGATACAGTGAAAAGTTGGGAACGTATTGGGTGCAAGTGATATTTTATTTTCTTAGTTCGATGTTTTGCTGTTAACGGTAATCAGTATTAATGATATTTTGTTTACAAATAATAAAAAAATCAATTTTAAATGGATGTCGCAAAGATTATTTGCTATGTATTAACCAGCTGAATTATATGGAAACACTAATCAAACGTAAAAAATATTTTCATGCAAAAAATGAACGTGATCATGAACATGCTTCTACATAATACTATATTTTCTTTAGCAAAAATTATCTGGGATATTTCCTTGAGTCAGTTGTACACCAATATAAATGTATTTTCTATTCACTCTAAATCCTGGTACAAATATAAAATACCCCTTGAGTATGAGAACATTTATCTGTTTGCGCTAACTCCTACATTTTTCGTCTCTCTTGCTTTAAACAAGCAATCGTAATGTAAGCAAACATTCGTAACAAACATGTATGCCACACAGAGCTAAAACACACAAGAGTCCTAACAAATAATTCTTATTAACATACTGTAACATAATATCGTCATTTTCACCTCACAAACATGTATTTGCCTTATATTAACAGCATTTCCCTTTCTACTACAAATTATTCAGTTGCTCTATTCTTAAATTTTATTTCTATTAAGTTTAGTGGAATTGTTTATAAATTCACAGTGCTAGAAAATGATCACCTGTTTGGAAAATAATTATTTGGAGGCAGTGATTTACTTCAACAATAAAATGTCCTGATATCCAGGACATCCTATAAGTTAAAGATACTCGTACTAAAACCAAGTTTATAAAAAAAAAATAACAAAATTTTTTTAATTATTTAATACATTGTACAGGAAAAAAATACATGCGAAGGAACTAAAGCTTGGTAAACTTATTTTATAAAACAACTTTTGTCACTCTATATTACAATTGTTAAGCAAAATACATAAACTTTACGAGGCACTATTACAGAATAAATGAATAAATTTAATACGAAATATTGCTCTCCAGTAAATAACTGCTTTAAACGGTAGACCAAATCACATTAAATGTTATTAAGAATTTTAGACTTCTAAAATTAAAGATAATCTCGTGTTGGGTGAATAAGCAAGTTTAAAATTTTGTCTTGATTCTGCTTAATGAGTGTCATTTCGAGGGCGTCTCTAGGTGGATGCATCTTGTCTCAATGGAGAATATATTCGGATTGCTTTTTAAATACGCTTTTGCATTCGAAACATTTGTAAGGACAGCAACACAATCGAGTGATTTCCTTTTTCGGAGAAAGATGCTCTGCTCCTTCAGTTTCAACTCTATTAACAATTTCTGTCGTTGTAAGAGTTTGTTCTTCAGAAGTAGAGTGAGATAATTCGGATGTATATAAAATGGGTTGATGATCAGAAAAATTAGAAATGTTCGCACTTTCGCTTTCTTCTTCTCTGGAAGACAAATTTAAAGATGGTGGTGAAAACGTTTTCTTGTGTTTGTACACCGAATTTCGTTTCCGTTGCTTCCTTTGTGAAATTCCATGTATACGAAATTGGTGTCTCTCTAAATTACTTTTGTGACAAGTAGCATAAGAACAAAGTTCACACGAAAAATTCTTTAATCCGTTGTGAACACTCATGTGACGTCTTAATAGAGATCTCCGGCAAAAGCTTCGTTTACAAAGGCTGCAAACATATCCTTACTGTGTGTTAGGTTTTTGTGTGAAAACGCAGAGCAGCTTTGCTTAAAAATTTATTCCACAACATTCTAGAATTTTCGAACTGTGTTGGTGCATGGATGTATAATGGCGTTTCATATTGTTTTATCTGTTTGTCTTATACGTGCACAAAGAACAGGTATATTGCGTGTTAAACCTTTTTCTCTTGGAGATTTGTTTTCCATGTTCTATATTGGTAAACTCCTGCTAAGAATAATGAAGAAATGTTCACATTATTAACTTAAATTACGATAAGCTACCCTTTAATGTTTGTCAGTTCATTCAAAAAATGGCTAAAAAAGTAAATTAATTCTGTCATTATTTAGATAAAATGTGATTTTCTTTACTCTGTGAAAATGAATATTTATCTTCATGTATTCGTGCTATTCCATACAAAGGAAAGCAACTAAAGTACTATAAAGGGATGCTTGTAGCTACTTTGCGAGTACAATCTCTGACTTTCAGTCAGCTTTGAACAAAGCATCTTCACTCTATGGTCTTTTACGTACATGACAGGACATAGTGCTAAGATGTTGGGTTGCAAAATGGGTTTAATGTATATATATATATACAACTCCGAAAATTTATTCTCAATAATGCATATTTACTTCAAGAGGGTTTCTTTTTGTCAGGAATTCACAACTATAATTAATATTTAGCTACGTTTGTTACCACAAAATTTAATATTTATTTTTACTAGTTTTTTTCGTTAATACTTTTTCTAAATAAAAACATTTATAAATAATCAATAAGTTATTTTTTCTTACCCTAAACCACTTCTGAAACTTTCAGTAAATACTGTTGTACCAAACGTGACACGTTGTTCGTCTAACAGTTTTCAACTTTTTCAAACCAAAGTTACAAACAAAATGGATAGAAATGATAACCATTTGTCATGTTTATACTTCAGAATTATCCAATGGTTATGAAGATTACATCCACAGAAACGTTAAAGGTCACACTGGTGCTGTCCGTGGAGGTCAAACAGAATGATTAGCTAATGGGCAATGAGTGAAGAAAAGAAAATGATCACCATGACGTCTTCAGCGTGCACGTGCTTCATGAAGTGACGTAACAAACAATTCCTTTAAACCAGCGTATATGACTATCACAGATAGCCATTATGAACATTTGCGAAACAATAATCTTTCGTCATAATGGAAACTAAATGAATTGTTCATTTTTTCTTTCAGAATACAGACACTTCTGAATTTGGGGTTCTAAGGTCACGCACTTGAAATATTTTTTTCAGTTTCAGATGAATGTATGACATCACATAATTTGATGGAAAAAATTTTGCTTTAAAGTCATTTATGGAGAATTTACAATAAAACACTTTCAAATTTCCTTCATATTATTTAACTTAGTTACCGTTACTGCTGTTAATTAATGGTTTTCCTTCCATCGCTCAAAAAAAGGTCTTAACGTAGTATGAAGTTATTGTTGGAAGATTAACAAACATTAAATCTTATTTAATGCAAGTTTTCTATATTATTTATATTTGTCAAACTCTCTGTAAAAGAAAAATAATAAATGAAATGTCTGGAAAAGTAATTAATTATGGAAAAGTTTAAAGGAAGAGATACTGGTGTGAGTATCCGTTAGTTTGGAACAAATCAAATTAGTTGAGCATTCAGTAGATTAAGAAAATACATTAATAAAATCAAAACTTATTGGATATATAAAATATGACTTTTTAATAAACAGCAAAAACTTCAGTTCTGAAAGAATGAAAGTATTTGAATTTTCCGTTGTAAACTATTTCATGAGGAAATACGAACACATCAAAACCAAAAAAATAGAAGTAACACTAAATCAAAATATTAAAATTTTAAAAAGAAAACTCGTTATATCATGTTGTAAGTTTGTTCTACATTTTATACAAATTTTACCTTGAATCATAAAATCAGGGGGTATTAATATTCCACATATACTAAAAATATAATAGAACTGCAATAAACAAAGTGTTGCGTACTGTATGTGTTAAGAAAAACAACCATTAACTTAGTAAAGTATTGATAATTTATATTATTATCTATGTAATTAGAATGTGATTTCATAACTTTTACAACTGATAACTGATATTTTAAAAATTATTATGAAGATGATAAAATAGACGATTATATCAAAGAATTATGTTATAGCTGTTGGTTCCTGGTATCCAATGGAAATGAAGATTGGATAAGCTAAAATTCTTAGAGTATCTGAGGATTTCAGAGGATGATCGATTCTTCTGAGAAGGGATGAAGGTAAATAATTAGCTAAAGAGTTGACATGAGAAGACAGGTAAGTGGTTAACAGCTTACACGTTCTTCGTAAACACTTTCAAGAAATGTAGTCGGCGTGACCATTTTTATCAGGAAAGGTGATTTGATTAAAAGTTTGTTTTTTTAAATAATAAACTTGAATGTTTATGTGCATGTGTTACTGACATTGTTTCATAAGGAAGTATGGACAATCGTAAACTAGAAAATGAGAGAAATTATACGCTAAAGTATAAAGTTTAAAAAAATTTACACCATAATATAAGTGACGGTCAATCCCTCTATTCGTTGGTAAAAGAGTAGCCCAAGAGTTGGCGGTGAGTGGTGATGATTAGCTGCCTTCCCTCTAGTCTTACACTGCTAAATTAGGGACGGCTAGCACAGATAGCTCTCGAGCAGCTTTGTGCGACATTCAAAAACAAACAAACAAGTATCCCGGTCGATTAGATAATGGTGTAATTATCGTCGGGTGAATATATTCATTTTATTTCTCATTTTATAAAATAATCAGTTTTGTTATTTTTAATATCAAAACAGGATTATTCAGTTACTTTTATCTCCACATTTCACTGATTTATTTGTTTCTTTTGCATTTCGCGCAAAACTAAACGTTGAATATTTTCGCTAGCTGTCCATAATTTAACAGTGATAGACTAAAGAGAAGACAGATAGTAAATACCAAAGTCACATAATAACATCTTTACTGCTGAAAGGCCTAGCGTAGTTGGTGTGATGGGCATTCCAACCCGCGAGCCTCAGATTGCGAGTCGAGTGCCTTAACCACCTGGTCATATCAGGCCTCTTTGGGTACCCTCACATCAAAATTCGCACAGGGCGTTGGATATGTATATATTCTACAACCTGAAAAGAATCTGTTTATTAATAAGGGCTTTTAATATTTATAAGTAATGTATTTGTAAAGAGAAATAATAAACTAACAAAATGAACACAAGAACAAAGTATTCATTTCTTACAAAAATTACCTCAAGATTTAAAAAGATGTGATTATGTTTAATTTGAACTTGTGTGTGATCCAACTTCTCTTTTCATTTCAACAACTAGTTTTACCGACTTCTGTGCCACAAGACATCCTCAGTTCAAGCCTTACAAACATCTTCACAGGCATAATATGCATGCTACTATTATCTTCTTGTTTGCAGCTCATGAATAAAACATATTTCGAGTATTTTCTGGACATCTTAAGGCTATAAGTCGTGTGAAGATTACATACTCTTTATTAGATTATTACTTTCAAAAACATCTGTACATTTCTTTTCACAACCTTTATATGCTCATTCTCTGAGTGGCGGGAGCGTTATGAAATCACGACCAATTCCACTACAAGTAGTACGTAAAAAAGTAGAACAAAAGTTAGGCGGTAGGTGGTGATAACTAGTTGCCTTCCTTGTAGGCTTACACTGCTAAATTTGGAACGGCTAGCACAGAGATGTCTTGTGTAGGTTTGCGCTAAATCAAAAAACAAAAATTTGAACAAAGGAATCTGAAGAGAAACTATGAAGACAAAGTAAAATTATTTATAAGGCTAAACAAAATTAAAGTTTATTGAATAAATAAAAGGATATACTATAAAAAAACTGTAATTTCGAGACATATAAAAAATGTGTTTTTGAAATTGTCCTACAATCTAGGAAATCAATAAGACAGTAAGTCCAGCTTTTTCCATCGTAAGAATTATAAAATTAGGGGATTTCGTTAGGTTTGTTTGGAACTGAGCACAAAGCTAAACAATTGGCTATCTTGTGCTCTGCTCATCACAGGTATCAAAACGCAGGTTTTAGCGGTATGATTCCGCAGACATACCGTAGTGCCACTAGAAGGCAATTAGGGGATATCAGTAGTCAGTCTATAATGAAAAGAACAAGAAAACAATAAAAAAACAAATTATTACGTGCTTGTTTGTAAAAACAAACAATAGCATTGAAAGGTAGTGATCTTAAACATTATTATCAATGTAATTAAGACGTAATCTAAAAAAATCCACAGTTTTATAAACGCTATTAAATTGTAAGCAAAAATGAACTTCACCAAAAGGCTGTCGAATTGGCGTTCTCTTTTAATCGCATTAGAAAGCTCATTAAAAAACGAAATAGTTCAAATTTGACACATTCCTCAAATAAATTTAATTAAGATTTTGTATACTTATGAATATTTTGAATGTTTATTTTTGTTCTTATTCTAATAAATATAGCACAAACAGCATAATAACTTTATTCACAAACGTCTTAATTCACCAAGCAAGTTTAACGTTTCGCTCAGAAATTATATATGATTAAGAAAATGCAAGTTTACAGTTTAGGCTGGCAAATCTGCTTAAGCCGGAAATTTTACTCGGTCTCGTGCGATTACGCCTTAAACAGGTTTTATTATATTTTAAAAATGTTATACTGTTCTGTGTCATACTATCTGAGTATATTTTGCATTAGCTTTTCATTCTAATTTTTTGGAATATTCGCGAGTTTGTAGCAAACAAAAATTATGTTATTTGTTTAATTCCAAATAAATTCATTTGAAAGCTATATTAAGTATTCTTCCTTGGTTTAAAAGTGATAAAACAGAGGGAGGGCAGTTAGTAAAATCCATGCAATGCGTGCACATGGGCTACTCTTTACTATGTTATTGACCGTAATATACAAAGATGTTGAATTTGTGGGAATAAAATAGCAGCCATGATAATGACTTGTGAAAGTATTGGTTATCGAAATATATTTTAATCCAATTTTGTTTTAATTGTGACGTAAATAGACAATGAAAACTACATACAAGTTACTTCTGTAAAATAAAAACAAAAAACTTAATAATCTTATTCTCTATGATGTTTATTTTCGAGTTAATAAATAAATAAATAAAGAACATCAGATATTCACTTTTATTTCGTCAAATATTGTGATTGCATCTTCAATAAATGGATTTATTGATCCGGTCAAATCCAGTTTGTAATTATTTCAACACTATAAATAAGTTTATTTTTTAAGGGAAAGAAGGAATATATCCTTATTTTCTGTAATTAATATTTCGAAAAAAAAGGTTAAAATATTTTATGCATATTCTGCTGTTCGCTTGTTAAAACTACCGACGTTTAACCTGATTCTCGCAATTTGACTTTTTGTAATAATTTCGTAACACGTTACAAAATTCTCAAAAATAAGAATGAATAAAACTGGTCACAATATACTTCAGGATCACCTAATGGTGACAAGGATTAAAAATGTTGAAATTCTAAAGATCACGAACGTAAAGAGATTAGCAAAATTTTTGTCACCAGAGATCAGCTCTATTATTAGTCAAAGGGCGAATAGGGAAGAAAGGAAACTGGCCACCATAACGTCTTCGCCGTACATGACCTTCACGAAGTGATGTAAACACCAACTTCCAACCAGTGTACAAGACTGACACAAGTAGCCAACATGAACAACAGTAAAGCTTTAATCATCCATCACGATGGAAGCAGAAGGGCTTGTTGGTTTGTTATCAAGAGATTACTTATAGAACAAATGTAGGCTCGAGTTGGCATCTCCCATGTTTCTTCACAGCATCTCAATCAATCTGATTCACAAAACTTAAGACCAGAAGCTACATCTTGACGTTTTCATCACCCGATGTGAAGATTAAGTTTCTCAATAATTCGGGTTGTTTCTCAGGCCCAAATGAGTCTTGAACATTTTCAAACCTAAATTCCTGTCACGAATTTTGTTTTGTTTAAAATAATGTATTGATAGATTTCTTTAACTCGTTAAATAGTTAAAACGTTAATAGTTTAATTATACATTATCTTAACGATCTCATTATTTTGGACTAATTAGCTTTCCGAATTACGAAATCTTTGTTTGCGTTACTCCAAAAATACGATATCTACCATAGATTCTGTGATTAAGGACTCATAAATTGTCACCATTTGATCAATAATAAAAACAACTTTAGTTCTAGTCGAGAAAATGAAATTAATTTCCTTTTGATGTTGTCACACAACAAACTGTTAAACATATTATAAACAATAAAATGAAAGAAATACTAGAGCTGGCTGTAGGTGGTGATGACTAGCTGCCTTTCCTCCAGTCCCAGACTCTTAAATTAGGGACAGTTAGCGAAATAGCCCTCGAACATCTTTGCGCAAAATAAGAAAACGACAACAAAATACAGAAACAAAACAAGCCGCGTGAAAATTATTTATTCTCATTTTAATTACACCTGTTAAGAACATCAATACATTTTTTTTGTGTCTCTTACCAACTGAGGGGGTGAAAAGAGCTGTCCCTCGTGTTCTCTCAGACCCTTTCGGGTCTTTAATATTCTTAACCAAGTATAGGATAACGTGATAAAGATTATGGATGGAGTTGGACCACCTCTAATTCAGGTAGTATTAATTGTAAAAATTACTATTACTGTTATTATGATGTATTTTCTTTTAGTGTACCATGTGAAAGCCGTACTATTTCAGGATAAGACATTATATTTCATGATGTCTGTTATAAAAGGCTCGGCATGGCTAAGCGCGTAAGTCGTGCAACTCGTAATCCAAAGGTCGCGGGTTCCCGCCCGCGTCGCGCTAAACATGCTCGCCTTCCCAGCCGTGGGGGCGTTATAATGTGATGATCAATCCCATTATTGGTTGGTAAAAGAGTAACCCAAGAGTTGGCGGTGGGTGGTGATGACTAGCTGTCTTCCTTTTAGTCTTACACTGATAAGTTAGGGATGGCTAGCGCAGATAGCCTTTGAGTGGCTTTGCACGAAATTCAAAAATAAAAATATTAGAAAAATTGTCAGGTAAGACACAAATGTTACATAACAGCAACTGTTTCCTGCCACCTCATTTTCTGTGTAAAAGTTACTCAAGTCATCACTTCGTAGTATGATAGCTGTTTTAACTTTATTTAATGAAGTTCAAGTACAGGTTTCACTATAAGCATCAAATATTTGTCTACAGAAGTTTCAATGACATTTCTAAGATTTTGAGTTCAAAAGCTACAGTTTTATTACCAAAATATAACCTATATTGCCAGGGTTTTCTGTAAAATAGCACTGTTCACTATTACCCAAAACAGAACAAGATGTTGAAGGTCTGGAAACGACCTTGATAACCTTACCTGAATCTAGTTGGATCGAAAGATATGCGCAAGTTCCATGCAGTTCTTTTATATATCAGTGATGTTTTCCTAATTTCTCTCTCGAATTCCGTGAATAATTTGGATTACACCAAATGAAAAACATTAAGAAATATACAATTTACAGAACTCAAGTTGGTTATTACAGAATTTAGATAGATTATTTAATACGTAATAATAATAAACTTATAAAAATTTTAAGACCTGTGTATACGAGTTTTAAAAAATCTTTTTTTGACATTCTATTCAACAGTTGTGATCCGAAACATGAACTTTAACGGACATAATTAGTGTAACAAAGAATAAATTAAGAATGAAAGACAAAATCATAATAAATTTTAAGAATATACTTTCTTTTTAATTCAATTAGATACCATAGAAGATGAATAACCAAGTTCAAAGGTATGTCTTGAACCTACGGACGATGTCTCAAAATTGCATGAATGACTGTATTTCGAGGGTGTCTCTTGACAGATGCTACTAGTTACAATGAAATATATACTGGGACTCGGGCTGCTTTTTAAAAACACTTTTGAATTAAAACATTTGTAAGGAAAGCAGCACAATTGGATATTTTCGTTTATTGAATAAAACCTGTCTATTATATTAGTTTGAATTGTGTTTACAGTTTCTGCCGTTGTAAATGTTAGATCTTCAAAAATAGTTTATTAATTTGGTTTTATATACAATGGACTGACAATTGGACTAACTGATAAATTACTCAACTTCGCTTTCATCTTCTCTAGAAGACAAACCGAAAAACTGCAATGAAGACTCTACCCTTTGTTTGCACACTGAGTTCCTTTTCCCCTACATTTTCTCTAGAATTCCGTCGATATCAAAGTGACGTCGCTCTAAGTTACTGTTGTCACAAGTAGCATCAGTAAAAAAGTCACATGCAAATTATTTCAAACCGTTATGAATATTCATGGACGTCTCAGTAGAGCTCTTTGGGAAAATTTTCGTTTTCAAAGTTTGAAAACATAACCTTATTTATGCAAGGTTTTCGGATGAGTATTTAAAAACTGTTATCCGTAACATTACAGAATTTTTGAACTGTGCTCGTGCATAGACAAATAGTGGCGTTCATATTATTTTTTTCTGTCAATTTCATAAAGACATAAAAAACAGAAGTATTGCGTGTTTAGACGTGTGAATCGTTTTTCATTAACTGTTGTTCTCCATATTCTTTCTTGTTAAAATAATAAAGACACGATCACATTATCTATGTAAATTATGATAAAATATCCTTTTGATATCCATATGATATTTCTGTGACTATTTAGGTGAAATAATCCTGTTATTGAAATTGGGGTTTTAATTATCTTGAAAGCTGAATTTTATTTTTTCATTCAAATTCTTGAAACACTTTAATCAAAGTATTACTTAAATACATTTATATATCGATGTATATTTTAATGAAATCCACATCAATTTAGGTATTATGTAATTAGAGAATATTTCGAAATCTTGCAAAGTTTAACTTACAAAGAAGTAGATGGTTAAGTGAGATATGATATAAATCGAAACATGTAATCATCAATAAATCATGGGATATTATTTTAAAAAATACTTCGAACTAACACGTTGTATTTTCTGTTACCATGTGAAGAAAACCGAAAAATTTGAACACCTAACCTTTACAAATTCTGTAACGAGTACGATTTTTAATTAACCTATTTATATCATAGATGTGATTGCTTGCTTTTTATTACAGTGGTGAAAATAAAAATCCGTCTCTAGAATCAAGTGTTAAATGTTGAGTTAAAGTTTTTTCATCTGTGATTTGAAAGTTATTATAAGCAAGCTAAATATGAACCTTCTAATACGGCTCACTGTAATACCTGGAATACTTGTAACTGGGTTTGAGTTGTCAGTTTTATATAAAAATAAATCCACTAATTTTGTAATTAAACACTCATACATCAATCCATATTAAAAATTGTATGTTTTAATACCTTAAAAATCAAGAAAACTCAATAAATATTATTAATGCAAGTCTAACGTTTTAATAATCTAACTTTCACTCAATTTAAAAAAACAAAAACAGCTGTATACAAAATGAACATACTTCATTACCATTGGTCAGCTTAATAGTGCAGGATTATTCAAAAGTGACAAAGATTATATCTGTTGAAACTCTAAAGGTCAAAAAGGTTAAAGGAAGTGGTCAAGATTTTGTGAGTAGAGGTCAACAAATAATAAGTCTGGATAAGAGAAGAAAGGAAACTGATCACAGGAGGTCTTCGGCTTGCACATACTTGAAGGAGTGGTGTAACAGCTAACAAATTTTAAACAGCGGACATTACTATTATAGTGAGTAAACCTAAACGTTTTTGAAACTGTATTTTTTTATCACGGAGGAAACAGGATGACTTATTGATTTGTTAGCCGTTTTCTTCATTTCATTTCTAGATAGTAGAACGAAACTTCTGGAAGTGTCGAGAAAGATTATACCAGAAGCACACACGTTTATACAAAACAGGTGTATATGCGTATCTTAACAAATAAATCCTCACAACAACGTATACAAAGAATTATAACAAACTCGTACAGTTTTGTCCTATTATACGCCAATTTCTTCATTACTACTCGAGCATTTAACTAAATTCCATGCCAATAGACAATAACATTAAAATAATACAGCATGAAAATATTTTGTTCAAGACTGCATATCTAGATACTATTTAGAAGATTGTTAGGTGTTTGACTGTTGATTCTATATCTGTTATAATAATAGAAATAACATGAATAAAAACAACTGCTAAATTCTTATCAATCTTCACAAAAGACCGAAATTCCCATGAACCCATTTATGGGAAGTTTATAAATTACACGAGGTTGTTTTTTTTTTACCATACATTAAAAAAGTAGTAAACATTTTATAAAAGGTACGTAACAGCTTCACAAAAAAGCCACTGATTGTAACAATTTATTATTTTTATTTTTGTTGCTAAATTTCGCAAATTGTTCTAACCAAGATGATAATTCTGTTTAATCAAGTTGTGGTACTGCTTAAGTACCTCCATGCTGTTATTTTGAGTAAAGTCATGAAACAGAAACATTCACTTTTAACCCATACTTTTACTATATTTGGTTTTCTTGTACAAATATGGACGGTTTAATGGTATGTACATCTATGACCTTAAATATTTTACTCTGCACGAAAGACACTCACAAGTATTAAAGCTTCTTATTAAAAAGTAACAGATAGACATCTGGAACTGACACTAAATAGCTAGAAATAACTGTAGTATGATATCGTTCATAAGTGATTTAAATGTTTTACAGTTTAATCTATATTTAACATGTATGATACAATTGCGTGGACTTTAATATACTCGAGCAATGTAATTACTGAGATTTTCTCAATAAAAGAAACCTCAGAGAATAATTTTAATAAAGAATATTGAGATGATTTGAAAATGGCTCTGTTAAAGGCACGGAGAGACCTATCTGCACTCTCACTGTAGCAGAGGATTGGTACAGTAGTATATATCCAAGATGGAGTGGGGGACATTAATTTTCGAACCTCTAGATAAGGGATATTATAAGTACGAGAGTTGTGAAGAGACGTTGGAGAGGTCGACTGTAACCTACATTTATTCTAGGACAGACAGAATCAGGAAATGTTTTGATAACAAATCAACAAGTCATTTTGCTTCCATCGTGATCAACTATTATAGTTTGTGGTTGTTCATTTTGACTACCGGTGCCAATCTTGTCCACAGGCTAGAAGGGATTGGTAGTTACATCACTTCATGAAGCTCGTATACACCAAATACGTCATGGTTACCAATTTTCTTTCTTCCCCATTTGCCCTTTAGCTAATCTATATAGTTGACCTCTGCTGAGAGAAGTTCTACTGCTCTTTCTAACCTTCGTGACCTTTAGAATTTTAAGATTTTTAATCCTCGTCACTGGCCCTTGTGTGTTCCTGAAGTATACTGCTAACCAGTTATACTCGTTCTTATACCTGAGAATTTCGTAAAGTGTTAAAAAATTATTCCTGAAAGTCAAATTCCTTGAAGTAAGTTACGTTACGAGCATGACATTTTCATATCTTTTAAAATATAGGTTTTGACACGGAATTTTTTATATTGTTATAACGTTTCTTCAGTTTTACGTTTTAAAGTAACCCGATATTAATAATTAAATTTCAAATGTAACTTAAAAGTTAAACCTATCTAAGACTTGAGCTAGATATTATCAGGGAAGGACAAATATTTCTCTCATGTAAATAAATACATATTTTATTTTTTTTCCATAACCAGGTGGTTAAGGCACTCGGCTCGTAATCTGAGGGTCGCGGGTTTGAATCCCTATCACCCAAACATGCTCGCCCTTTCATCCGTGGGGACGTTAAAATATAACAATCAATCCCACTATTCGTTGATAAAAGAGTAGCCCAAGAGTTGGCGGTGGGTGGTGTTGACTAGCTGCTTTCCCTCGAGTCTTACACTGCTAAATTAAGGACGAAATTCAAAACAAATCAAACAAATTTTTTTTTCCATGCAGGTTATTTGATAGTCATTACAACGTATTGCTAACACCTGTCTAGAAAAAATATCCGCTCTTTACTTTTGTTTACCCAGCTACATAGATGTTTACGTTAAAATTTTCTGTATCCAATTCCTCTTTAAATAAGAAACTAGTTAAATAGGTACACTTTTATACATTTTGAGCGTTATAAAATACTTTCTTTAAATAGTTCCTGCAATTTTGGTGGCTGAAAAGATACGAGTCCGTCAAATAGATATGTGACAAGTGCTATTGAATAAGCTTTTAATTTCTAACCTTACAAATTATCTTGCGTCCATAGGTTTAAAGAGGGAACAGTAGAATATTTATAAAATATTGTGAGCTGTTTTTTAAATAGTAAAGGTAAAGAGCAAAAATATATTCCCATTTTTACCTTCAAAAATATGAACTTATTTATTAGTATTGAAATAATTACAAAGTGTATTTGACCTAATCAACAAACTCCGTTTATTAAAAATGTGATTATAACATAAAAGTGAATCTTTGTATTCTTATTCATTGACTCGCAAAAAAAATTGACATCGTACAGTATATTGTTATTGTTTTTAAATCAAGCCCAAAGCTACAAAATAGGCCATCTGTGCTCTGCTCACCAAGAGTATGAAAACTGGGTTTTGAGCGTTGTAAGTCTGCAGACACATTGCTAAGCCACTGGGGGCAGTACAGTATAATAACACATTTAACATATTTTAATTACTGTTGATGTCACCTAATTTTATTATTCTTTAGGTGAAAAGTGTAAAGGTTGGACTTAGTATCTTATTCATTTCCTTGATTGTAATACGCACGAAATTCAGTTCTGGACACTTCCAAAAATACATATTTATATGTCCTTTCTTCTGAAAGTTAAATTTTTTATTGTTTATAATTTTGTGTATCTAATAAAATTTAGTTTTGTTTAGTTTCACTAATATTTTTACTATAATTTTATAGCTTCTCCTTAGATTCGGTTGTTCCTATTTTCAAGTTTGATTTTGAATTTCACGCAAATCTATAAGAGAGCAATCTGCGCTGGTCATCCTATTTGATTACAGTGAAGGCAGATATTCATCACCACCCATCCACCGTCAACTTTTAAGCTACTCTTTCACTAATGAACAGTTGAATTGATCGTAACTATATAGCCTACCCACCGGGGAAAGGGCAAACATGTTTGGTGTGACTGGGATTCGAATCTGGAACCTTATAATGCGATTCGGTCAACCCTAACTACCTTGATATGCCGTGTGTACCTACAGTCAGGTATTCGGGCCAATAATTATTCTGCTAAACGACCAATTTTCTACTGAAGCCGTTTTACTTACTCTTTTATGTTACAAACATTATTGACAAATATAATTTATGTAAGGAACTGTGTTTTTCTGGAAGTTAGAATATATCATGTGTTACGTACATTTAGATTAATGGGACGCTAACCACGGATTTACAGCCAAACACGATGACTAAATTAAATAATGTAAAATATATTTAGCTTTAACGATAAAAATGTAGTTCTGTATTTAAAAGTTTAAATAAAAGTTAAGTGTTATATGTGGTAGTTAATAGATTTCTAAACAAACGAATAGACAACGATTTAGCTGTATGGTGAAAAACTATAAATACATAGAGAAAAAGAAGTTAACATTTCGGCAAATGATAAATTGTTTTGATTTAAGTCATACGGCTTTCATCGGGAGTAAGAAAATCATTTGGCTAAAATTTGACCGCTTGAAATTATTTCTAAAGTTTTAGAACGTTCTTCGAAATTATATATTTTAAAATAATTTAAGTTTTACTAATTAAAATTGTTAGACATGTTTTATTTGGTTTTAATTACAGATTTGTAAAGTATGTACATTTCGTTTATTTATACAATATTATTTTTATTTCTAAATGTCATATTGAAATATGCTGTGAAAACATTGGTTATTCAGTTATAGATGTTAATTTAAATATATATATAGCAATGAGGTCCTTGGGAGTCCAGTGAAAAAAATATCCTCTAGGCTTATCTGTTTGTGAGCCAAACAGTCATCGATCGGCTTTGAATAGAAGGACGTCTTGAACTAGTCGTCGAGGGTTGATTGTGTCTGGATGTATCATGCCTCAGGATTACTTAATGGTGACAAGTATTACCGCCGTTGTAAGGCTAAAAGATTTAAAATTAGAAGGTGTGAACAAAAACTCCAGTAAACAGAGGTCAAAAAGGTCATCACAGCAGGGTAATAAGAGAAGAGGCAAAACTGGTCATGAAAATCTTTTCGGCTCTTCACTGGTCTAATCATTTTCGTATTTGTACAACACTGTGTCCTCTCTAAGCAGCAGGGCATAATTGTCATACATGGTCGTTATGCCGGTCTTGTACACATTATCATTAAACATAACAGGAAACCACCACAGCTGTTGGTTTGTTAACAAGTTGAGATTCTTTGGAATCTCCTGCTGGTTTTGCCAAATATCGTGCATCTTAAGGCATCTACTGTCTCGTACTTTGTCTCAAATGTTGTATATTCTCAGAATTGTTGTCATTTATACTACATTTCATTTTAATCTAGATCTTACTTATTGGTCACCTCTACATATGCCCTCCTGGGTAAGGAATATTTGAGCAACACACGGCTAAAGATTTGATAAGAAATAATTGCACATATTAAGAATAGTGTATTTTAAACATAAGAATTTGTTCTTGAAGACATGTATTAATCCTTCTTAAACTTAAGCGTTAAAAATATCTGGACTCATATTCTAAAACTATAAATGACTATTTTATTCAATATTCTTTACAAATGTGTAAATATGATTTGTTGAAATATTTTTAAATGTTTTGGTAGTCGTAAAAATTATTCTTTTCATTCACTTAAAAATTTCGTTAAATTTTTTCTTGAACGCTTCCAAACATGCTATTCGAGATCTTCAAATAAAACTTATATATATATATTTTTTTCACACTAACCAAAGTTACTTAAGCCTTGTGTTACAATGCAAACTGTCTATTCCTGTAAGTTTATCATACAGTAGAGACGCGAAAGCCAAATCTGAAACTAAAAGTTACATTCTTATCAATGTGCATCATGTGTGAAAAAAAATTTTGAAGCTGAAAAATTTAATTTTATACAAACAACAATATTTGATTTTTAAAATTAAATCTATGTTTTTAAAATATTGTTTTTTTTAATTACAACGGTTTCTTTTGTAAATTTCAAAGTTTCAACTTTTAGAATTGAAATACTTCGTTTAATGTATTTTCATTGTGTGAAACATATTCGTGACTAGGATAGTTTAATTGTAGTCTATAAATTTAAATCCTCTCACTGAAAATGTTTTCCTTTCAACTCTGTGTGTGTTCTAACATAACGTTTCATTCCACTATTTAACTAGAGTAACCCAACATGTAAGGTTGACAATGTCGATGAGCTTTCTATGCCAGATTTTAATTATGAACAAGTAGAGATAATATTTGATTTGAGTATAATCTCATTTTTTCTGTTTATCACATCATTGTATGGATGATTTTTTTACCTTATCCTGGTTGTTTTTATACATGTAATTAAGCCAAAAAAATCTCCGAATTATTGGTTATTCAGTTTTTGTATTTCAAAATACAATTGTGCTTAAGGTACCAAAAGTGGATATAAAAATCTCATGTAAGTGAGAAGAAAAATCTTTAATCATATTTGCGCCTCTCAGTTGCTGTTAACTATTTGTCTTCTCTGTTAAATTATGGACGGATGGTGAAGATAGCCCTCATATAAGTTTGCGCAAAACGTAAGAACAAGCAAATAAATTAGAGAACTGTGGAAATAAAAGTATTTGATCAAACCTCTTGCGAGATGAAATTAACAGAAATTGATTGTCATATAAAATAAGAAATAAATTACTTTATTCACTCGTGGATAATAAAATAATTATCATTCATGAAACAGACCGGAATACTTATAACGAGTACAATTTTTAATGTTATTTCTGTTTAATCAAAGAGTTATTTCAATAAATGAAAATTAAGAATTTATGCTAACTGATCTTTCACATAACTTATGCTATGATGTAGGTTGATTTCTTCAATTTGGCTGTCATAAATCCGTCCCAACTGAACAGTTTTGTTAGATAAACATTGTAATAATACTAAAACAATAAGTTAATGACTGACAATAATCAAACGGGCCATGAAACAGGTTTTTTTGATATTAACATTCCTTATATATTTTTGTCATATTGCCTCTCGGTTTAGATACCTGTACGTGGTGAGGGGTTCTCCCAGAGAAGACTCTGTACTTTCAATTTACCTCCTCTAGGATCTAAACATCCATCCACTCGTTTGCCGTACGTGGCGACTCGTGAAAGAAAGAAAAGGACCCTGATGGCTGAGGGGTCCAACCCTACACCATTTTGCCCTTAAATTTCTGTAGATAGTTGGCTCTCCCAGCCATTTGTGTTTCCTTGGGTCATACCATCACTATTTGCTTCCTTTATCTGTCACCTGAAAATACTTATGATGAATCAGATCTTGATGCTCTTGTTGAACAGTTACCGTCTTCATTTTTAATCCTGGGATATTTTAATGTACATAATCCTTTCTGGGGAGGTGCTGATATTGTTGAGAGGAACGCTCTGTAGAAAATATGATCTTGGGTTCAATCTTTCTCTCTTCAATAGTGCACCGAGTCAGTCATTTACTGCTATTGATCTCTCGGTGTGGTATCCTTCAGTTTTCTCCCACATAAATTGAAGGTTAACAGTAACCCACGGGGAACTGATAATTTTACTATCATTTTGAGAAAGACTGGCAGTAGTCGATACCACCCAACCCATGTGCCCCAGTGAAAATTAGACCAGGCCAACTGGCCCTCTGCCACTGCTTTTTTGGAACTTGATTCTGCAGTCGTCTGCAAGCCATCGATAAACAAGTGCGTGACAGCGGTGACTGATTGTGTTATCCAGGCAGCTGCTCAATGTATTCCTAAAACTTCAGCATGTTATCCTAGTCCGTGGTAAAATCCGAGTTCCCACATTGCACAAAGGGCTCAAAAACTGCGAGCTCGGCAGGTAAAACATGAAAGCTGAAAGGAATCTTGGATTACATTCACAACCAACATCTTTTTTACCACAAGTTTTAAAGTCATATTGGACAAGATTCGGCAGGTTAGTGTGCAGTATATTTCAGAAGTATGCGTAATATTTTGATATTCCTTTCCGATAATCAGGGAATTGTTGATGCTCAGATCATCGCCAATTCTCACGACGAAAGTTTTTGCAGGGTATCCAACCTTTCTGTTTCATCTCCCACCTTTTAAGCCATCAAGGCTCGGGCAGAAAAATCGTCTTTTTTCTTTTGGGCAGACAGTTTTTTATGATTATAATCGCTTTTTTACACAAGTGAAATTCATTCTGGCTCTTCATAGTTCTGGCAGTACATCGGTCAGACCTGACGATGTATACTATAAGGTGCTGCGCCAACTTTCTCCTCCTTACTTTGCTATTCTTCTGGTTATTTTAAACTGGATTTCGCAGGAGTATGCTTTTCCTTATGTTTGGCCCAGGCTATTGTTCTACGTTTTTCTAAGCCTTGGAAGGATCTCATGATTTTTTCAAACAACCGTTCAATTGCTTTGATAAGCTGCCTCTACAAGACCTTAGGAAGGATGATTAATGCTCGTATTGTTTGGTTACTCGAATTAAACAGCTTCTTCTTGCCCATCCAATGTGGGTTCCCACGACAACACTCCACTGTGGACCACCTTATTTGACTTGAAACGTCGAGCAGAGAAGCCTTTCACAAGCAACAACATTTTGTGTCTCTATTATTTTACTTTGAGAAGGCTTACGATATTAAATGGATATATACCATTTTGCGAGAGCTCTACTCTTCATCTAGTTTGCACGGCCAAGTAGGTTTGACACTTTCTCATTCATTTTTTACAGAAACTTGGAATCCCTCAAGGCTGTGTCTTGAGTGCCACACTTTTCAGAATAAAGATTAATGCCGTCACTGGACAATTTCCTTCTACTGTTGCATATAGGCTGTATGTCGACGACCTTCATATTTCGTGTCAGTCGTCGAACATCAGTTTTATTGAGTGGCAACTACATACTGTTCTCAGCTGTTTACTGAAGTGGACCACAGCAAACGGTTTTATCTTTTCTCTCTTTAAAACTGTTTGTATACACTTTTGCTGCTAATGGGGTATTCACGCTGGTTCTGAACTCAGTGTTGGTGAAGTTGTGCTCCCTTAGTCTCTGAGGCAAAGTTCTTGGGGCTTATCTTTGACTATAAGCTGACATTTATACAACATACCAAAGCAGTAACGAATCGAGTGTACAAGGATACTGAACATCCCCTGTGTCCTCTCTTTACCTCTTGGAGAGCAGATTGATGTGTTATGCTAAACATCTATCCTGCTCTCATTCGACTGAAATTGGACTGTGGATTTTTGGTCTATGACTCTGTCAAGACTTCGTACATTCTGGACCTTATTAACAATTAGTGGCTTCGGCTCTACATGAGTGCCTTCTGCACTTTGCCAGTTCAGACTTTGTATACAGAGTCTCGTGAACCTCTTCTACATCTCCGTCGTTGGCAACTATCTTCACTCTATGTTTCAAAACCTAGATTTTTAACAAAACATTCAACTTGGGTTTGTGTTTTCCTTCCTCAGTTGGTCATGTTTTTTTCAGAACAGATAGTCTGTCATTGTTTCTTTTGGCCTTTGTATTCAGGCACGGTTGGGTGAATTGGGTCTGTCCTTGGATGACATTGCTGTATCCTCTGGTCAGCCCATCCCCCCATGAATTATTACCATCCTCATTTGTGACCTTTTTTTGAGTCACATGAAGTCCCGTCTTTCATTTGCCAAACATCTTTGGAACCGTCTTTCTTTTCTCATTTATACAGATGCTTAAAATCAGGCGACTGTGTGGGCTCTGGCATGGTTTTCTACGGCTCTGTGCTTGCACACACACTCCCCTCTACAGCTTTTGTGTTAACAGCTGAGCTGTACGCCCTTTCTTTTACCTGGATTACATTGACGCTAAGTAGTACTCAAATTGTACTATTTATACCGACTCGCTTACTTCTCTACTAGGCCCGGCATGGACAAGCGTGTTAAGGCGTGCGACTCGTAATCTGAGGGTCGGGGTTCGCATCTCCGTCGCGCCAAACATGCTCGCCCTTTTCGCCAGGGGGGGAGCGTTACAATGTGACGGTCAATCCCACTATTCGTTGGTAAGAGAGTAGCCCAAGAGTTGGCGGTGGGCGGTGATGGCTAGTTGCCTTCCCTCTAGTCTTACACTGCTAAATTAGGGACGGCTAGCACAGGTAGCCCTCGAGTAGCTTTGTTCGAAATTCAAAAATAAACAAACGAACTAGTTCTCTACTGGCCCTGGAATTACTTCACGTTAGTTCTCACCCTGTTCTCGTTTATTTGTACCTCTACCCAGTTCTTATGGATACCAGGCCACTTTGATATTCGCGGGAACGAGCTCGGTAACGCCTCGTCTGACGCTATCACTGTCGTTCCTGTTTCACAGATGAACTATAAACCTTTATTTAAAGCTCGGCTCCTCGCCAGTTGGCCGTTGACTTGAAGTGAGCAACTTGATAACAATTTTTTTCAAGATAAAACCTGAAATCGGACTTCGGCCGTCTTGTTTCCGTAAGGGTGGGAAGGAGAAGGTTGTCCTAACTGGACTATGCTTTGGTCACAGTTCATTATTTATTGTTTTACTTTATCTGAAACTGATGCAACAATGTGTGATACTTAAGTTTCAACAGTCCATATTTTACTGTCGTGTCGTCGTTACGACACTGAACGATGGTATCATTTTCGACATGTTTTAGTCACAGTGTCATTGGCGATAGTGACATTGTCTTCCTTATAAATGTTTGTAATTTTTTAAAGAGCAATTGGCCATTTTAACTCTATTTAACCTTTTAATTCAAAAATTGTACTTATTTTTTTTTAACATGATTTTTTTATGAATTTTAATAATTTTTAATTTTGAAAGATTGTTTGGCGCGGATATCTCCGTTGCTTTGCCCCATAAAACACAAAACAACCAACCATTTGACAAACGTCATATTATTTCAAGTTTTTCTGTCATGGTTGGGTTGTTTTAAAATATTTGGTGAAAATAACAGAATGTCTATTTAAATATAAAATAATTACTTCCTTAACCTGAAGACTCTTATTTTTTGAACACAGTTGTTATTTTTGCATAAATCAGTAAATAATGTTTTCAATGCGAAATTCAACAAATAGTTTCTCATTGATAACAAAATTTTACAACTACTCGTCTGGCAAACTGAATAAACGCGATGACTGACACTGATCAAAAATATTTATTCTAACGCTTGCTAAATATTACATAGCGTTATGTTTTAAAATTATTAAAAGTTTGATTTAGAATTTCTTTCGTTTTATAGTTTGTGATATGTCCATATTTCCTTATGAAATAGTTTAAAAGGGAACTTTAAGTTTTAGAGTTTTAAGATGTTGTTAGAGCTCATGTACGTTGACACTGACCTCAGCCTTGTGTTCCTTGTAAAATGGTCTACAGTAAGGCCATCATGTCCGAAGAACACCCTTTTATCTGAAGCTTTTCCATTTGATCTACTCGGGCGATGGCTTTACAATCGTCTCTTTTTGGTGACTTGTATGGTTTGTTTGTTTTTTGGAATTTTGCACAAAGCTACTCGAGGGCTATCTATGCTAGCCGTCCCTAATTTAGCAGTGTAAGACTAGAGGGAAGGCAGCTAGTCATCACCACCCACCGCCAACTCTTGGGCTACTTTTTCACCTACGAATAGTGGGATTGACCGTCACATTATACACCCCCACGGCTGGGAGGGCGAGCATGTTTAGCGCGACGTGGGCGCGAACCCGCGACCCTCGGATTACGAGTCGCACGCCATACGCGCTTGGCCATGCCAGGCCGAATTGTATGGAATATCATGACTAATTCTTTTATTAGAAAGTTGCCTTAAATATGAGACAGATATGTCCTCCATTGGTATAGCAATAATCCTAAAGGTGTATAACGCTAAAAATCTGGTTTGTTACTCACAGTCGGTTTACAACAGAAACACATTGGTTTATTTGTTGTGCTTACCATGGGAAATCTAGTACTGAATTTTACCGTTGTTAGATCGTAACTTTCCGCGGTACCACAAGAAATGACAGAAAGGAACAAAAATAATAATTATATGGCAGTTTCTATTCATAAAAAAACAACAAAATATGAGTCACATACAAAACTTACATTATTCAATACATGTTCAGTATAAAATTTTGGAATAACACAATAGACTTGACATTCATTTGATTAATTAGCGAATTACATTTGACATTTGAACCTTAAAGTAAGCTTAGATTTCATCATCAGTTATTCTTATAATTGGTCCAGCGTGGCCAAGTGGATTAAAGCGTTCGCCTCATAATCCCCGTCGCACCAAACATACTCACCATTTCAGCTGTTTCGTTGATAAAAGAGTAGCCCAAGAGTTGGCGGGTTGTGATGATTAGCTGCCTTCTATCTAGTCTTACACTGCTAAATTAGGGACAGCTAACGCAAATAGCTTTCGTGTAGCTTTGCGCGAGTTTTAAAAAGAAACAAACTTTTCATAAAAACAATCACATTTTCATTTTCGCTTGAAAGTGTTTTTACACTATTTTACGAAAGAAATTTTTAAGCAGTTTTTTAAAATATCAATTATGATGGTATATAACGCTTCATAGAACTGTATAAGGTGGATTTTGTGAAATTATATTCTAAATATATTAATAATAATTTATAGAATCAATACTTTAGAAAATAATTGCTTTTTTTCCTCACTTCGGTATGTGACAAGACAATTTGTTCATTATAGTTCTCTTATTCTTTCAGAAATGGCAGAACACTAATGTCTCCTGCTTTTATTAATATACATAAAATTGTGTTAAACGTAGTACTCACATAATAAATACTGTAAAGCATTTTCATTTAAAAAATTATCAGTTTGATTTAGTATAACTTCCACTTTTTAGATTTTGATGTGTCCATATTTCATCATGAAACAGTTTTAACGGGAAATTAAAATACTTCCTTCCTTCTAGAACCGAAATTTTTGCTGTTTATCAAAATATTATATTTTATTTGTCTAATAAATTTTGATTTTATTGATGTATTTTATTTTTCTACTTAATACCTCATTAATTTCCTTTGTTCTAAACTAAAGCTAACTTTTACTGTAAATTATAAGGTAATTAATTACAGTTTCAGACATTTCATATGTTCTCTTAATTTTAAAGGTAATATTGCAAATATAATTAATATCGGGTACTTTCAATGAATAGAACTTAATACTGATTAAATTTTTAGTAATAACCCACAGCACGTTAAGTATTTTTTGGACCAAGGGAAGAAGAGCCATGAATTCACAGCCTGAAAAATAACTAAGTTAAATAATATGAGATAATTTAGAATGTGTTTAGTTTTAAATAACAGATAACGATGGCGAATATAATTAATATAGGGAACTTACGTTGAATTAATATTAATGTTTATTAATTTTTTAACAATAAATTCGTACTACGTTGATAGTTTTTGGGTTAGAAGAAGAAAAATCGTAAATTAACAGGTGCAAGGTTAACTAACTTAAATAATATGATATAACTTAAAGTGTTCAGTTTTAAGGTCTCCATTAATGACATGAAGCAAAAATTCGTGCAACAGAATGTGTGCAGTCAAACATACATTTAAAAGTGACAAAAAATAACAATAGACGACTCTAAACCCCGAAATTCAGAAGTGTCTATATTTTGGGTTAAAATTAACAATTCATTCTGCTTCCACAATGATGAACAATTACTGTAATGCAAAGGTTCATATTGGCTACCTGTGACAGTCATGTCCACTGGTTTGAAGAAAATTTTTGTTACATCACTTCATGAAGCACGTGCACGCAGAAGTCAGCATGATGTCCAGTTTCCTTTCTTCACTCATTCGCCCATTTGCTAATCCTTTAGTTTGACCTCTGCAAACAGCATCTCGAGTGTTAACTTCAACCTCTTTGACCTTTACAGTTTCACCGGATATAATCTTCGTCACTATTGGGTAACCTTGAAGTATAAAACTGACCAACAGTAATAATTTCTATCCATTTTGTTTGAAGCTTTGAGTTGGAAAAGCTGTAGACAATTAGACGAGCAAAGTGTTAAGGTTGCGACATCAAATTTTACTGAAAGTTTTTGAAGTAGTTTAAGGTAAGAAAAACGTTTCATGTGTTTAATGCGTTATTAATGAAATATGTTACTTATTAATCATTTATAAAACTAGTAAGAAAATATATACTAATTTCAAATAGCAAATAAATTTTACTTAATAATGACAGTTGATTTACTTTTATAGCCTTTCTGAAACAAACTGATAAACATTAAAGAGTAAATTAATGTGAACTTTCATTTATTATTTTAGCAGGATTTAACAATATAGGATATGGAAAGTAACTCGTCAAGTAGAAAAGGACCAACATGTCGAAAGACACAGTATATCTGTTTCTTATGCACCTATAAAACTGAAAGAAAAAACAACTTGAAACGTCACTTTCTATCCATGCACCACAAGAGTTCGAAAATTCTAGAATGTTGTGGAATACACTTTGTAAGCAAAGCTTCTTTGCGTTTCCACACGAAAACCCTACATAAAGAAGGTTACGTATGCAATCTTTGCAAACGAAGCTTTTGCCGAAGAGCTCTACTCAAACGTCACATGAGTGTTCACAATGGATTAAAAGAATTTTCATGTGAACTTTGTAGTTACGCTACTAGTCACAAGAGTAATTTGGAGAGACACAAATTTCGTATCCACGGAATTCCAGAAATGAGACATCGGAAACAAAATTCAGTTTCCAAACATACGGAAACAACTTCATCACCTTCTTTGGGCTTGTCGCTTAGAGAAGAAGAAAGCGAATGTGGGAAAATTTGTAGTCTGTCCAATTATCAACCTACTGTATATACACCCGAATTACCAGATTCTATTTCTGGAGAACAAACATTTGCAACGACAGAAATTGTTAACAGAATTGAAACTGAAAGAACAGATAATTTTTCCCCAGCAAAGGAAGTCACTCGATTGTGCTGCTTTCCTTACAAATGCTTTGAATGCAAAAACGTTTTTAAAAAGCAGTCGGAATATATAATCCATTGTAACCAGATGCATCCACCTAGAGACGCTCTCGAAATGACTCTCATTGAGCAAGTTGAATACAAACTTTTGAATTTGGTTATTCACCCTCCACGAGATTAGTTTTAATTTTAGAAGGCTCACATTCTTGGTAAAATTTAGTAACTTTTGGTTTAATGAACTATTTATTTAAGTGCAAGCAATATATTCCATTCGTGTTGAATTTATTCATTCCTACTGTAAGTATGCCCCTTTAAGGTTTGTCTTTCACGTAACAGTTGAAACATGGAGAGACAAAACTTGATTTATGAAATATGTTTACCAATCTGTTAATAGTGTGCATATATTTATTGGCTGTGTAATGTATCAGATAATTAAAGTTTCTTTTTTGTTTTGTTTATAATATTGGTTTTTGGTGTGTGTGTTTGCTTAACTTATGAGATACATTGGGTATCAGGACATTTTATAAACGTAGTAAATGCATGCCTGCAGATAATTATTTTCTAAAAAGTGATCATTTCGTAGCACTGTGAACTAATAAGCAATAAAACTGAACTTGATTAAATATAAAATTTGATAATAAAGCAACTGAGTAAATTATTGAAAAAATGGAATAATAAAGCAATTTAATAATTTTCTAGGAGAAGGAAAAAAGCTATCGAAATATAAGAAATACTTGGACTGTTATTTATGTTTGTAAAGGAAAAATGGCAAAATTTATAGTATGTTTGTAAAAATTTGTTAAGATTCTTGTGTATTTTAGCTCAGTATAGCATATATATTTGTTAAGATTCTTGTGTATTTTAGCTCAGTATAGCATATATATTTGTTAAGAATATGTGTGCTCACTTTACATCGAAGAATGTTAGCGTAAGATGAGACAGGTAAATATTTTCATACTGAAAGTCATATTTTATATTTGCACCAGGATTTAATATGAATCGAAAATATTTTATTTCGTGTACACTTGACTCTGGGAAATACTTTAGATACATTAAGGAAAGAAAAGATAACGTTATATAGAAGCACCTTTAGATTATTATGTTCATAATCACGTTCCTGGCTCGGCATGGTCAAGCATGTTAAGGCGTGCGACTTGTAAACTGAGGGTCGCGGATTCTCATCGCCGTCGCGCCAAATATACTCTCCTTTTCAGCCGTGGGGGCGTTATAAAGCTCGGTCAATCCCACTATTCGTTGGTAAGAAGAGTAGCCCAAGAATTGGTGGTGGGTGGTGATGACTAGCTGTCTTCCCTCTAGTCTTACACTGTTAAATTAGGGACGGCTAGCACAGATAGCCCTCGAGTAGCTTTGTGTCAATTTCCAAAACAAACTAAACATAATCACGTTCATTTTGAAATTTATATGTGAGCTATTCTTTCATCGAATATAATACAAAGACAATAAAAATCCTGATAATTTGAATTTATTTCAAAGAAAATAAGCATGTAACAAACATAATTTTGAAATATAAAACCTCAGTGGACACACGTAAACAGATCCACTCTAATTTTCCATTTTGCAATCAAGCTCAGAGACCTTAACTTCTCTTATGACAACTCCTCTATCCTAGACACCATTCCCTGTGTCCTTTCCTACAGTGCATTGTCCTTCCAAGACTGAATATAATTCTTCAAATGTAGCTTAACAAAGGGATTATATTACGAAATTATAAATTGTTCAGACTTGTATTCAATATTTCTGTTGATACAACTAACCTAGATCTAGTAAACAACATTGCTTCGATGGATTAACTTCAGTACTGATCAACCTTTACACCAAAAAATGAGCTGCATTTATAACTTATCTCTACTTTCTTTCAGCTATTATTCTATATAACTAGCTAATTATTGTATAGAACAGATAGAGATAATAATTTGCCAGCCTTTCATGTGGATGCTAGTGTTAATTTTTACATTTTTCACAAAACTTTTTGTAACGTTTATTTTCATATTCTATGTTGAATCAATGTTTTTGACATTCTATAATCTTGTAAATGTCCTGTGAAACCAATTAATTTAAATGTTCTTAAATCTGCGATTGCTTTCTTTAATTTATTCCTTTGTAACATTCGAAAGCCAACCTGTTCTTATTTTTACTTGTAGTCACCCTCTTTTAGAGAAAAAGAAAACATTAATCTACAATTTGTTAGTGTCAACAAATAATTCAGCTGTCAAGTTTGTGGTGGATGATCCTTGTTACATTCCTTTAAAGTTTCTTTTTTGATATTTTTAACCAAAATATCGTTATTATTGATCTCTGTAAGCAGTGAAACATCGAACTTGGAAAATAAATGATTACTTACACCCATGTATTTTCTATTTTCCACTATATCAATAATTTCTGAGTCGAAATTAAAAATAAATTTAAACTAGCATTGTTTTTGAAGGTTACTATTCTTGAAGAAAACTATTCTTGTTTGGAGATATTTATAGCGAATAATATGTAAATTGATAAAAATACACAGTTTTATTCGCCTGGAAAATGAACTAACCTGAAAAATTACACGTTTAGGATGTCCTAATAGTGAGATGGCCTGTTACCTTGAACAGAAAACAGGATGATGGCGGAAAATTCTGCTTAATATCATTTGGAAGTTTGCCCTTCTTTCACTGTTTTTCTGAATATCCTGGAATGAATGTGTTCAGGTAATTTTTGTGGTTAAGTGTTGCAAGTTTTCTTTCGATCTTGACATATTAACGTGATCTATATTAACCTTATCTTTGGCAGTAATTTTTCAGCGCAATAGCACCAGACTTTCCTCGTCCTGTAGTCCGATGACATTAAGATATTCTGGATACAGTAAAGTGGGAATATTATACTGTTCTGGCATGTACGTTTTCTTCATATCATTTCTGGAAAGTCTAACACTGCTCCTCACAGTTGTCGAGAAAGATTATCCCAGAAGCACACAATATTATTTAAAACAGGTGTATGTGTGTGTGTTTTGACAAACAAATATTTAAATAAAGATATACAGACAAAAAACAACAACTTATACATGTTTGTTTGATCAAACGCTACCTTCACTGTTACTACTCGGGCAATTCAATAATTATTTCATGCATGTAGACAATAACATCAAAATAGTACAGTATACAAACAGTTTGGTCAAGAATGCATACCTAGATATCATTTACAAGTCTGCTGTGTGTTTGGCTATTGATTCTTTATGTTAAACGATAGAAATAACATGGAAAGAAGCAAATGATAAAATTTTCAGCTTCATAAAAGTGTAAAATTCCTTTGGATCTATTTACAAGAAATTTATAAATTACTGAAGGCTGTGCCGTTTATCATACAATAAAAAAGCGATATGCATTTTATAAAAAGAGCCTAATAACTTCATAAACAAGTAACTGTTTGTAACAATTTAAGATTAAAATAGTTAAGTTGAAACATTTACTTTAATCCCACACTTTTATTACATATGGCTTACTTGTACTCGTTGATAAACGGTTTTGTGGTATCTACATGTAAGGTGTTAAATATTGTATTCCAACACCAGAAACACTCACAAATAATAGTAACTAAATACGCAAGTGAAACAAAAATATATTAAAAGTATTTCAAACATGTAAAATTAAAACGTACAGTTTGTTTTCGATTCTAATCATGAACCATAATTTTTTGCGTGTGTATGTATCACTACGATTATCTGGGTTTTGTATGCAATTCTTAAATTAACTACACTTATTTTTGAAGTGGCATACGGTACTTTTCTCAGATTCAGGGTTACAAATTGTTAGGATTCGAGAATTATGTTGTTTTTTTATTATACGAACAAAACTACTTTTGTGTTGTCCATATTATCAGGTGGTGTTAATTTAATTTCTAACCATGATTTCATTTTAATGGTAAATAACATGGTCTCTTATTGTTTTTTTTAAAAAAGTAGTTTTTAATCTTTAACTTTTAATATTATTTATTATGTTATAACAAGATATATCTCAAGTTAATTGACAAATTTCAATTAATAACAAGTAGCTCCTATTTAGAGCTGAAATCTAAAATTATTTAGTGTCAGGAAATTATGAATATTTCACTCATCAATGTGAGGATAAAATGTTTCTTTGTTTGTGACATGGTTAACTTATGACATGAAGTTACTCTTATTTGTAAGTTACCGAACATATTTCCCCTCTTTCTTTTTACCCAGACGTTACATTTCTAAGTTACTTAAATACTCACAATAATTCTTTGTGCATCCCAGTTCTTGTTAGGTGGGTTGACTGTCAGATTTTAATTTTTTTTATCGTTACACAAACATGTGTGCTCAAAGCTGATAAAAGTTTATTTAAGCACTCACACTTCTTTGCATTTTTTTTTGTTTGTAGCTAACCAAAAAGCTACACCATAGTCTATCTGTATTATGCCTTTCACGGCTCTTGAAACCCAGTTTCTAGCGTTGTAATTCCGCAAAGAAATCACTGTGTTACTGGGGTGTGTGTATATACTGTTAAATATTGTTAATTTTCTTTCTCTTTCACTGAGCATTAATATTGAAATTTAAAAGAAATACAAGAAAAAACAGAATAAAATATTGCTTATCAACCAGTTGTTTAATTTTATTTTTCCTGAACTTTTAGGTGTTTAAAATTGAACTACGTTATTTTCAGTACAACTACAATTACAGTATGTACAAGCCAGTGTTCGAGCTCATGTGTGCAGTAGGTATGTAAAATGTTTTTGTTTTTTAGTGACATAACTGGAGGTTATGAGCACTCCATATCAATCCTCAGATTTCTTGATCGAATGTCGTAAACAAACATGCATGTTGTTTCTGGCGGGGTGTTTTTAATCCTACCTTTCATTGTAAAGAACTGGCGTGGTTGTCTGGTTGTCTACCTTCTAGTTAACACTACTAAAATAGGGACTGTAAGCGCAGAGAATTATTGGGTAGGTTTGCACGAAATTTAACAAACAACATAGTTTTTGACAAAAACTGACAAACATTTATTTGCTCGTTGTAGTAAAATTATTCGCAAAAATACATGTTCTAGCCATGTATAGTTATGCTTATCTGATGATTGTGAATAATGACAACACACTTGTACGTACTTTTTATTGTTAATAATTCCATAGCGTTAAAATCATATTATCTGGAATAAGAGAACAACGTTATAAGCTTCCAATTGTTCAGAAGTCGTGAAGAGATTGTTGACCTGGAAAAGTGATCGGCGTGTCTTGATTAGGTACAATGTAATTACCCACTTATAAATAATATTTCATGAGTGTAACCTGTGTAAAACGACTTATGTTGCTTTTTCAGTCAGAGATCCTTCGTTGTTATGTAAAACACACACACAAATAAACTAATGATTAGTACTTTCTCAAAATGTATTACATATTCAGTAGAATAGCTTAATATTCTATTATTTAGTGCAATTTTACTTTCAGTGAAAATTACACTTTGAAGTACCACTTAGCTCCAAGACATTTCAGAGCTTATCAACTGTATTGAGATAGATAACCTTAAAATAACAACACGTTACAAAATAAAGCAAATACGTACCTCAAACACTTATGTATACATTATTCACAACTGAAAACACAACTACAAAAAGTAACAAACAAGAAAAGTATGACATGGCTTCCTAATTATTAAATCAATTTACCATTTTACTAGAAGTACACAAAACAGTCACTTTTCTTTTGGAATTTCGCACAAAGCTTCTCGAGGGCTATCTGTGCTAGCCGTCCCTAATTTAGCAGTGTAAGACTAGATGGAAGGCAGCTAGTCACCACCTTCCGCCAACTCTTGAGCTACTCTTTTACCAACGAATAATGGGATTGAGTGTAACATTATAACGTCCCACGGCTGAAAGGGTGAGCATGTTTAGCACGACTCGGATGCGAACCCGCGACCCTCAGATTATGAGCGCATTCCTTTTCGCGCTCGGCCATGCCAGGCCCAAAACAGTCAGACCCATGAAATACAAAGCACTATGGGAAAGCAGCATAGAAAGCATCTTATTCAAAAAGACACTCGGAAAGAGTCACAGTTCGTTTAAATTATCACTATAATAACCCTGTGTACTTGTTAACCAAATTGTTTTATAAATAGAAAACTTCTAGTATATCAGAAAAATACTCCAAAATTACTAAATACTTAAAGCGGCTTCTAAAAATCTAGACAATTAATCGATCACTTAATACATCTTACAGATGCAATAATATATAAGGTCAACAAAAAATAACACATAGGTGCTTGCTTTCTCAAAGTGTGAAAAGCCAAACGTTCAAAATGGACTTCCGCCATAAATTACTCTGGTTAATATGAAGATAAGAAGAAACGTTTGGGAGCTTTCTCTAAGAGTATTTTGCGTCTGAAGTAGGCTATCCACAAGAAGGGGTAGATAGTCCTATACATTTCTTATCATGCATGTCAACAATATGATTCTTAAAGATCCAAATCCAACATACGATTCGCACATGATGTCGTTATTCGCTGAAGTTTTAAAAATCCATTAATAACAGCATAAACCTTCAGCCAATATAAAATGAAATAAAATTATTCTGTATTAAATGAAGAACGAAAGTAATCGTTTCAAAAGCCAAATGAATACTTTTTACCAATTAAAATAAACAGGAACAGATCGAAACTGAATTTTTGGTATTTCATATGATTCAAAATGAACCTGTTCTGAACATAGCATTAGAACAAAATATTGATCAATCCTTTATCAAACGAGTTAAGTAAAAATCTATCAAACATAATCATTTTGAAAGAAGTAATTTTTGTATAAATACTAGTTCATTGTGACTGACGTAACAGTTGTATAACAATAGTAGCCTAACAGGCGAGACAAGAGCTATAGTGGTTCATCTAGGCTGTCCCAACTTCTTAACCAAAGCAATAAAAACAAACACTGTCATTTGCATAGTTACCAAGGTTTCACTTACGTGAATTGGAACATAGTTATGGTACTGACACGTTAACCCTAGAATAAAAATGTTATTCAGGATAATTCCATCAGACATGGCATCATGAAAGCGCGCTTAACATACGAATAACAAACTGATTAAAGTTCTTTCAATTGTGAGGTAATTTCAATGAGTAATATCAAGTTAAATTTCTTTTTTATTAGACCATATTAATTTTTATCAAAGTCTATTTTAATTTTTACTTAAGAGTATCTTACTTATTACGGTAATATTTAAACACACAATCATTGACCTTAATAGGTTGGTTCGTTGTTTAGGGTTTTATACCGCAATGCAACCAGGCTATCTGCACGAAACGACCAGTAAAAAATAAAAAAAAATAAAGTATAATTATTAAAATTCGTAAAAATGAATCATGTTAAAACAAAACAAAATACATTTTTAATTAAAAATTTAAACAGCGTTAAAAAGACCAAAGGCCCTTTAATTTAAAAAAAAAATTCTAAGGTGTACAGTGAAACTGTCACCAAAAATCCTGTCCAGCATCAGGGATAAACCAGTGAATGTCTAAAATGATGTTGTCATTCAGAGTCGTAACGATGACACAGGAGTAAAATGTGAACTATTGTGACTTGAGTGTCACATAGACTACACACGATGGATTAAAAATTATAACCAATGCATAGTCTAGATAGGACAACTTTCTCCTTTCGATCCTTATGGAAACAAGACGGCCGAAGTTCAATAAAGGGTTTAATTTGGAAATGCTTGTTATCCCGTTTTTCACTACAAGTCGACAGTCAATTTGGGTGAAGCTGAGCCTTGAATACGGAATAATCGTCCATGTACATAACAGGCATAGCAGTGTTAGCATCAGAACAGCTAGACTTAACTGCAGTGTCAGCAAGCTCGTACCCGCGAATACCAAAGTGGACTGGTGTCCTGAAAAACTTGATACAAGTTAAGGAGAAATGGGCCAGACAGTTTTGAATATTTGCGAGAATAGGGTGAAGCGATTCTTGGGCCAGTAGGGAGGTAAGCTAGTAGGTATAAATAGTACAGCTAGATTACTGTTTATCTTCCATGCGATCTTGGGCAAGAGAAATGGCGTAAAATATGGTAATGACACAGAAACAGCAGAGGGGATTCTGTGTGGAACGACCCAACTTACAACATCAAGGCAGAGCTCACTAAGTCACCTAATTTCGAACCATCTGTATAAATAGGAATGGAAAAATGTTCGGAAATAGAAGACGATACTTCCAATCGGGAGTATAATCATTTTTCAAATGATTCAAAGAAAGGTCACACTTTGGAATGGTGGTAAGCCATGTTGGGATGAGCTGATCTGCGGATACAGCAATATCATCAAAAAACAGCCTCAATTCATCCAACTGTACTGGTATACGAAGACCGAAAGGAACAATGGCAGATCGTATGTTCTGAAAAAGTATTGTTCAGTGAAAATGAAAAACACAACCTGAGGTGGGATGCTGTGGTAAAGATCAAAGTTTTGAAGCATCCAGTAACTACAGATGGAAATGGCATAGATGTAGAGGAGGTTCATGGACTCTGTATACAAACTATGGACTGGGAAAGAGCCAAAAGCTACCATGTATAACTGAAGCCCCAGATGATAATTGGAGTCCAAGATCTTCAAGGCTGAGGTTCTCGAAGAGCCATATACCACAGGCCTATAGTCCCGTTTTTATCAAATGAGATCAGGGCAGATCTTTAGCATACAACAGTGATTCGCTCACCAAGAGGTGGAAAAGAGAACATGAAGGATATTCATTGCCGTTAAGCACTTGACTTGTAGTTGCTTGAAGTGTGGTATGAAGGTTAGTTTACAGTCAAAGATAAGCCTTAAGAGCTTTGCCTCAGGGACTATGGGAAGCACAGTTCTACTGACCCGAAGTTCAGGATCCTTGTGAATACTTCATTGGTGACAAAGGTACATGCAAAGGTTAAAAGGGGTGGCTGTGGACTACTTCAGTAAATTAATAAGGGCAGTCTGTCGCTGCTGCTCAAGAAGATTGATGTTCGATGACTGACACGAGATGTGTATATCACACATCTTGTCATTTCTATTGAAAAAACCTTGTGCAAGGTGACTGTATCGATGGGTTTCAGGAATGTTTCTTGTAAGAAAAAATACATAGGATAATAGTAAGCAATCAGCGCCTCGATATCTTCTAAATTAAAACGGAAATCTCAACAGTATTCCAGTGTAAAATGCAAGTGGTAATTTTTATTTAAGTACAGGAGAGCTAGGTGAAGAGTCCTTCTGTTCTCGACCATATATCTCTCTTAAGGTCTCTCGACCTTCCATGGATTATGTCCCAGAACGAGTGAGCAGGCCTCTATCGTTAGAGGTTTCCAGAGACTGAGGGCATGAACAAGTAATCATTCTGCTTCTGGGGGCGAGAGAAGAAGATGGACCAGAGGAAACGCCAATATCTGGAGTCAAAGAAAGTGGATCCAGGGAGCCACAAGAGGATGTGATGGGAACAGAGAAAAGAGTAGACGTTGAGTCGTCTTCTCTCTTAATCATGGAGGATGAAAGGCTCTTGAAGTGATTGGAAAATTACTCTGTTGGAGACACGGAGAGATTTATCTCCACTCCCACTCCTCTGCACAAAAGACACTGTCAAGTATTAAAGCTTTTTATTAAAAAGTAACAGACATCTGAAACAAAGCTACTAAACGATATCATACTGCAGTTATTTCTAGTTATTTAGTTTCATTTTAGGTGTTAAATAAATGTCATACGCTTATAAATGATTTAAATGTTTTATAGTTTGATCTATATTTAACATATATCATAAAATTCTTAAAACACGTAAAACTTTGATTGTCGGAAACCATCCACTCATTCCAGCATTGACGGAGCCTGTCTTTAAAAGGTTTATTTAAACACACATCTAAGGGCTGTATCAGAGATGTCAGCTCACCGGGAATATCTGCAATATTGGTATTGCATCTTTTGATCGCGACTTTAACGTTTTCACACAGGTGGGACTTAAACATATCCCAAACGAGCAGAGATCTAGATTTCACCAGTCCACTAGGACGACGCTCCCACACTTCATTAATCCACTTGATGCATCCTTCGTCATCCATTCATCCGTTTTCTTGTACATGGACGATCACTCCTTTCGGAAATTTCTTCTTCTCAGGAAATGATTTTCTTTTGAAAATTACCCAAGGCGGTAATTTTGTCGCATCAGCAAAGCACGTTAAGACTACAGTGAAACGTTGTTTCTCGTGGCCCGTTGTCTTAACCCAAACGGTTTTCTCGCCAGCTTTGTTAACTGTTTTGTTTTCAACCATATTAATTGCTATATCAGGGCTGGCTGGCTTGGGTAGCTATGTGTGATATTTAAAACAAACATTTTAGTAAGAGTAATAATGTAATTCTATATTTAATAGTTTAAATAAAGTTAAGTGTTTTATGTGGTAGTTTGTAGATATCGAAAGAAACAAAAGCAAGAAAATTTAAATATATTGTGATAAATTATGAACATATAAAGAAAAAATAAACATGTCTGTAAAAACAGGATCTAATTGTTTTAAGTTATACAGCCTTCATCGCGAGTAAGAAAATCATTTAGCCAAAAATTTTACGCTTAAAATTAGTTCTAAAGTTTTAGAACTTTCTTTGAAATTATATATCTTGTAATAGCTTAAGTTATACTCACCAACATTGTTAGACATGTTATATATGGTTCTAATTTCAGCTTTATAAAGTATGCAAAAGTTATTTATTTATACAATATTTGCTTTCTAAATGCCCCCCAGTAGCTCAGCGGTATGTCTGCGGACTTACACGCTAAAATCCGGGTTTCGATACCCGTGGTGGGCAGAGCACAGATAGCCCATTGTGTAACTTTGTGCTTAATTCAAAACAAACAAAACAAACAAACAAAGCTTTCTAAATGTCATATTGAAATAAGCTGTGGAAACTAGTTGTATAGGAACGAATGATTGTATCTTGGTGTATCACGCATCACGATTACTTATTAGTGACGAGTATTACCATCGTTGTAAAAATAAAGGATTTAAAATGAGGTGTGAACAGAAACTCCAATACTTCTTGATGACAAGAAACCAACTTCAAATAAAAATGTATTTCAGAATATCAGGTATAGGTATTAACACTTTAGTAATGAAGCAGAGAGCAGATTAACGAATAGAAAGTTTGTAATCAACCGTTGCCAGGCACATTTCTGAAGGATGAGAAAGTAGAATGTAAAAGGGGAACGGGACTTAGGGGGCGTTGCTGTTAGATTTTTTTTGTTTGTTTTTTAATTTCGCGCAAAGCTGCTTGAGGGCTATCTGCGCTAGCCGTCCCTAATTTAGCAGTGTAAGACTAAAGGGAAGGCAGCTAGTCATCACCACCCTTCGCCAACTCTTGGGGATTGACCGTATATTATAACGCCCCCACGGCTCAAAGGGCGAGCGACCCTCATATTACGAGTAGCACGCCTTAACCCACCTGGCCATGCCAGGCTGCAGTTAGATATGAAGTTATTAATTTATGTAGGTATAAAGGTGTTCCTTCATATTTTAGTTTTAGATGTTGTATAAGTAGGCCTTTTTGATTTTGTGTTTATTTATATTTGTTTCCCTATTTAGTGTCTGGGTGAATTCTACGGTTATGTTGTGTTTGGCCCCCCAGTGTCTCAGCGGTATATTTTCGGACTTACAACGCTAAAATCGGGGTTTCGATACCCGTGTTGGGCAGAGCACAGATAGCCCATTGTGTTGCTTTGTGCTTAATTCAAAAACAACAACAACAGTTGTGTTTCTTTGAATTGCTGTGTTCAAGAAAACGTGTGAAGGTGTTTTATTTGTTCTTTGAATCTAGCTTTTATTTTTCTGCTTGTTTCTAAAATATAGAAGTCGTGGTAGTTGTTGCATCGTATTTTATATGTAAAAACTACACTTACAAACACAACACTTACATTAGTTATAAAATACTTGTGCAGAGAAACATGACTAATTTTTCATACTGAAGTTAAAGTACAGCAATAATCCTAAAAGTATATAACACTATAAATCGGGTTTAACAATCATGGTCGTTAAAAAAAAGACACATTGGTCTTTTTGTTGTGTCCACTGTGGGGAATCTAGCTCCGAATTTCAGCGTTGTAAGACCGTAACTTTCCGCAGTTCCACGAGTAATGACAGGAATGTACAGAGAATAATAAGTAGTTGGTAGTTTCTATTCATAAAACAAAACAAAATATGAGTCACATACACATTAATATAAATATATATGTACAAACTCTTGAATGTTTTAATTTTGTGGCTCTTTTTTCGGACAAAACTCACATTATTCAATAAAAACTTGGAATAGTACAATAGGCTTTATATTCATTTGATTAATTAGCAAATTAAGTTTTACCTTTGAGCTATAATCATTTGTTGTTATTACTAATTATTAAGTTGTAAAGAACACATTTGTTTTATTTCTGTAAAATATATACGTATCGAAATATATAAACACAGAACGTTATGTTAATAACTTAAAAAGCTAAAATTATTCATCAAATTACTTTCGATGAAAAACGATCATTCCTTCATCCTCGCTTGAAAGTGTTTTTACACCATTTGACGATGGAAACAACAATTTTTAAAACATCAATTATGATGGTATGTAACACTTCACATTACTATACAGGGTGAGTTTTGTGTCCATATTTACTTTTGAAACGGTTTCAAAGGGAAATTCAAATACCTCCTTCCTTTCTAAACTGATTCTTTTGTTGTTAATACAAAAGTTATATTTTATATATTCAATAAGTTTCGATTTTATTATTGTATTTTATGAGTCTACAGAATGTCTTATTAGTTTTCTTTGTTTTAAATTCACGGATACTCCTATCAGTAACTTTTTTGTAAACTATAACGTAATTAATTACTGTTCCAGACACTTCACTAATTACTTTTCTTTTACAGATAGTGTCAGCAAATATAATTAATGTAAGGAACTTGCGTTGAATAAAAGTTAATGTTTATTAATCTTTTAGCAATAACTTCATACTGTAATTAATATTTTTTGGGGTAATGGAAGGAAATTCATTAAATAATTGGTGTAAGTATAACTGATTTAAATAACATGAGATAAATTAGAAAGTGTTTAGTTGTAAACCTTCTATAAAAGACTTATAGTATAAATTTTTGCCACAGATTATGTGAAGTCAAACAGATATCTAAAAGTGATAAAAATTTACAATTCTTAACCTTAAATCTCCAAATTCAAAAGTGTTTGTATTTTGGATTAACAAAAATAACAATCCTTTCTGCTTACCCCATGATGACCAATTATTGTATAACAAATGTGACAGTCATGTTCATTGGTTTGAAAGGGTTGTTTATTACATCACTTCTTGAAATACGAGCACGCCGAAGACGGCATGATGTGAAATTTCCTTTCTTCATTTCTTCATTGGCTAATCATTCAGTTTGACCACTGCAGACAGCACCTCGAGCGTTAATTTCAACCTCTCTGACCTTTAGAGTTTCACCGGATGTAATCTTCGTTACCATTTGGTAATCCTCAAGTGTAAAACTGACCAATAGTTATCATTTCTATCCATTTTGTTTGTAGCTTTGATTTGAAACAGTTGAAAACGGTTAGACAAGCGAAGTGTTAAGCTTACGACATCAAATTTCATTGAAAGTGTTTAAAGTAGTTTAAGGTAAGATAAACGTTTCATTGTTAATGGCCTACTAACTAAATGCATTGCTTATTAATCATTTAAACGTGTTTTTATTCAGCATAAGTAATGACTGAAAAACTATAAGGTATACTAATTTCTCAACAGGAATGTAAAGAAAATTACATTTTTCCTAAATAATGACAGAGTTTATTTACTTTTATAACATTTATCAACGGACTGAAAAAATTAAAGAGTAAATTATCCTAATGTACACTGATAATGTGAACTTTCATTTATTATTTTAGCGGGAATTTAACAATATAGATTATGGAAAACCACTCGTCAATTGAAAAAGGACCAACACGTCGAAAGACACAATATATCTGTCTCTTCTGTACCTATAAAACTGACAGAAAAAACAATTTTAAACGTCACTTTCTATCCATGCACCACAAGAGTTCGAAAATTCTAGAATGTTGTGGAATACACTTTGTAAGCAAAGCTGCTTTGCGTTTCCACACGAAAACCCTACATAAAGAAGGTTATGTATGCAACCTTTGCAAACGAAGCTTTTGCCGAAGAGCTTTACTCAAACGTCATATGAGTGTTCACAATGGATTAAAAGAATTTTCATGTGAACTTTGTACTTATGCTACTAGTCACAAGAGTAATTTGGAGAGACATAAATTTCGTATCCATGGAATTCCAGAAATAAATCATCGGAAGCGAAAGTCGGTTTCCAAAAATACGGAAACAGCTTCATCACCTTCTTTGGGTTATCGAAACCCGGATTTTAGCGTGTATGGCCACAGATATACCGCTGAGCCACTGGGGGGCATTAATTAGAGAGCAATAGCTCTCACTGTAATTATGCCACTTAAAGTTTATGTATTTCACGTAACAGTTGTAAGTAATATAGAGTGACAAAAGTTTATTTATGAAAGACGTTTACCAAATTGTTAGTACTGTGCATATATTTATTATCTTTACAATGCATTGGATAATTAAAGTTTTTTTTGTTTTATTATCTTCGTTTTTTAGTGTGTGTGTGTGTGTATATATATGTGTTTACTTAACTGATAAAATACGCTGAATACCAGGACATTTTACTATCGCTGTAAATGACTGCCTGTAAATAATTATTTTTATTAAAGGAGATCATTTCGAAGCACTGTGAACTAATAAGCTATCAAATTACAGTTAATTACATATAAAATTTTATAATATTACAACTAAATAAATATTGGTGAAATGGAATAATGCAGTAATGGAATAATTTCCTTGGAGAATAAAGAGGCTATCAAAATATAGCAATTACGTGGACTGTTGTTTATGTTTGTAACGGAAACCTGGCGAAATTTATAGTATGTTAGTAAAAACAAATTTGTTAGGATTCTTGTGTATTTTAGCTCAGTATGGCATTTATATTTGTTAAGAATATGTATATTCACTCTACATTGTTTTTTTTACATTGTGGGTGTAAGCTTAGACAGGTAAATGTTTTCATACTGAAAGGCGTATTTTGTATTTGCACCTGGATATAATATGAATAGAAAATATTTTTATGTTACATGTACAGTAGACTCTGGGAGATATTCTAGATACATTTAAGAAGAGAAAAGATAACGTTATATGGAAGCATCTTTAGATTATTATGTTCATGATCACGTTCATTTTGAAACTTATATATGAATATTCTTTACTCGAATATAACACACAGACTTAAAATACTGATAATTTGAATTTATTTCATTGAAAATAAAAATGTGTAACTCAATGTAACAGATATAATAATTTTGAAATATGAAACCTCAGTGAACGCACGTAACCAAATCTTCTCTAATTTTTCTTTTTTTAATTAAGTTAAGACTTAACGTCTGTATTTCAAAATGGTTGTTATGGGTTTCAACACTTTTTATAATAAAACAGGACAACGTTTCGACCTTCCTTTGTCATGTTCAGGTTAACATGTCTGAGGGACGAGAATATAAACGGGTAAGGTATTGTAGAGGACGTTGCAGTTAAATGTAAAGTTATTAGTTAGTATGGGTATAAAGTTGTTCCTTTATAGTGGATTAACTTTGGTTTAGTTGCTGTATAAATAGGGCTTCTTTGATTTTGCGTTTGTTTAAATTTGTTTTTCTACTTATTATTTAGGTGATTTCTATGGTTATTTTTTTGTTTAATTGATTTGCAGTGTTCAAAATCGTGTGAAGGTGATTTTTATGTTCCGGTTTCTATTCTGATGAATCTGGTTTCTATTTTTTCTGTTTATTTCACAACAAAACACCTTCAAGTAATAGCGATTTTTATTAAAAGGCAATAAATTCACATGTATAACAAAGATACTAGGTGATATCCTTCTGCACTTATTTCTGGTCGTTTAGTTTCATTTCAGACGTTTATAAGGGATTTGTTATAACAAGCATTTGAATACATTCAAGGAAGGTTAATGCCAAAATGTTTTCATTGAAAGAAACCGCAAATAATAAATGAACAGCATATACATTTTAATTTAATTTTGTTGTAATATGTAATCTGTGTAAGTTATAATTAAAGAGTTTTATCAAAAAGGATATTAGTGATGTTCATTATTTCATTTGGACGACAAAAACCTGTTTTTGAAATATTAGCTTATTTTGCTTGTATCTCTTACAAATCACATCTATCAAAATTTATTCAAATATGTGCAATTAAGATTTAGAATTTATTTTAGTTTCTAATCATGGACCGTGATTTTCTACGTGTATGCTTCGCTCGTTTTTGGGGGCTGGCATGTCCAAGAGTGTTAAGGCGTGCGTCTCGTAATCTGAGGATCGCGGGTTCGTATCCCCGTCGCGCCAAACATGCTCGCCCTTTCAGCCATTGGCGCGTTAAAATGTTACGGTCAATTCCACTATTCATTGGTAAAAAAAGTAGCCCAAGAGTTGGCGGTGGATGGTGATGACTAGCTGCCTTTCCTCTAGTCTTACACTGCTAAATTAGGGACAGCTAGTACAGATAGCCCTCGAGTAGCTTTGTGAGAAATTCAAAAAACAAACAAACATTCGTTGTTTGTTTTTTTATCCAGACATTATGTTTCCAAGCTACTTATATGCCCATATGCATCATCCAGTCCTCGTTAGATGTGTCCACTTTCAGATTTTAACTTCTATTGTCGTAATACAAACACAGTGCGCAAAGTTGAGAAAGGTTGATTTTAGGATATATGAAGTATATTTTGTAATAATCTGTTACAGTTTCAAATGGGTTAGAAGGTTAGAGTCCGTCAACTACATAGTGTCAAGAATTGAAGAACAAATTCTTAATTATTTAATGAAATAAGTTAGTTTGCCTCCATATCTTCAAAATGGAACTTAAAAGACTAAAGACCTATAACCACTTTCAACAGGAAAATACAAACATAAGTTACAGTTTTGAAACAGTTACCATTTAATGTTTCACATACTTAACAATTCTGTGTGTTAAGCGCGCAATTTCTACAAATTATGACAAAACAAGTAATTTGTGTTTTTTTCTTTTTTAAAAAGTGCTGCACGATGTGCTACATGTGCTCTGCCCAAAACGGGTATCCAAGCCCGGTTATTTAGCATTGTAGGTTAGTAGAAATACTTCATTGTCGTTGGTAGATATAAATAGTGGTTATCCATCCTCAGATTTTGAGATCAAATCCTGTTAACAAAAATGGTTGTTGTTTAAGATGTAGCATTTTTAATCGTAATTCTTATTGATAAAGTGTGGGCCAAGAGCGGTTGAGATGATTGTCTAGCTGCCTTCATTGTAGTTTTACACTTCTAAATTTGGGACGGTTAGCCCAGATAGCTCTGGGTAAATTTGCGCGAAATTAAAGAAAGAACATAACTTTTTGCCTGAGAATGTTCGATAATAGTAATTTGAAAAGAAAGTTTTTCTCATGCAGTACTACCTATAAAAATCTTAAACATTTGCGCACTTCTGTTGTATATATAACGATGTTGGGTGCATTGTATTCAAGAGATCTGCGGAATCACACATTACATTCATTGTCAAAATGTCTGGTTATGCTTTATCTGACGAATGCGCATTTTGCAAAAAAAAAAATATTTGTACGTAGTTTCAATTGTAAAAAGTTCCACAACTTAAAATCATACCATCTAGTATGAGAGAACAACGTTATAAACAACCAGTTACTCAGAAATATCTCGTATCTTGTTGATCTGACGACTTTTTCTGCATGTTTTGATCAGGAACGACATGATTACTCATTTATAGTCAATATTTTAGTTGATATTACATTAACGCGACTTGTGTAAATATGACTTACGTTGCTTTTGCAGACTGAGATCCTTCATTATTATTATTATGCGCACTGTTATCTTTATATTTATGTGGTTATACCTGTAACAAGAAGTATAACTTTGTTACATGACTAAGACTTTTTGATTTGTCTTTATGGATGATCTAAGAGCTCCAAAATAAACCCTATAAACTTATCATGGTATATAACATCTTAGGCTAATGTAGCTTTGGTCTATAAAACGGTAGAATTTTTGAAATTATGTCATTATTGTATTGATAATAATTTTTAAGAACACTACATTTTAATACTGTAGTTTGTTTCTACAAAGAAGCATACAAGAATTTGTTTCTTTATTGTTTTCTTATTCATTTCGCTACAGACGGACTATTGGTGTCCCCAATTTTAATTATTCTTTCAATGTTAAAAGTGTAAAAGTTGTACTTCGTGTCTCATTGATTTCCTAGATTGTGATATTTCTGTAATTCAGTTCAGGATAATTTTAAAAATACATTTTCATGTATCTGGACGTTACAATTTTTTATTGCCTTTCATTTTATTTATTCAATAAACTTTAATTTTGTTTTCTGAATATTTTTACTGTGTCTTAATAATTTCTCTTTAGAACCCTTTGTTCATACTTCTATGTTCATTTTTAATTTCGCGCAAATCTACACGAGTGCTCTTTACGCTTTCCGTTTGTCTCTAATTTAGCATTGTAAGACTAGAAGGAAAGCAGCTAATCACCATCACGTACCGCCAACTGTTATTCTACTCTTTCACAAACAAATAATGGGATTGACCGCCCCATTATAATGTCTTCAACATGAATAGGGTAAGCATGTTTGGTGTGATCAGGACTCAAACACGCGACCCTCATACTGTGAGTCTAGCGCCCTAACCATCTAGCCATGTTGCACTTACCTAGTCTAATTGATTCGGACTAGTAAATATCCTAGTAACTGATTTATTTACTGCTAAAACGAAACGAAACCTTGCCAGGGGTTTAGTTTAGAGAGATAGAAGTTTAAAAAATTCTCTCTCACAACAGGGATATTCAGGAATGTTGTTGCTCCTCTTTGTACCAGTTCTTGGAAGATTATTTATCTGTACGTGTAAGTTTTCCTGTATTTTATTCTGGCTTGTTTAAGACAATAAAGTGAGGTGAGGCAGCATGAAATTGTCGAGTGTGAACGGAACAAAACAAAACCTTGGCAGGGGTTTTACTACTAAAATTATTTTACTTATTCTTTAATGTTACAGACATTACGGACGAGTAAATTTATGTAAGGAATTGTCTTTTTTTGGAAGTTAATATTTATCACGTGTTGTGTACTTTTGGACCAATGGAACACGAATAGCAAGGTACTATAACTAGATGAAATAATTTAAAATATATTTAGACTTAAGTTGCCCATTATGTTTGAAAATCAATAAAATTGTACATTATATGATCTAACTAAAATTAAACACCTGCGAATTCTTTTTATCAGCCACGTTTTTAGTATGTAAGACTGACGTATAAGTAACTAATGAATATTAAAGTCTTATTATTTGGTGTGGTCAAGTGGATAGAAAGCTCGACTCGGAATCTGAGAGTGCGAGCTCGGATACCTGTCCCACCAAACATGCTTACTCCTTTCAGCCGTGTGATTGTTATAATGTAACAGTCAATACCAGTATCATTTGATAAAAGAGTAGCCCACGATTTGGTAGTGGGAAGTGTAATGACTTACCTGCTTAATTTGGGACGGCTGATGTAGATAACCCTCATGTAGCTTCGTACGAAATTCAAAACGAACAAACATTATAGTAAGAGTAAGAATATAGTTCAAGCTCTAAAACTTTAAATAAAAGTTAAATGCTGTACGTGGTAGATAGAGGATTTTTTAAAAAAAATTTAGCTATATGGTGATAACCTATGTATACGTGGACACAAAAAAGAAAACATTTATGTCAAAGAACTAATTATTCTAATTTAACCATATAACCTTCATCGGGACAAATAAAATCAATTGGCCAAATCTTTAAACACTTGAAATTAATGGTATAGCAAAATGTTAGGACCTTCTTGAAATTATATATTTTTAAATAGTATAAGATTTTAATAATAACAAATCTGAGATATAATATACCAGCTTCATAAAACATGAACGGTTTATTTGTTTATTTAAATTTATTTCGAAACGTCATTTTGAAATCTGCTGATAAAACAATGTTTATTTAGTTTCGAAATATTCATTTAAATTTACATTTGTGTATATATATATATATAAATCTTTGATGTCTTGGGTGTCCAATGGATAAATATCATTTAGTTGTATCTGTCTGTGAGGTAAGTGGTTATCAATCGGTTTTGAATAGAAGTCTTGAACTAGTCATGTAAGAATTATTGTATCTATCTGTATCCTGTTTTGGCATTACTTAATTGTTATGTATAAAGCATTTGGAATGTTATGTTGTTGTTTATATTATTGTTTAAAAGTTTAAACCAATAAAATATGTTGTTATTCATGTAGAAGTTTCTAGAATTAGGTAGATCGATCATTTGTCTATAAATAGAATGTATTTTGGCCTGGTGTCTATACGAGCCTCGTGCAAAAACAGGCATGTGCAGATTACTCTGGAATTCTGGGAAGTTTCGCGATTGTTCGAGAACACAGTAGGCCTACTAGTATATAAACAGACGGCGATGCAGAGAGAGTCAGTCATTTGTTTTTATTCGATTCAAGAGATGTTATCTTCGTTTGAGAATTTTTCAACGTTTGCTGTGTGTTTATTCAACTTGGATTTGTGACTGGAGCTAGATCTACAAAAGCTGTGATTTTATTTCGTCAATCTTTACGATTCATTCGAATTACTGGTTATACTGAAGGTCAACACGTATAGGACTGTTTAGGGGAGACCGGGGCAAGTTGGAAAACGACAAATTTGAGACATTCATCAAAAACACCGTGAAAAGAATTTCGTAAAATTTATTGGACTGTGAATTGTTTCTGGACTTCTCCATTCAAACTTCGGAATTTCTTCGTGGGACCAAATTCACACCCTAGACTGGAATTTTGGATTTCTGATCTGGACTTTTGGACTTTCATTCTGGATCATTATATTGGACACAGGCCAGTACCATTTTGCATTGTAATTAATTTTGAAGATTGAAACTGAACATCTGTCATTGTTATTATATAATTTATTTTATATCTGTCACATATATAATAGTTTATTGTAATAAATTATATAAGCTGTTATCTGTGTCTTTCTGTTGCGTTCAGTCCACATAAAAAACGTAACATTAATAGTGACGAGTATTACCACTTTTCGAAAGCTAAATAATTTGAAATAAGGTAGAGAGGATAAGAAATCCAGTAAGCAGAAGTCAGAAAGGCCGTCACAGCAGGGTAACTGGTGAAGTGGTGAAACTAGTCATGTAGATCTTTTGAACACTTAACTGGTCAATTTATTTTCTTAAATTTTCGATACTGTGTAGCTTTAAACAGTAGATCATAATTATCATAAATTGTCCATATGTTTGTTTTGTACACATTATCATTGGACATAATAGGAAATCATCAGAGATATTGCTTTGTTGACAAGTTCGGGTATCTTAGAATTTTCTGCTAGTTTTACCAAATGTCGTGCCTCTCAAGATATTTACTGTCTCATTATTTATCTTAAATGTTACATTTTTTCAGAATTCTTGTAATTTAGATTACATTTGCTTTTAAACTAGACCTTGGGTACTCTTCACCTGTATAAATGACCTTTTAGGTGAAACGTTTGAGTCACACGCTGTTGAGGATTTGATTATACTCAGATAAATATATTGAGAATAATTTGTTGCTGAAGATATGTATTAATGGTTTTTAAATTTCAGCGTTAAAAGTAATCAAATTTATGTTGTATAAATGACCAATCATTTGACATTCTTTACAAATATGTAATTATGTTTTTAAGAAAATTATTAAATGTCTAAGCAGTGCTGAAAAATATTTCTCTTTATTCACTTAAGAATTTCGTTAAATGTTTGTTTCGAAAGTTCCAGACATGCTGTACATGATCCAGATATGAAACTTTTGTATTTCTTTTTTTCACATTAAGCAAAGTTTTATCTTTACATTTATAAGCTGTGTATTCCTGTAAGCTGATTATTCAAATGAAACAGAAGAAAAAGCAAATCTGAAACTAAAAGTTATATTCTGATCAACGTGCACTCTGAAGTTTGAAAATTTAATTTTATAAAAACATTAATATTCTCCTTTTTAAGAAGAACTCTATATTTATGAAATATTATTAATAATTTGCAGCGGATTTTTTTTCTATAGATTTTTTTATAAAATGTAAATCTTCTACTAAAAGTACTGAGACATTTTATTTGACGTATTTTTATGGTTTGAAATATGTTCGTGACTTGAACACATGAACTGCAGTCCTGAGTTTAAATATATCACTGAAAGTATCTGTGTGTGTGAGTGTGTTATAACGTGACGTTTCTCTTCATTGTTCAACAATAGTAGCCTAACATTTCGGGTAAACGCTGTTGATCAGCTGTCTTCTGTCCGATCTCTCAATTACAAACAACAAAGATAATATTTGCTTTTTGTACATTTTTAATTTTTCTTCGTATCACGTGTTAATATGTATGAATTTTTTATTCCATCCCAGTTTTTTGGAAGACGTAATTAAGCTAAAAAAGAATCTTCAAATTATTGAGTACAATATTTTTGTATTATGCTCAATCTACCAAAAGTGGTAACAAATATCCCCTAAAAATGAGAAGAAAAACTTAAAAATATCATATTTGCATATATCAGTTGATCAGCAGAAACCTTGTAAGCTAATAATCATGAAATTCAGATTTCAATACCCATAACTGCCAAAGCACAGTTATTCAGTTATGTAGTCTAGTGCTTGAAAGTGATGAAACCGTAAAAACTGAGTTTACAATCTTGACCGATGATTTTGTATAAACATATCAAGTGTTATTCGAATTCATGTGTTTTGTAAACTCGTTTTGAATTAATGAAGAAATCAGATATCAAAATAACAAATATTAATAAATTGTTAATTGTTTGTAACTTTCCATACAGTAAGTTTTAAGGTACTCAGAAACTCTCTTTTTTTCTCTTTATCAATTTCAACTATAATACAAATATAAGTAAACATTTGTGATAAAGATATTAGAGACTATGTAAGTCAATTTTTGGTTACTTGAATAACTAAATAGCTTCGCATTTTTTGTTCAGTAAGATCAGGATTTAAAATTCGTGTTTTTCGAATAGTGTTTAATACTGGAGTCAATAAAGGCAACATTTTGAGAAAAGGCATTCACAAAATAATTTTATAAACTGAAAAAAAATCATTATTTGTGACAAATCATAAGGCAGGGTCAAGGTATGATATTCGCACCGTGTAATATTTTCCAAATATGTATTACAACCTTATTGAAGAGTAAATTAGGGATTTTAATTCATATGTTACTGACATAAACTACAGGTATTTCTTGCTTAATCAAACGCTGATCCAAATAAATTTATTAGAAATAACAAGACATAACAGACTAGCTAATCCTGTAGGTCGGAAATAGAAAAGTTATTGATTAAATAATATTTCAGGATAAACTTATTCCAAATAAACTCAGATATAAATAAGTAAAATGAAATATGAATAGCGTAATTGCTAGAATGACCCGTTTTTTTATAACAGTATTCTGTTATAAACATACCCATACTATCTCATAATTTTGGACAAGTTTGAGACATGTAGTTTATTCATAAATTCATGTACTGAGTTAAAAACACGAATATCAAAGTCGGTAACAACAATAAAATTTTGAAATTATGTTAAACATTGTAAGAAAGAATATTTTGAAATATTAATTTCTATTTTACAAGATTTCATGTAAAGTTCTTGTTATCATCAATAAATTAAAATTCGTTAGGGATTAAAAATGTTGTAACAAATAATTATTCATCGGACTACTTGGTAAAACAATTGTTAGTTTTTTTTCTTAAGAAAATGTGATTCCCTAAACCATAACATAATTAATTACTGTTCCTGACATTTTATTATTTTTCTTCTGTTG
>VWRL01001234.1:0-50368 GCA_011833715.1 Carcinoscorpius rotundicauda
TCAAATACAGGCATTTCTTCAGACACATATTTTTCTCCCACTCCAAGATGCAAAACAATCATTCGTTTGTGTCTTTAGTCACTGGAATTTCCTTCCAACAACAAAGACCTACCATACATGTCAGTAGACCTCCTCCAAATAAGAACAGTAAGGAAAAAAGACAGAAGGGTTCTCCAGCCACTTCGCTTACTCATAATTAAAAATGGCCACCTTGATACAATGGAACTTTCGAGGTTTATGTTCTAATCTGGATGACATCAAAACACTGATTGCTACCTACCATCCTTTATGTTTTTCCTTACAAGAAAAATTTCAGAAACCTGCCGATACAGTCACCAATCGGCAATTTTCTTTGTACAGAAATGACAGGCTGTGTGATGGATGAGTACATGGACAGGTGGCACTGTTAGTTGATCTACATGTGCCCATCCTGTCTTTGTCACTCAGTACACCTTTGGAGGCCGTAGCCATCCATGTTTCCTTGGGTAATACCATCACTGTTTGTTTTCTCTACCTGTCCTTTGGAGAGACATATGATCAATCAGACTTTGATGCTCTTGTTGAACAGTTGCCATCTCCCTTTCTAATCATGGGGGACTTTAATGGACATCATCCCCTCTGGGTAAGTGCTATTATTGATAGGATGGGTCGCTCTGTGGAGCGTATGCTCTCTGGTCGCAATTTTTCTCTTTTCAGTACTCATTCTTCCACTTATTTTCACTCCATATTTGAACTCCATATCGGTGAAGTTTTGCTGCCAGTGGTCCCTGAGACAGAAGTTTTTGGGGCTTATCTTTGACCGCAAACTGACCTTTACACCACACTTAAAACAGCTATGGATCAAATGCACAAGAGTACTGAACATCCTCTGTGTCCTCTCTACCACCAGTTGAGGAGCGGATCGATGTTCCATGTCAAAGATGCATCGTGCTCTCATTCGATTGAAGCTCAACTATGGATCAATGGTCTATGGCTCTGCCAGAACCTCAGCCTTAAAGATATTGGACCCCATTCATCATCTAGGACTTCAACCCAGGCCATTGCTTCTTTTGGCCTTTGCATCCAGGTGCAATTGGATGAATTAGGTCTGTCCTAGGATAACATTGGAGATTTCACTGGAAAGCCCATCCTACCATGGGTTATCACAGTCCCCAAATGTGACCCTTCTGCAAGTTGTTTGAAAAAGGCAGATACTCCCGATTTGAAGTACCATCTTTTATTTACTTAACATCATTCGAACAGTCTTTCCATTCCAATTTATTTGGATGGTTCCAAATCAGGTAATTCTGTGGGCTCTGCCATTGTTTGTTGTGGTTCGGTAGTTGCATGCAGAATTCCCTCTACAACTTCTGTGCTCACTGCTGAACTATACACCATATCTCTTTTCCTGGATCGTATTAAAACTAAGCAGTACTCCAACTGCACTTAGTTCTCTACTGGCCTTGGAATTACTTCATGTTGGCTAACACTCCGTTTCGCTGATATTTAAAACTGACTGGCCCGTTTCTCATTAACATTTGCTTCTATCCAGTTTTTCTGGATACCAGGCCATGTTGGTATTTGTGGGAATGAGCTTGCAGACACTGGAGCTAAATCTATCTGCTCTGGCACAATCACCATTATGCCTATTCCGTACATGGATTATGGTCCTATATTCAAGGCTCGGCTTCGGGCCAGCTGGCAGTACACTTTGGGTGAGCAACCCTACAACAAGCTTTTCCAAATAGAACCATATATTGGGCTTTGGCCACCTCACTTCCATAAGGTTCGGAAGGAGGGAGTTGTTTTAACTAGACTACACATTGGTCACAGTTATTAACTCATTGTTTTATTTTATTTGGAACTGTTGCACTAGTGTGTAGTTTGTGTAACACTCAAATCACTGTAAGCCACATTTTACTTTCTTGCCATCTTTACTACTCTCAACGACGGCACTATTTTAAACATTTTTTGTCCCAAGGTTTGTCCTTAACATTGGACAGTTATTTGTGATGGTGGCAATGTCCACCTTTATAAAGTTTTTAGTTTTTTATTGGCCATTAATCTTTTCAATCTCATTTAAGTGTTGGATATTTATTCATTACACCTTTTTAATTGCGGTTCTCTTTTAAGAGTCTCAATCTGTCTAGTTCAGTTTGAAATTGGAAAATGGCCAGGACATTAAATAACTCAACACTAGGACTGGAAAGGCCAACTTCAGGTGACTAACGCTGCTGTTTGAACTACCCATTAGTTATCCTGGCAAGTTATTATTACAGTTTTGCTGCATGTCTTTTAACACTTTTATTACTTTACCTTTTGTTACTGGCCATAATTACACATAATCTGGAACCAGGACTGGAAAGGCCAACTTCAGGTAACAGACAGTTGTTCTTGTACTTACCTGTTAGTCTTCCTGGTGGGTTATGATCATTACCATTATGCTAGAGAAAGTCCTTTACAACTTCTTTTACTCTGCTTTCTCTCTTAACACTGCAGACTAAGTGTCAACTTTGGTTTTACACTTTTTCTTTTTTTTCAATGATGTTTTGTTTTACCTTCATTTCCTTTTCTGTATTTTACTACATTTAATTTATTTTTATCTTTTTATCAGATGTTTGGCACAGATAGCCCAGCTGCTTTGTGCCATAACACACTAAATCAACCAACTTTGCAACATGTTCAGACAATTTATGCAAAATCTGTAAACATTAGGTGTATACTGATTTTCTTTTTTATATTTTTCATATACATTTTATTCTTTTATAGTATAAATAATTAAAAATTGCAATGTGGAAAGGAATTTATATCCTAAATTTAAACAGTTACATTCTTAAGTAACAACAAAATATCATTATCTCCTTAAATTATTCAAATTAGCATGTACAGAAGGCTTATTGAGTATAAATCACATTTTCTCCTATAAGATTATGGTAAAGATAAAAAAAAACATAAAATTGTTATGCATTGACTTCAAATTAATTTTATGATTTAAATATGCATTCTGTAATTATTTGAAGTTAATTTTAGTATTTCATTTTGCATAATCAATTTACAACAAATATTATTATGAATTTCTTTATAATAACTGGTTTTCTTAATTTGTATTTTTCTTTTCTGTAAACTGTAATTTATTGAAGGTAATCCAGTTAAAAGAGGAACTTGGTTCTTTCCGACGCCAGCTTGAATCCTCAGAAGCTGAGTATGTACTGAGTATGGAAAAGAAACAGTTAGTTGATACCTCAAAAATGAGAGAGAAAAATCAACAAATCCACCAGTTATTGGTGGAAAATGAGGTAAAGTTTGAATTAGATTAAATGCACATATTTGTTAATGTGTTAAAGAAGCATGTTGATATATACATTTTTTATTATAGGCTTCAGTGTTGCATATTTATACTTTAATGAAAAGTCCATATTTAGATAAAAAATCTTGATGTATGGTTTTAATTTCTTCATATATTTGTTATTTATTTATAAGAAATAATGAACTACTTCACAGTGCTTAGGAGAAGTTAGTTTTAATTGTATGATTTGCATATAGATGCATCTTATAATTATTTTAAATAAATATCCACGTTTCAAAAGTTTTATGAGCAGTTGAATTGTGTCATGATTTGTAGTGTTTAGGGTTGAAAACAAAAAAGTTATGAATTAGATACTAAATGTATTTCTGCAGAGTCACCAAAAGAGTTATCTTTCAAGAGTAAATAAAACCAAAATGAAGAGTAACAAGTATTTTTATTTCTTGTTTTTTGAAGTTCATATGTCATACTGCTTTGTAGCTTACAGTATGTGTAATTCTTCTCATGTTTTAGTGATGTCATGACATAAATTACAACAATAAGTGTCATCATTTTAGTGCCTAGATTAGATAAGTTCATGTGTAGCTTTGTGCAAATTTAAAAAAACGCAACTTCTGCCTTATTGCTTCTTTTTCCCATTATTCATAGTAATTTTTGGGATAGCTCTTCCTGTGGACTGTTACTGTATGATGGAATTTCTATTGCAGGAGCGTTTTGTGCAGTACACTCTGGTCAATGTTGTTCCCTGTCAATTTTACACACTTTTCAAAATCTATCAACCATGCTGGGCAATAATTCCCAAGGGTTAATTTTAACATAAGTGAATAAAAATGTCTACATTTGGTATGTTGTAATTTCAAGGTCACATATTATGGAGTAACAAGCTTACTAACTTGTACAAGTGGTTGGATATTTTGTCTAAATGAAGCTTAATGGTTTTGTGGTGTCACCATATTAGCCTAGAAAAATGCAGTATTTATTGTAGCACTTTTTAAAATTTTTCCAGTTGTTTAACACACTATTGCAGCTTTAAATTGAAACCACGACAAACCTTTTCAAAAAACCTTTTGCAACATCCTCAGTACCATTCTGTATCATGTCTGCACAGAATTAAAATAAATTACTCATATTTTTGGAGATACTCAAATAGACAAACTATGGTTTGTTCAATATGACAAAGCATTTCCATTTGTCATATGGGAGATACCAGCTTTTCACAGTTTCTTTGCTGGTAATCATACCCTTTCTTATTTTACTGATAATTTCAACATCACAAATATTCCATTCTTCTTAACACTTAAATATAATGAACAGGGAGTAGGAGAGGTATGCATCAGAAAGTCCTTTAATGTAACATTTTAAAGTGTGTATTCTACATGTAAATTGACACCCTTCGACTGAATTGCAGTAAGGAGTAAGATTTTAACAAATGTAGCTATATGGAAACTAATTGGACAGGCACTCATTACCTTTTTATCTTGAACAGTTATCTTAGAAATAGACATTCTATCTGTTATTAATTGAAACATTTTATATGTTGAGAGTGATCACACGATTTGAGATTTCAGTGATGTTGAGAAAACCCACTTGTAGAGAAATGTATGTGTAAAAACAGCTCATTTGGGTTCAGAAAATATTTTACGTAGAGGAGCCAACAATGTTTCAACATCAAGAAGTTTCCTCCACAAACCGTAGAAAACATTATACGCACACAAATCAAAATCAACAGAAAAAAGTAAAAATACCCCACAATTTAAAAAAAAAAATCAGGAAACTATATACTGCTGCACACCATATATTCCCGACATTGGCAGAAAAATAACCAACATTTGGCAAAAACTAGCAACAAAATATGACATTACAGTTAATACCAAATTCATTCAAAAACCAGGCGCAAAACTGAGGTCTATACTATGTAAAAACTATGCTGACAAACATCACACCAACACTATTTATAAAATACAATGTGACAACTGCCACAACTTCTAAATTGGAAAAACAAGTAGAAAAATGGAAACCAGATTCAATGAACATAAAAAGTCACCTTCACACGTTTCCGAACACTGCATAAACACAACATAACCATAGAAAACACTCAAATACTAAATAAAGAAACAAACATAAACAAACGCAAAATTAAAGAAGCCTTACTTATACAACAACTTAAAACCAAAATAAACCAATACAAAGGAACACCTTTACACCTATATTAAAAATAATAAAATAAATGACATAAAATTATATATTCAAACACCTAATACGACCCTCTACATTCCCAATCTGGTGGATTTTGGAGGATTTGTTCTGATTGGATTATGGTTATATCACTGTCAATTGTTTTAACCCTTTTGGCTAGGTTGATGACCTCGGTCGACTTGAAGGCTCGGCTCGGCAGGCAACCTTCCTTTATTCCTGTTATTCTTATGTATTGAATTTAACATATATAGTATTGGGTACAATCACTGAATATTTCAGGGACCTTAGTTGAGTTATTGCCGAGATATCCTGCTTTTAGTACTGATACCGTAATTAGTTGAAGTATCAAACGTGTATATTCAGCGCCATGTCAAACATTAAAAATTGTTATTTAGCACTGAAAAGTTAAGTTTTTTTTTGATGGAGTGACACTTATAGGCTGACATAGAATCAAATCCAAGGAACAGTTTCTTTTTTTTTGTGAAAAAGGGCTCTGGTCACTACCATCAGGAGTTTTCAGCCTACTCTTCTATTTCATCCTCATTCACTGGCTACTTTTGTTTGACTTCAAATATTGCCTGTGGGAAAATTCTCTTTGTATAGTGTTTACTTTTGAGACTATCAGAGAGAAAGAAAAGTGTAACTGCAAAATTTGAATTTTCATGTCCAACAGTCATGATACTGCTAACCAATGGGATTTTGTTTGAACAGCTCTTGATGGCAGTGCATCATAATTGACAGGAACCTCATCCATGTTACATTGGAAATATGGGGTATGATTGTCCAAATTTGACTCCAAGATGCTTTTCACTTTAACTTCTTAGTGCAAGGGTAATTTTTGGCCAACAATTGTCTTGGCTGTGACAGATTATTTCATTTTAAGAATTTGAAATACCATGAAGGTCTTTCCATAAAGTCAGCTTGGCCATTTGTTGCACTTGAAGGAATATCAGGGTCTTTGATACTGAATGGTCCACATCTCTTTGTGATTTAACTCAAACCTTGAGACCTTCTTCCAGTGTTGGCTACTTTTCAAAATCACACTTCATGGCTTGTTTAGTTTTTGGTATTTTTTTAAATTTTTGCTGTTGTTTTTGACACTTTTGTACAGGTTTTTTGTCCACTTTAAACAGATGATCGGCCTCTCCGTTGTCTTGTTCTTCTGCATATTGATAAATTTTTATTTTGAATTTGGCTGTGTAACTTTCATATTTTTTTCTTCCTAATATTGACTGCAAACATTGTTTGGCAGTAATTTTTAAAGCAATTTATGATGACATAAAATTCAATAATCAACACAGTAAACTTAGTTGAATGGGCAACACAGGTATAGAGGATCAAATTTTAAGCTTTTGTTTGTGTGTGATGTTGTCTTTATAGTATTCTGGTGGATTATGGAGGATTTGTTCTGATTGGATGGTTTGTCACTGTTTATGATTGCCTGTAGATTCAACCAGTGTACTCACCTCTCCTTCAGAATCTCTATTTAGTGAAGGTATTGTGTTAATGTCAAAAGATTTGTTAATTTTTTTTGTTTTCCAAAATGTATTTGTATCACTGGCTTGCTGGGTATACATGAGTACATATAATACATGCCTAAAATTTTCCTGGAGCACTTTTTCACTTAGATTTGGGATATTCCTGGAGGTGGGTTATTTACATGAAAACATGGTTTTATAAACAACCAGTATATGTTTATCCCTTACTATTGATGCCTATGAATTCAAACAAAGGGTCATCAAATTTGAACTAAGCTAGTGGATGTGTTTTCAGATAATCTAGTTTTGAAATATATTATCTTGTGCAAGAAAATATAACTTGTATTTTTCCTAACATTAATTTGTGGAGTTAAGAGTTATGGTACCAATGTAAAGCTATTCTCATGTATATTTATAAGTTTTAAATTACTAAAATTGCAAATAGGAGACTCAGTTTTTTGCAAAAATGATCTTAATTCCACAGTTACTTGATGTTTGCACTAAAATTTCTTCTTGTGGCAGACATATTTTCTTGTTTATTGTTGCTGTTGGTAGACTGCTCCATTGAAGGTAGATACCTGAACAGCCTATCAAAGAAACTATCTGTGATAACAATGAAGCTTCCAGATTAACACCAAATAATATGCCCCATTGAAAGCTGGAGTTATCCTTACTCTTATACACAAATACCCTGGTTGGACAACTGTAAGTTTAATGACTTAAAACCATAAAATCTGGAGTTTGATTCCCTGTAACAAACACAGCAGATAACCCAATGTGGGTTTGCTCTGAGACAAACAACAACTTCTGATACATGATCCTGTAGATTAAACATGATATAACTACATCTGAAACTGTATACAAGCAGTCTATTTTGTATGTAGAAATAAACAGGTTTTCTGCAAGTACTGTGGGAGATCTTAAAAAAATTAGTTAATCAGTACATGTTTATATGCATACCTGCACTTCACCATGACTTATATCATGAGCTAATGACTGGTGATTTACATTGACCTGATTTTTGTTTTGCTGTGTTATCAGAAATCATTATATTATGAAACATTGCATGTATATAATAAAGATGACTTGCAATGATTTTAAGTTAATGGTATGACTGTAAATGATTTTTTAACAGTTTCATTTTTTCACTATACAGCAGTACAAAAACTAGATCTACTCCCCCAGGGTCTACAAAAGTATCCTGTTTCAAATGTAAATAAAAATAAAACTAAAATTAAGAGTGAGAAATATTAATTATTCCTAGTTTTCAAGTTCATATATCATGATATGTTGTGGCACAATTCTTGTGATTAATGTCATGCACACATTTTACTGATGGCACAACAGTGGAAGTTGCAGTTTTAAAAATCCCTTATGTATATCATTTTAGTGTGACAATGAAAGACTTGAACCACAGTGGTGCAAGTGGTTAAATTAAGTGACCTCTTCAGTCAGCCCACTGCCCACTTTCGAGAAAATAACTGTTAAAAAAAGCAGGGTTAACATTTTTCTGTAAATTCAAAACATAGTGAATAATTTCTTTTGGATAAAGGTCTTAAAAGTAAAGAATCATTCTGGAAAATGTTTTTCATACTTTCATTTATCATTCTACAATGATAAAATAATTCTTATCTGTATTAGTTAAGTTTGTACATTAATAAAAACACTGTAAGCAATTGTATATTTTAGTTAAGTAAAAGAATAGCATAAATTTGAGTGAATGCATGTTTTAAGATTGATACATTAAAAACGTTATTGTCTGTTTAAATTTGTAATTCTAGTGTTTTATCAGATGTAAATCTTGTAGACTAGTCATGGAGTTTTCAGATTTAAATTATATTCAGGCAACATAAATGAAATGTTGTTAGAAAATATTACTTTTTTCTTAAACAGTGTGTGAGTTTTTATTGAATTATAATTTTTATCACAAGTAAAGCAAAATACAAGTTTGTTTTATTGGATTTTTTTCAATAGGAATTAGAACTAGCAAATAAAAAGTTATGCCAGCAAGTTACAGAAATGAGAAGCAAGTTAGAAGATGCTGTGGAGCAGATGGATAAAACCACAAATGATTACATAAAAACCAAGGTTTTATGTCATTTTTGTTGCATTTAGTAAGATATAAATAATTGTTTTCAGTTTTTTTGTACTTTTCTTAAACACAATTTATTGGTTTTAAGAAGAATACATGATAGTAATACTCTGCCAACAAGTGAAACTGCATTATGATATAGTGTAAATCACTATATCTTTTTGTAAAAAAAAAAATTTGTCATGTTGGTATTATTTTTCAAGCTTACAATGTTTGTTGAACCTATATAATAAAAAACATTTTGTAAATTTGCACAAATTGCACTTGCACAAAAAAGGAGTGCCTTTCATTTATGAATACATTTGAAGTTATTGGTTTCAAAAAAAGAAAATCTGCATGGTGAAAATCCATTTCTGTTCTTTAAAGTACTGGAAAACTTGTGGTTTAATAAAATCTTGTTATTTCAGTGTAGTATTTCAGTGTGTAAATGTTCTTTTGGTTTAAATATCGAAAATATTAAAATAGCATTAAAGCAATAGTTATTAATTTACAGGTTAGTATTTTAGTGGGCAGATTTTGAAGTACCTTTATTACTTTTTCTGTCACTGAGTGAATGTTGAAATCATTTATCATTTTAGTGGAAACATAAAATACCATTTTCCTTGGCAGATATCATGAGTTCACTATGTGTTCAAACAAATAATAGTTGTTTGCAATAAAATATGAAAATTGAAATAAACACCTACAAAGGTCACATCAAAGCGAGATGAGATTACTGGCTAAATTGGTAGTTTTTCTTTACTGCTTCTCAATTCTATCATGGAAATAATAATTGTGGGAGTCAAGTACACAAGGGAAGGAAAATAAATTAAAGAATTGAAATGCTTTAAGATTCTATGGCAAACTTTGCTGAAAAATAAGGTTTCCAAATTTGATTGGCAATCTAAAACAACAAAAATCACAGCTTGCCTTCTTGACCATGAGATATGTATTTTCTGTTCAGGATTGTACTAGAAGGTTGGAAAAACTTTTGAAAAAATATAATTTTAATAACATAGGAGGAAAATTAACCTTAGGGCTATAATTGTAAGCCTTTTTTTGTTCAGTAGTAATTTTAAGGACTTGTAATGTCAAAAATTAGGTTTCAAAACCTGTAGTAGTAACAACACAAATTACTCATTTTATTCCTTTGTGCTTAATAACACACAAATAATGATGATAAAATTTAAGCTGTAAGTTTTTATCATTTTAGTTGAATGAAAATTATTTTAATTTCTTATGCTTTTTTTTCTAACATTTCTTTCACATTTAGGTATTATTAATGACTGTCAAAACATTGTTTTATCTTAGTATATATAAATTGTTGTCGACAAATGATAATAAATACCAGGAGTTGAAAAAGAAATATAAGTGAAGTGTGATTATATACATATTTAAGTGTATTTGTGAAATATTACACAACTTCTTACAGCATGATAGCTGTATTAAACTTGTGCAGCTGTAATATAGTTAAATCACATCTAAAACGTCTGGTTTTAAGCATTGTACCAATGAAATGCTTTTTTTTAATAATTACCACAAAAAAGGAGCTTCAGTGCTTTCATAGAACTGGGTGTTGTATGTACTAATGAATATAAATGTGTAAAAGAAAACTAGGAATATATTTGTGCAATTAAATATTTTTTATTTCTGAAAACCACATCAAGGAGTTTATGACAAATCAACCTTCTGATTTATTAAACTTATTTTCATTCTGATTTGTTGAAGGTGATTGGTTTAGAGAAATAATGGTTCCAATATTTTAAACAACATTAAAATGGTCATGGTGACAATTTTATTGCAATGTAGAAATGATTTATTTTACCAGAACACCTTTGTTCTGGCCTTTGTATACAGAGAATGATAACTCACAATACCATGCTTTGTATTGACATTAAAATTTACCAACAATTTGGAATAGGGTGAATGTTTATATGCTGTACATAATTTTCATTTAGGAATCTCTTCAGCAATTGGAGTCAGTTACTGAATCTCAGCATAAGGAAAAAGAGATGCTGTTAGTAGAGGTAATAGACTTTTTCTAAACTAGCAGTTTACATATTCATATTATATGTTACCATAACTTATCAGTTTACAACTTGCATAAAAAAATTCAGTTAAAAATATTGTTTTGTGTTGGAATTTTCTTAAATATGAAACATTGAGACAAATTAAAATTGCAAACCTTTTTCTCACTAGCTGGACTGTCAAGTGTTGAACACTGCCATTCTATAGTCTTAATAATAACTCGAATATAAAATATCAGATTAATGCTTTATGATTTTTTGTGAATATTTTTATCATTTCAAGATGATTTGGCTTGTAAGGTAGCAGTTATGCTAAAGCCGGATGTGACTGAAGATTGAACTAGCATCTTATGCATCAAAGAATAACTGTTCAAATGAGATGTAAATTCTGTTGCAGAAGTGACAGATAAATATCTAATGTGTGTGATAAATCAAGTTGTTCGAACAACAGTGATTATAAATATAATATTGCAATCAAATTCTCATGTATTGTTAATAAAATTAATTATTTATTATGGCATTTATCTAATTACTCTCTCTTTTCTCTACAAAATAGGATGAAAATAATAGTGTATTAGTGTTTTATTATTATAAACTGTCTTTGATACTTCCAGAAAAAATCAGTATTACCTCTTTTCACTCAACCAGCCAATATACCTGATAATAAAAGGATAATATATAATCTTCAAATATTTTAGGTATTCAGTGATAAGTGAAATAGGATTATAAATTACTCAATTGTAAAAAGTGTGATTTAAATTATTCCAACAGATAGAAGATCTACGTCAACAGAATGAGCTTAGAGCAGAAACAGATGATGAAATTATGGAAACTGTTACTCAAAGAGTAGAGGAATGGAAGGTAAGTAAAACCTTTTGCCTCTTTATTGTGTATGTTTCTTAAAATAACAAAAAACAGTTTAGTTGTGAAACATCTTTTATATCTAATAGTTGAGAGGGATTTTCAAAATTGATGAGCATTACTTATAAAATAGGAGAATTAAAAATTTTTCAAACTTGCAACTCAATTTTCTGTATTCTGATCTTTCATTTGGACTTTAATTTTATACAAGAACTTGTGGTTTTAGTAAATTAATTTTTTTCAAAAACAAGAACTGGAGATTGTTGAATTAACCTATACCCTCCCTTTGTTTTAAGTGTATAATAACAGCATTTAAAGATGGTTGAACATTAGTATACTGATAATTTAAAATATGAATAGAAAATAATGAAGTGGTACTTTTAAAATTGGCTATTTTACAAATTACACTATTTTCATTGAGCCTTTTTGATCATTAATACTTTTTTGAATAATGTATTTAACTAAAATTAAGTGATGTTTGTGCTTATGGAAGCTCAAGGTCATATATAAAATTGAATTCAATGTTTAATGCATTGTGGTACCACAACAATACAAACACTTCATAATGTTCTGTTGAAGAGATTTTTAACATGGAAGCAATTTAGTGCTTTTATTAAAAACAATTGTGCTGCTATCATAGGTATTTTTATGTGACTAGTAAATCGTGAAATATTTTTTGTTTCATTCATAATTGATTTCATGTAAATATATGAATGTTAAATTTGAAAAATAAAAAAGTCATTTTTGATATTTTTTGACATGCAATTAATACTGGTTTTTCATTTGTAATATTTAAAGTCTTATCTATTTGAGATATCTAACAAATACTTTCTAGACCAAATGTTTTTAAGTAATGAATTCTTTTTCAGAAGTTATGATGTAATATTCTGGTAGTTAGTGTGTACTTGACTTTTTGCAACTAGAAGTATTCTAGTTATGTTTGCACCATTGTGAAATTCAAGTGCTTTATTTTAAAATTTATATCATAACATTTTGAACATGAGAACAGTAATTGCTCTTTCATAGTATGTATGATTCAGATTTAGTCATAATAAATAAATCACAGTGCATTCATTATAAATTTTTCAACGTTATCATTTCATAATATTTAATTCTTTACTACAAATTCTGTCAGTGTTACTGCTCATAGGCATGAAAAAAAACCTCTGTTTGTGCTTTTATTTTAACCTTTTAATGGACAGTAGACAATTCTTGTACATTTTGACCTTTCCATTGCCACTTGTATTCTACTATTTTTGCTTCAACGTTGGTGTGACTATATTTTTCTTTACCACTTGTGAGATTGAAACCTGTCACTGAACTTGCTTGCTCTTTTGTTTATGAAGGCATAAAAAATTGATGGTCCATTCTACAATCTGATGGTGACAAGAAGCTCAAGAATTGTCATTGAATGTTGTTGACAAGTTGCCTTCCATTTTGTGTATCATTTTATAATGAATGAAAAGTTAGTACTGATAACCTCAACAGGCAAACAAGTAATCATGCTGCTCTTTGTTTCAGCTGCAATAAAAAAGGAGTTTTGTACACTCCAGTTTATCACATTATGTCTTTACAGGGTTTCTTCCTTTTATATAAGTTGGATATTTGATTTTTTTTTTAGATCAAATCTTTATGTGGCTGACATCTTTATTCTAACTTAATTATTTTTGTTTTTATAAAATGGATTTTTATCAAATATATTATTTCACCGCTTGGCACCTTGCACTGTCTCAATGCTATAAGTTTCTTTGCCTTCTCTGCTGGACTTTATCTGAAACATTTTGAATACATTTTGGCCTTGGACCAGAAGGTCTTTATTTTCATACCTGATGTGCAAAGAGACCTTCACTGTTAACCCAATTGAGATGTGTCTTCCTATGGTCAGGAGTCAAAGAGCATGCCATCGTGTTTGTAGACTTAAATTCAAAATTTTATTGAACTGCATTTATGAATGCATATCGGTAAATTTTGTATCAGATCAAATTATAGGTTACAATTGAAATTTTATTATTATACATTAGTTAATTTCTTAATTTACGAGTAAATATTTTTTTAAAATTCTAAATATCAAATGTTGTGTGTCACATGGTATCTTAAATATAACTCCAGTTCAAATTAGATGTTTGTGGTGTCCAAATACAAAGTTTATAGTTTCTTATGAATTAGAAACCCAAATGATTAATAATTACGGGCTAGAATATAAAGTATAACCTTCTAATTTATTTTTAAAATCTTTTGATTGTTATTGTATTTTACAGTCTCAAGATTTTAAAGATAGAACTTAATGTAACAGAACTGATGTGCTTGTAATTTGTATTTATGGCCAAACGACTTTGGTTAGCTGCTCTAAAAACTGAACTAAATGTTACTTATAATGTTTAGGCAGGAAGGAAGAGAAATCAATGCAATAGTTGGCTACTCTTCCCACTTGGAATGCTCAGGGACAGTTGTTCCCCTTCAACTCCACTAGTGAGAATAATTTGTTACAATGGCTATAAATGTGATTAAAGACATTGATGGGAAGTTTGTAAGAGAAAGGCATGAAGAAGATCAGCAAAGGCAAGATGAAGGTCTTGTTTTCTAGTGATGGTGATGAGTAGAGATATTGTGGTTGTCAGTAGTGTGAAGAGTTGAGACAGAGACATCCAGATATGCATTCAGAGTATTGAGTTTAACATCATATCAAATTTGGATTTAATTTAATTTAATTTGACTTTCTAGTAATGGATTGTATAGAAATGATTTGAATTGAATTTGAGGCCCTTTTCAGTGAGGTATTAACTATATTAGTCCAAATCTCTAGAGAATTTTGTTGGGGGGATGAAATTGGAGTGTCTGGAATTCTAGAAACCCACTTCCACATGACAAACACCAAATAATCTATCTGTCCTTGCTCTGGCTATAAAAGTGAATATGATAATTAGTAATAACAATGTTATATGGAGTTTCAACCCTCTGTATATATATGCGTGTGTATGTTTTATTATTTGTTTTCCTGTTTGTAGAGCTGGTTATATGGTAAAGTGTTGGTTATATGGTAAAGTGTGTTTGGTGGAAGTGCTTGACATTTTATAAAGTGCAGCTGTCAGTTTATTTCTTCTTGCCTCTTATAATATTTCAGCTAGTTCAGTTAATCTATTTTTCAAGTAGGTAGGTTGCTGATTTTCTTTATCTAATTTTCTGGAGTAAATTTTGGAAGCCTTTTGTTCTATTTGTAATTTTTACATTATTTTCTAAGGGATTATTATATTTAGTGAATCAACCAAGGTTTTTGGAAAAACATGCTTACATACACTTACTTCACTCACTGGTGAGTGTATAGCTGATAAAAATTCAGAATGTTCCCTTCGTGATTTTCTTAACCTCTGAAAAGTGTTTCCTAGGAACTATTTTTCTCCATGATGTTATCAAAGCATACAGGTAAGACATTGTGGAGCTCAAAAAAATCAAATTTTTTTAGACCCAAATATAGCTTAGTCACTAAGCATGAAAATTATAGTCGAATTCTATGGTATTGATATAGTAATTTATGAGTTTTTGTTATTTAAAAATATACTTAAAAATCCTTCAAAAACTTATTTTGTTTTACATACTGCACATGTGAGGTTTGATAGAACTTAGTAAATTACAGCCAGCAACAAACAAGTACAAAGTTCATAAGTAGAAGAGATCATTGTTTGCAATATTAGTATATTTATTATTCTGTGTTTAAAGAAAAATGACCAGAATTAAATAACTTGTTTGTAAATAATAATTATAATATACTATAGCCAGAATGTGACTGTTTTTTTTTTCAAAATACTGGTTCACTATAACAAACTGAAGACAGGTCACTTTGTGAAGGCCACTCTTATATTATTAGATATGACAACATGAGTGCACATACATCTCATCATTTTAATTTCTGTAATGTTAATCACACACTGATAAAAGGTCAATAAAATAAAAATAATAAATATGTATTTGTATAATGTTATGAGAAGCTATTAAATTAAACATTTGTGTTTTTTTTTAATTATTTGCAGTCATTCTAGAGTAAAAAATATCTATTCTGTAATTTTTAGTGGTTTTGAGATTGCACGAATTGCCCACACTCATAGACAGCTACAATAGTGAAATTAATAGACAGAATATGTTTTCTTCTAAGCAAAACATCTGATAAATTATATAGAGATTATAAAGATATAAATTCTGAAATTTGACAACTTTTGGGTATGTAAAAGTATTTTTAATCTTAAAATCAAAATTAGATAGTTAACATTCAAAAAGAAAAACTGCAGGAATAAATAATTAATTAAGAAATTTAAAAACTTGGTGTAAAAAATTAATATTATGTGTGCAAATGCCTTGTAATGTTCACTGATAATCTGCAAAGTTTCATGAACATATATATGTATTTTAAAAAGTTACAGTACAATTGCTTTATGGTTACTTTGGGGGCTATGGGCTAGGTAGAACCCAACAGCTTGCAGTAAAATGGTTAAGTATGTTTACGTACTTATTGGAATATTCTTATCAATCATGAAACTTGTTTGGATATTTTCAATTCCAGCACAGACCTATGCAATTAAAGTTCAGTTCCCTTCTTTCTCTTCATATGGCCTGTGAAGGTGTTTCTGTATGTTCAGGGCTGGAAATCATTAAGTGTTTTCAAAGAACTGTTGTATGTCATATTAAATCCTAATTATTCTTGAACCCTTCTATATTATGGAAGAATTAAATTAACTCAACAGAAGTATTTTGTATCTTGACTATTTTAGACATCTGCACAGTTCTCTGTAGATCTTTTCACTTTCAGAAAAGAATTGGGCATCTTTCTCTCCTCAGAACCTCTATTCTTTCTTCAATCCATCTAGAGATATAAAAAGACATTTAAAATGTATTATATTTGTATTTTGAGAGGAATTGAAAGAGATAATTATATCTAGATAGACCCAAGTAAATGTGATGTTTGAAGCAGAACTAGTGCAAAAATACAGCTATGCTCTGGTGGATTTTGACAGAAGTAAACATTCAAAAGAGGTTGATGAGTAATAGTTTATGGTATGTATTTTTAAAACAGTGAAGTAACAGTGTCAATATAGCATTAGCTGTGATGAGTTCTGGAGTACTCTATAGTTCAATTCTGTTTAATTTATAAAAAAAATTGTTTTATTTCCAAGAGACATTTTTTCATCTATTTTCTATGGAAGTATTTTAAAACATAAGAAACATTGCATCCAATTTAAAATCTCTTGAAAATTAAAAATATGGTATAAAATACAGTTTACTTATTATTCTACAATTTTTAGTTGAAAAGTTGTATGTGTTTACTAAAGTTTACTTGAAATATTAAAAAGTATTACATTTTTTAACTATATCATAGACAACATACAAGTTATATTTTGAAGATTATTTTTGTTTCATGAAGACAGTATTAATGAGCAAAGATGAAGAAATTGCAAAACTTCAAGACTTGGTAAGAGATCTGAAGACTCAAGCTGCTGTTTCTGGACTGGATGCCGAGAAAACAACATTGGCTGTTTTAACAAAGGTGAGCTAAGCAGTTTATTCTTTATGTTGGCTTTTATATAATATGAATCGATTATATATTTTGTGGCCTGGCATGGCCGAGCGCGTTAAGGCGTGCACTCGTAATCCGAGGGTCGCGGGTTCGCGCCCGAGTCGCGCTAAAACATGCTCGCCCTCCCAGCCGTGGGGGTGTATATTGTTACGGTCAATCCCACTATTCGTTTGTAAAAGAGTAGCCCAAGAGTTGGCGGTGGGTGGTGATGACTAGCTGCCTTCCCTCTAGTCTTACACTGCTAAATTAGGGACGGCTAGCACAGATAGCCCTCGAGTAGCTTTGTGCGAAATTCCAAAAACAAACAAACAAACATATATATTTTGTTTTCAAAAAGTCAGGAGGTTCTTCATCAATTTGGATAAAAATAATCTTTAAGGAAAAGCAAAGTATTAAAAAAAAATGTCTTGTCATTTTGATCTCCCTTCAACAGTCAGTTATATTTATTAAATATTTCTTTTTACAGGTAATTGAGGAAAGAGACCAACAGATTATCACACTGAAACAGCAGCTAGACCAAGCAACAAAGGACATTGAAAATAATGTTCATTTCATAGATGACCTCAAGACCCATTTTGAAATGGGGACTTCAGAGGTTGACAAAGAGCAGGCATCTAGAATATTTGAACTTCAAAGCTCTTTGCAGGAAAAAACTGATGCACTAAAAAAGACACAAGAAATGTTGGGAAAAGTGGAAGAAGAAACTAAACACAAAGACAAACTTCTGACTGAAACATTGTCTCGAATGAGGCAATATGAAATGGGAAGTTTATTATTCTATTATCATATTATATTCACTAAAACTTTTGCATCACATTATAAAACTGTATTTTTTAGCAAAACACTTCTTAATTAGCAATATGTTTAGTTAAAGCTGTTGATTGACTTTAAAACTAAGTAACCAGAAGCTTTTTACAAAACATGACTGCTATTGCATAGGTGATACTTTATGAATTACGTATACATCGTTGGAAAGAAGCATAATTTCCAACTCGAGGCTACAAGCTTAAACTTTACAAGCTATTATACATGGCACTGTGAGAATAGAATAAAGACTGTCAGCATACAAGGTCAAACTAAAGTTCTACCTGTCTTTCATTAACATCTGGAAAATGTCTAAGAATATCTCATTAGGGGTTTTACAGTCTAATTCTTTCAAGATCAAGGTCAGCCACACCCCCTTGCAAAGTCAAAGCTGTGTTGCCAGGTGACAGTTTGAAGTTGAATGGCATTATAACCAGTAAAAAGAGGAAATTTTGCATGATTTAGTTATAGCCTGAAAAGGCCTTTAATAGTGTATGGATTTATTACATGAAATAGAAAAGAAATGTAGTCGGTTATTCTCTTGAAATGTACCGAATGCTTGGCAAGTGTTTTTTGCCTTATATGTATTAATTTGCTGAACAGTTAGGTTGCATATAGATTTTACATTTACATTTTAATTACTTATACATTATTTGTGTTTCTAGATGCATATTTGAAAAATTTATGATTGTATACATTTAACTTGATGTAGTTTAAGTTGCAAAAATGTTTAAGTAAGATGAAGCCATTCATCTGTGAAAGCATTAGTGAAAGAGTTTGTGGATGACCTTTGTCCTATAATTACCATGGGTCCATGTTGACACGAATAGGTTGGCATACCTTCATCAAGAATAAAAGACAAAGGAAATAGAAAGGAAAATTAAAATATATTATAAGTGAAAAGATAAAGACATGAAATTACAGCTATTGAATAATCAAAGAATATCTATAATTATTCAGTACAGAGATAATAAGATATGTACATGTTTCTATTTTTTCATTTTAAGCATTTCACTGGAGTGTATATTGATGGTAATGACTAGAATTAGTGAAAAGGTAGAAAAAAATGGAAAATAAAATATAAATATTTACTTTAGAAAAACTTTATATATATAGGTTATGCAAATGAACTGGGAAAAATGTAAGATAAAAAATAGTATGTTTTTACTTAGCATGAAAATCACCTTGCAGGTGAACTGTTCAGAGTCTGAAGGCAAATAATTACAACATTAATCAAAATAAGAGAAAAATCAAAATAAAGTTTTATTTTTTTAAACCACATGCATTCTCTTGCAGTTTTCAAATTTCATTTTTATAATCTAGAACCTCATAAATGAAAATAAATCAAATATTTTTTAATGTAAATACATATTTTTGTTTTGTTCTCTTTTTTTATATTATATCATTAACTCTAGATATTATCATCAATGTACACTGCAATGAAATGATTAAATTTAAGAAATTTACATACAATAGAACCCCTCTAAACGGCCACCTTTCAGATTCAGACTCCTTGAAAGCAGTTATTCAATCACAGTCCCTTTTTTGTTTGCATAATCCCTAATTATGTACAGTGGAATTCCTCTAATCAGGACAGTTTATCTCAGTCCTGAAGGTGGCTGCTTTAGAGGGGTTCAAATGTGAATTTTAAAACACAAATAATACATATTTAACTAAAATATAAAAGTAAAATCTAAATGCAATTTAATTGCATTCCAAACTAACATCTACAAAGTGAAAAAAATTAGTTAAGTCTAAGGATCAACCATTTCCAACAATACATTTAGTAACCTCATGCCTTTGTAATTAATGTTTTCATTGTATGTTCCATTATAAATGTATGAGTAATATATTTTGAAATCTGCATTTTCACATTAAGTAAAAGCAATGCCATTCAAATGTCTGTCACTAAACAACAGCTCTCTCTAATTTTGTGTGATGGGAGAGAAATTTTACAAAGATATTTTTATAATTTGGCCAGTCAATGGTAAATATGTAGTATATGTGCATACTTTGACCATTTGGTCAAAACCTGTACTTAGGCACAGCACAGTTGAAATAAAAGAAAGAACTAAAATATGTTTGGTGATGAGTATGTCATATTGCAAGAAAACTGAAGTTTTAAATAATATATTAGAGATTTGTTTTTAAATAAAGAAATAAAAATTTTGATAACATAAAACTTGTAATTATAACATAATTGATAATAATTTTATTAAAGTACATATCTAGTAAAATGTTTTAAATAAATTTTGAATTCAACTCAAGGACACACAGAAAGAAATTTACAAATGGCACTATCATAGGATTAAAATGTATTTTATGAAGTAAATGAAAAATTCGTGACTTAAGGTTTATATTTAGTAACTTACAAGCTGGTATAAATTTTTCCACATGTTATATGAGCCAAATGTTTGAATGAAAATCTTTATGAACATTTCTTGTGTAGTTTCACTCAAGCACACATTTACTGATTACCAAATGGGAATATTTGTATTTGTTTGTCACTGTGTTGCCCTTATTTAGAATATCAGTGTATTTGTAGCATCTGAATTATTTTAATAATTACATTCAGTAGAGTATAACAATTTTACTTATTGATATATAGTAGTATGTTAGGATATTAAAGAGTTTTATAAATGCATACTATTTTAAAATAGTTGTGACAACATTGTAGTAAATATAAATGCTGTTCCAGTAAAACTTTGGGTGGAGTAGACATTACTAAATTTGAAGAATTTTGTAGACTGGAAGTGTATGTTGAAAGAAAATGAGATGTTTTCAGCAAAGAGGCCAAAATCTCAGATCATTTTTTTCAACAGACATTTGCAGTCCATTTAAGCTTTTAAACCTACATATATAATTGTTGACTAAAGAATAAAATCTGGAAACTTTCTAGCATAAAGAAAATAAATTTAGCATTTTAAATTTTTTATGATTTTCTTTATAGGGGGAATATGGGCTTGCTGATGCTGTTGCAGAAATCAAACTGTACAAGAATCAAGTTATAGTAAGAGATAAGTAAGTTTTAGTTTTTAAATTGAAAGTGGCCTTAGATACTGGCTAGTGTGTTAAGAAATAGTGTATTTTGATTCATAAATGTGTGCAACAAATTTGAAGATGTATGTGGTGGTAATTTGTGATTTTAAAATTTCTGTTGTTTTTGTATGTACAAACTTTCAAACTTCATTAAAAACACACCTGAGGATTTTTTATGTGTAATTTTCAGCCAGATTTGATAATACATTTGTTATAGGTTGTAACAAACTAATGTACTTGTAATTTGTTTAGTGAAATTAGGTAAATTAAAAAGGATGAAGTCTGTAGTGTCAAATATGTAATTTATTGTTATGTATATTTACATGTGTGTGTATCATAAATTAATAACTTGAGTATTTAGTGTCTTTAATATGGTCAGATATTGCTTTGGTTGAAAGAATTTCAAATTGCATTATTGGATCAAATTTTCCTTAACACTCGACACAGATTAGGTCAATCTGGTTGACCATGTCATCTCTTTATACATTTAATACTTTTAACTTTCAGTATAGTAGAATGTATATCTTCACAAAATTTGGCAGTCTTTTAGTTAATATTATAAGCCCTTCACACATAAAAAATCATGATTTTTAGTGAAGTATTTTTAATAAACTAAAATAAAGATTCTTTCATGAACATATTGAATATTTGTTTTGAATAGTCCATGTACAAAGTAATTTTTATGTTAAGATTATGAATACTTTTCCTCATCTCAAAAATATAATATCCCCCTGTGGGATGGGAGTAAGTCTTTGGATATATAATTTTGAAAAGATTGGTTTGGTTACCCTCGGTGGACACAGCAAATAACCCATTGTGGCTTTAATACATAAGAAAACGCACACAAAATTTTGTATTTTCTTTGTGTAATCCCTAAAACCTCTGAAATACATTTCATACTTTTTTTCTGTAAAACTTTATATTTTATCTATTATTTTCTCTCTCCTATCTCTTTACCAGATCTGTCATTTTAACCAAACTCATAACCACCAAAAAAAAAAATCCAACTCACTTTTTTCTCCTTTCTAGAAGGACTTCAAATTGTAACATAAAATTACATTTTTTTATTCTAAATAACTTTAAGTTTGTAACAGTATATATCCATATATAATTAAGTTTTCTTGTTTTATTACCATTTTGATTCCCTTTTGAATCATTTCTAACTACTACTCACTCCATTATAAGTTGTAAATCACTTGGATCATTTGTGGCTCTCATAATGCTCTTGAATTATATTACCCACATTCTGCTCATGTGCTTGCCTCATGCCTTGTGAAACATTTGTATTATATTATTTTTATTTATTTTACCTAATCTACTCATAGCTAACCTAAGAAGATCCCTATTTTTATATTTTAATTTTTTTTATAAAAATAAATAAGGAATGAACATTTAAAACAAAAAAATACTTATCCAGTGTTTGTTTTTCTTGCTCATCAAGAACACTCATGCTTACTTTTTATACTAATGGTAGTAACAATGCAATAAATAATCTTTATTTAATTGAATTATGGGCCAAAGAACATAGACCAATAACATGCAAAAAGTAGACAATTTCATCTAACTCCCAACTTTTTTCTGGCTTTCTCACTATGGAACAAGAACAGTTACACCTTCATCCAAGCTAATCATTAACCTTTTCACTGGAACAAAACTTAAACTCTAAATGAAATTAACATTTACATATTCAGAACACATTATATGACTAAACCACAAGATTATTTGTATTTTATAGGTCAGTTTAAAATGTTTTGTTATTAAAAATATTGTATTCTCTGTCTGTCAGTATATCATTTATTTTTCATTTGAATGTTTTAAAATATTCTGATCATAAAGCCATCATAAAAGTAAAGGGAAATATATTGGTAGATGAAATTAATATGTCCAAAGTTACTGGTTTGTCCAGCAAGAAATTGATAAGTAAATTTCAGGACTTAAATAATATAATAGAAAAAAGAAATTGATAAAAACCCTGTAACCCTTGGTTGTAGAGTTTTTATCATTTTATGTCAAGTCTTGGACATGCATGTTTTTCTGAGATTAAGAATAGAAAAAAAAAATATTCATTATCTCCAATAGGCAAATTGAAGACTTGATACAACAAATAAATAAACTGGAAATTCATGCTGAGGAGCTTTTTGAGGAAAATGAAGTTATTAGAGAAAAGTTAGGGATGGAGGCTCGTCATCCTCTTAACATAATTAGGAACCATCACAAGGACAGACATTTGAATGTACTTTTACAACAAGAAGTAAGCCATTATTTACTAAGTATGTAATTAACTTTATGGTTCTTTTATTCATCTAATTTATTTGTTATTTTGTATCATGATAAATGCTTTTGCTGCATTATCTCTGTTTTGTTATGATACTTGATACTTTAGCTAAATAGTAATATATGTTGCAGTAATGCATCTCAGATGTCTGCTTACTCTATAGTAAAATTTTCAAAACCAGTTAATGGGCTTCAATGATCACAACATATCATAAGGGAAGATTCGCTGATGTTTTGTTTCAATTGATGTCAGGTTCTTCAAAATATATCAAACCTTCTAAAGTACACGAAGCAAACCACTAGTCTTTGTATTTTGTACTTTATTATTTCGTTTTACTAGCATTATCAGTGTCAGCTAGAATACATAATATACTTGCCTTTATTATTTTTGTTATTATATTTGCACTATCAATGTTATTTTCCATTGTTAATTTAATGTGTATAAATTTAGTTCTCATAATTTGGCTGAATCTTATGAGATACTCCTGAGATCACCAAAAATATTGATAACTATTGTACCTAGTATATTGATTGTTTAATAGTCATCCAGATAGAAGTTAAATATGCTCATATAATTATTGCCTTTGTTGTGTTTGTTGACTTGCATTCAAAATTTTATTGAACTGCTATTTTATGAATTTATGCCAGTGAGTTTGATATAAAACTGTAGATCTATTATAATTCAAATTTTTGTTATTATAGATTAGTTAATTTCTAATTTAAAAGTAAACATTAAAAGAATACACATTAATATTGATTTATTGGTATATTGAATATGGCATTGTATCTCAGAATGGTTGGTTTTTGAACTTTCCTAGGTCATTTTCAGGTTAAGAAAGAGTGAGTTTGAATGTAACCATTGTTGGACATGTCTCTTTCTTAACCTAAAGATGACCTAGGGTGTTGGAAACGTTCTCTCCTCATCAATAAAAGTGTTAGTACCCATATTAACCATTCTGAGATACATTTTTATTTCAAGCTGCTTTCTTGTTATCAAGAATATAGCATTGATTCAAGTTATGATTGTGATGTTAAAATACCAAATTTTTAGTTTTGTATGAATAAGGAACTCTAATTAACAATATCAACAAGTTATAATATAAAATAAAAAACTTCTATCTTTGTGCTGAGGTATTGCTACATGTACTGAATCAAACATATTAGCCCTGCCCACCATTTTTCAGTTTTCGAGACACTTGGTTATGTAAACTAAACCTCCTTTTATCTATGACATTTGAATAACCAGTTAAATGCTTAGAATCTGCCGTGTAATTCTCTGATTCTCCACAGATTATTTGCATTGGAAATCCATTCATTTTACTATTGATTCAAAGAGGGTAAGTTTACACTTTAATGAGATCAAAATTTCATATATTTTTAGACCCAAATATAGCTTAGTTACTAAGTTTAATAAGTTATAGTGAAATTCGGTGGCAGTAATGTTATTGTTTATTACTTTTGGTTATTTCACACGTATGAAACGTTTACACCCTCTTGTATTTCACATCCTGTTATTGTGAAATTTGATAAGACTTACGAATGTTTGATAAGCAGTGAATGAGTACAAATTCTTAACTAGAGGAGATAATTGTTTGTTATACGTCTTTATTTACTAATCTGTGTTTTGTGAAAAATAAGTATAAGAGCTTATTTATAAATAGTAATAATGTATATACATATATAACATATTATAACTGAAATGTGACAGTATTTTACAAAATAGTATATTAAAACACCAAAGACTTTGGAAAGTTCAGTTTTATATTCTTGGACACAGTAATGTGAGTGCAATGCACCATATCTTTGTAACTTCTTTAATGTTAACCAGACACAACTGAAAGGTCAATAGAATAGAAATAATAAATGTATAATTTTGTGAGATGTAAGCTATTTAGACAAACCTTTTGAGTTTTCACGTTGTAATTGGTAGTCGTTCTGGAATGATAAAGCAAAATTTATATTTATTTCCTAATTTTTCATGGTGGTTACAAGATCAGTTAAATTGACAAACCCCATATAGTTAGGGTAGAAAAATAATGGATAAAATATGAAATTTTACTGAAAACAAACATTTTAAATGTATTTAGAGGTCTTAGATATTATGCAAATAATAACAAAGATTTTTTGGACAAAGAAACGTTTTATTAATCACGACATTAAAACCACTTTTCAGTTGGACTAGTAATGAAACAAAATCAGTATTTTTAGAAACAAACCTTCAGTAAAAATACTTTATAAAAATCTGATTTTCTGTGTACAAAAGATTTGTTTTCACCACTAAAAGTATACCAAATTTTGTTAAGATACACATTAAAATTCACAGTATAAATACTTAACATGTTCATATGTGTTAATGAACTCTTTTATTTCATACCAAGCCCATTGCAAAAGGGTTAACTTACCAGTTCTCTTTCTTACACTGAGTGATTAATGTGTCTAAGAGACAACTACAGTTTAACAAAATAAAGAATACTTCTTTTTTTAAATTTTTAAAACATTTATAACCATGTTGTGATTCTTTTTCTAGATAGAGAAACTTGAAGAAGAAAGAGTGGAACTGCAACAAAAGCTGAGGGAATTATCAAAACAAGTAAAAGAGAAGTAATTAATCTCTTTATGATGGGGAAGATTGCAATGAATTATATAAAAATATACTGAAGTGTTCTATAAGTGAAAAAAAAAAATCACCATATATGCACACGATTATACCGTAGTATAGAATAGTTGTTGATGTATTAAATAAATTTTTGTTTTGATATTCAACTTTCTTTCATGTAGTCTGATGCTTTCTGTCCTGTTGGTTTTGAGCCTGAGTTGGTAGAAGATCAAGTTGCCAATTCCCACTTCATGGTGGAGAGCAGATTTCAGATGGAAATTTTGTCTCCTGCATTCTTTTTACAACTAGTATGCCATATTTGTAACATTTAAGTATTTCTTCTATTGTTTGTGAATCTTCATTTTCTTTACTAGAAGAAACTAGTTTGTCCCATTACCTGGTTCTTCCATCCTTGTTAGATATTGCTTTGTATGCAAGGAAATTTGCAAATCAATTGTAGGAGGATGTTGCTATTGCTTGTCATCTTTATTTTTTGGATCATCATGCCTTGGGTTTCAATCACCTGAAAAACCCTTATCTGGACTCTTATATGTTAGATTCTGTACTTTGTATTTGAGGCTCTGGACAAGATACCACCACTATTTCTCTTAATCAGTTTTAGGTTTCCAGAGTTGTCTGTCACTTACAACAGTTTTGCATTTTTAATCATGTTTTCAACTGTTGTCGGAGGTGTATTATAAATCCACTTTGCAAATTTTGGAAAATCTTATTCATTAATTGACATGGTATCTTGGTTGGTTTGCTGCTGGGACCATTTGTGGAGAGATGTCTTATTATGGGGGGTTCACCTTCCTATTTCAGGCCTTGCAGATCTCAAAGAAGTACCATTTCTCAGACAGTCTATTTTTTTGGGAATTCCAGACACCATGTAGTCTAGAATTGATCTGGCCTATCTAGAATTTTCATTTTCTACACTTCTATACTTCTTTACTATCCTAAAGCTATGATATAGAACAATTTATTGTATCTCCCATTTTAATTTCCAGATCTTCTATTTCAGTACCATGACCCATTGGAACGCAAAGATGTTTTGATCTTACCAGTGGGAATCCTTCTCCAAGAGGAAGTAAAGATTTTGGCATTAGTGACTGCCTTTTGGGGTCAGATCCGATGGTGTCTCATCTCAGAGGGTTTTTGTCAGTATGGGAGATTTTCACTACAGATCAGATTGTCATCTTAATTCTCAACTGTTTTTAGTACTGAAAAGATGAGAAATTGGTGATTAGTTATTGATATTGACCATTCTCATCTCCATCACTTCCTCCAGCCTTCTCGGTTTACAATGGAGTAATTTCCTTCCTTTTGATATCTCTTTTCACCCAGAATATGAATGATAAAATTCAATGTCACACACAACTACCTCATATCCAATTGACAAACCTTCAAGACATTATCTCCATTTAATACATGAAAACCAGGTTTTTAAGTTTAACGTTTTACCATTCAGCTTTACATCTGCTCCATACATTTTTTTGCTGAACCTTTAGAGATTTTCCACATTACCTCCACTACCCAGGCAATTATATTCACCATAACATGGATAGTTGACTTTTTCTTTCAGCTTCCTGCCATTCGGTAGGATTGCACATTCAAAGAGGAGAAACCTATTCTTAATTCCACAGAGTATCTTGTCCATTTAGGGTGTTTTTCTGTTCCAGATTAAACTTGGATCAATCTTCTCCTCTATACCTTCAGGCCATGGAATAAATAATTCTTCAAATCTAGTTGTCTTCTACTCTACCAGCATGCACAGTTCTATCTTTTTTTGGGGATATGGGCATCCTTGGTATTATTCATTCCTTTAGATTGGGCCTATGTGAAGTCTCTTCAATAGTCATTACAGAACCAGTGGAATAAATGCACTGGATTGTCCAGTGAGATTGTTAGATTTCAGCTGGTGGTTGAACAGGAACAACACAACAGCAGGTGTCTTTATCTTTCTGTATTCCCTACGATTTGTCTACACTAAAGGTTCTTGCAATGATTCACTCTGGGTCCCATCAAATTCTTCGGATAGCACCATATTGGCCAGGTCAGCCCTGGTTTCTGTTTCTCCAGTATCCTCAGGAGTGTCAGCTTCTTCCCCCTCCTCCCCAACCATCTCTCTTTGTTAGTCTTAGTCAAACATTTTTCATCTGGCAGTCAATATTTTTTAACTACATGCCTGGCTTTTAGGTGCCCATTGCACAACATTAGGGATTGATGTTTTTAATGTCACTCTTATTAACATATTCCATTCAACATTCATCTTTGGAAGTTTATGAAAAGAAACATCAGCGGTTTCTCAGACATGGGTTTAATCTTTCATTTTCCACTGTGCCACATGTCCAAATTTTTGACATAGTTGTTTGATGAAGATTTGGTGTCTTTACTTGTTGCCTTATCATCTGTTTTTCTAAGAGAAGAAAACTTTTGCATCTTTCATTTTATCATTACTTTGGAAATCACTTTATATTAACCATCATTGTTGCCTTTCCTGGTTCTTAATTGGGATATCACATGTTTTTCCATGCATTATTAGTCCACCTTTTGAGTCATGTTCACTATATGATCTTTCACTCTCAACATATTTTCTTCTGTTATTGGCTAGACGGCATTGACATTCAGGTGTGTTTACACTTCATGTTCACACACTGTACCATTCAACAATGTTCTGTTATATCAAAAAAGGTACTTTCTACCCAAAAATGCAGCAGTTTGGGAGGGAGATAAGGAGTCCACAGTCTATAATCCAAATAACAGGATATGAAATCTCATATATGTGGTTGGGTCTGGATAAATTTCATGATAATAATGTTGATAAATAATTTTGACTCTAGTTGGTTGGTCCTTACTTCCTACATTTAGATATAGATTTCACTTTATCTAGGTGAAGTGCATACTTGTTCCAGAAGTATTGTAGACCCCCAGTAGTGTGTATTTTATTATATTTTAATTTTGTACACTTACATGCTTATACATTCTGGATGGATCTTGCCATCACCAGACCATCCATCTGGTCAGTGTGCAATTTCAGCTAGAGTGTAAGTAGAGGTAAGTGAATTTCATAAGTTTATATTTTTCCTGTATCAAAAATGTAAACCTTGGAAATTTCCTATACAGCATTTGAAATAAGGTAACTGTACCAGTTGAAATGTATTCCATATTTTTTTATTATCTGCCTCTTCAATATTATCAAAAACTTGATTTTATATGTATCAGTCAGCTTGTAATCCTTTGTGCCAGTAACTGGTGGCAAACTAGTTGTTCACTAGTGAAGAAACTTATAGTAATACCTGGAATATGTTTATGTTAAGTATATTCTTTCTTACATGTAAAGGGTTATAAATATTTATTTATAATTAATTATCACTGTTTTTCATTTATGATTCAAAGCTAATTAACTAAGAAGAATACCTTTTCAGCACTTTTGAAACAATTTGGCACTGGAGAGTTTTAAGGTTATCATTGATGGAAGAAAGGTTAATATGTTTTAATAATTTAATTTTTTTAAATGCATACAAAAAAGTCAACCAAGGCATACCAGTAACTGTCATTTGAGGAAGCTGTTATGCTTTCTATTGGTACATAAATAAACACACACCCAAAACATTTTGCGTGAAACATTAAATTGTTGCTTTTTCTACAGTAGTTCATCTAAAATTCATGAAATATTTAGTTATTCATGAAGTGTTTCCAGATGAACAGAGTGTAAAAAAAAAACTTAATTGAAGATACTCTTGTATCAGAAATTAAATTAATTGCTGTATTAAAAAGAGAAGTATGAGGCTAATGTTTCAGCTAAACAGCCTTTATTGGTTGTTATATTCTTGTATCAGTTAACTATTTGAATAAAATTACAATAATTCATATTATAAGAGAAAAGTTATAAATGAGCAATTTATTAACTTTCTACCACTTAACAAAATGTTTGTAGAATGTGTTTATACAAAGTATTGTTTCATCTGAGATTTAACCATAGATCATGTATCTTAATGTTTTAATATTTTGCATAAAATATTTTTAAAATGTGCTTTTTGTGCTTGCAAAATGAAAATTAAACTTTGTATAAATTTCATTTAAAACTTTTTTTCAGTAAGAACATTTGGTTACTTTGTAGCCTTATAAAATACAAGCTTATAAATCTAAAATGGAAAATTTACTTTTTACTTCATAAAGGAAGCAAGAAAGTTCCAAATATGAAAAGAAAGACATATCAACTCTTTATGAAAACATTCAAAAAGAATTTGTAAGTAATGTATTTTTATTAATATTTTTAACCATTGTCAGAATAATATATTCCTTCATTTACCAAGTTATCTTTTATTTTCAAAGGTAATTAAAGTTATTGTGGAACATATATGTAAAATGTAATTCAATTACCAAATATAAAGTATTTTGCGTAAAGTTATGTGATTTAACTTGATTTACAAATGATCACCATTTTGGTGTCTTTAAAGGACTACAGAAATTTTTAAAAGAATGACATACAGGCATGGGATGTACATATTGCTATTTGTTCAGATATTTGTGACACTATTAATTATTGATTACTTGTTTGGTGTAGAATTTCTGTTCAATTTCAGCTCCAGTTAAAAAGTGAATTGAAGCAGTATTTTTTATTTGAATTAAGCTGAATAAACAAAAAAGTCTATGTCAGGAGTAGGAATATTTATTTTCCCCTCTTTTAATATCATACCATTATTTCATTTTATGATGCATACTTTTGTATTATTGGCATAAAAGGTTAATACTGAAAAATGGTAGAGTAGCCTGTGGTGCAATAAGCAGAATCTAGTGAATTAAAAAAAAAATTCTGGTTTTTAATATTTAGATGCTTGATTTTGAGAGAAAAAAATTGCTAAGACATTTGATTGGTTCTATTTTTCCGTAGATTGAAGTGAAACAAACAGAATTCCAAGAGTTAAAGGACTTAATTTTGAAATTGCAATGTGAAAACAATGAGTTAAGAACAAGAAACACTGGCATTAATGAAGAAAACCAAGAATTACATCAAGGCATGAAAGAAATTCTCCAGTCAATCAAAGAGCAAAATGGTAGACAAAAATTTCAGCAGTTTTTACTGTATGAATAAAAGTAATTGTATAGATTTAAATATTACTTTATTTTAAAACTCTTCTTCCTAAATTTAGGCTTTCTTATACCACAAAAACAGTGGTACATAAGTACTGAGTACACTTTATAGTTTGCTTAAACTTAATTCAGAGACATCTTTCAAGGGTAATATTTCTCAGAACATTTTTATTCTAAAATAATATTTTGTTGAAATTTTAAACATGAAAAGCATAAGGATACATTTGTAAAATATACTGGAAAAAAGTATATTTAAATTTATTGTCATGTCATTACATCTTTCAAAACATTCTGCTGTATGAATATATCATCTAGTCACTTTTATAGTATAGGGATTATTAATTTAACAATACAATTTAAAATGTTTCAATAAATCAAGTTTAACTTATCTTTAGAAGGTATTGTGTTGCATGAGTTGATCTAGGATATTTTCTGCTATTTCTTGGGATGGTTATATTGTATCCAACATTCGTTAATGTTAGCTTATTTTATGATTGTGATAGGGCATACATAGATACTTTTAGTTTCTTGCAGTTTGTCAGTTATAGATAGAATATGGTTTGTAAGACTAATTTTGATACTTTCAGAGATATATTTCTGCTTTCAAGGAGCCATGACTTGTTGGTTAGGCCTTAACTATTTTATATTTGGGGCCAAGCATGTTCAAATGCATAATATGCAGGACTATGGATTTGAAACTTTGTGATTTCTATCCCATTTCCTCTTCACCTATTGTGTTAAGAGTTGTCCTAGAGCTGGTAATGTTGAGTAGCTGTTTTTTTTTCTGTATCACTTCAAAATTAGGAATGACAAAAACAGATAACTCTTACATAGCTTAGCATGAAATCCAAGTGTTCTATATTTGTGTAAATGTTTCTTTTTCCAGTTTTATTTTTTATGTGTGTGTGTACGTGCGTTATCTTGAATCTTTAGCACCAGTTTTCACTTTTAAATTGTAAACGAATACAATTTTTATTTTAGTGAATATGATTTAAATTTATTCTCATCTAAATTTTAAGATATCCTTCTAATTAATTAAAAATCCTGCCACTCTTTATGACAAGCTTTTATTTACATCTGTACTAATATAAAAGTAAAATATTTTGTTTTAATTGAATCTTGTGCCTTTCATTCAGCCAGTTGCAAGTCACTACAATTGCCTTCCAGATTTTACGTAGTGATGATTGTATATGTTACTTACTTGAAGTCTTGTAATACTACATGCTGTGATGGTGCTTTATTAATTATAAACAAGGAACACAGTTAAGTAAAAAGAAAGTTACTAAATTATGTGTTTTGAGATCCTACCTTCTTGTTATGAAATGTTCAAAACTTGAGTCTCCAGAGTGTTATACATGAAGGCTTCTTTCTAATCCAAGCAGAATTGGGATAGAACACTGTTCAGTTGTTTCAGGTCATGTTTACCAAGATATATTGTAATGTATAACTGTGAGTATTTAGAGGAAAAATTTTAATTTTGACTCCACCAAAACTTATTAGAATGTAATGGAATGTTGTTTCTTATTACTCAGTATCTCATATTGTATAAACCAATTAATTTATTGTTTATTAATGGCTCGTACATTGTAGTTATACAATAAGGATTGCATTTTGTTCATATTATCTACAATGATGGATTAACTACTATTCAGTTGATTAAGGTATTGTTCTATAGGGAAATTAATTTTGTTTACTCAGTTACAACACTATTTTTGTTCGTAATTTAACTTTCATAATTGTACTTGCTAATCTATTTTTGTATTTTGACTGCTGAGTACTCACCAAGTTTTTGCAAAAATATCTTGTGCTTTCTAACCTGATATGGTTGAACAGGATAAGCTGTTGTAACTTGTAAAAATTATATTAAAATAATAAAATACTTGAATATTCAACAACCACAACTAAATATTCACTGTGAAAATTAAAACAGCAGTACTAACCTCTGTAAACCATTTCATATTTTTTTATAACACGATCACATGACAAAATAACCTAGATATCCCCATATACAATATTTGTTTTTCATTAACAGCTCTGGTGTAGTAAGTGTCACTTTTAAAGAAAGTTTATTTCTAACAAAATACAGATGTTTTCCAAATGATGTTAAAAAAGAATTTAAGTCTTAACACAGTACACATCATCTGTTCAAATGATACACATAGTACATATTTCTTCAAATGGTATTAAAGATAAACTTTTCATCCAATACAGTTTATATATTGTTTCAAATTACCGAGATCAACTTTGTGCACAGTACAATGCTTCCTCATATGATGCAAAATAAACTTTATCTCAAACAAAGTGTACATACTTATTCAAATATTGCTGAAGAAACTTTTGTCTCCAGCACTGTACACGTTTCCTGAATTTTACAGAAACTTTATCTTGAATACAGTACTCTTTTTTTTTCCAAGTGATGTTGAGAAAAATATACAGCTGACACAGTACACATCTCTCCAAATAAGCTTTGTCTCCAATACAGTGTATATTATTTCGAGTTATATCAAACAACTTTGTATAATTAACACTTCTGTAAATAAATGTTTTACAATTTTGTTGTTTTTTTTCTGATGTTTAAAAATCTGATATGTTTTCACCATGTTAAATTTTACTTTCATAAGTGGGTGGTAGAGTAATCAACTATTTCCATTTTATTAATTTTTTTTCTGCATATAGTCTGTCATATAACCTTGAATAAATGGTGATTTATAAAGACTGAAAAAAATCAGCTAAAATAGAAAAATTAGCATTTGGTACTACTACATTCCAGAAGTGGTAATTAAACAAGCAAAATTATTGAAATGAAATAAAAAGACAAAAGGTTGTCTGTTCATTGGTAAAACATTCTAAGCCTATGTTTATAAAAATATATTGTTCACTGTAAACAATTATGTTTTCATTTTCTTTAGGTAAAACAGATACAATACTGCAAAGTCCTGCATTAGAGAGACTAATCAAGGTTGGTTTTTTTAAAAACAAATTTCAACTTTTCATATTAAGGTTTTCACTCCTATTAGACTGCATTCATAGCATAATTTTAAGTCTGTAAATAATTGTAGAATAATAGTTAATAATAATTAATCAAGTTTAATAATTGTAGAAAATAAAAGATATGCTTTTTAAGAAGTAGATTCTCCTGTTAGGTAATAAAAATGTTATTCTTGCTTTTATATTTGTATCACTCCATTTTTACATTTATTTTCTTCTATTCTAGGAGTTTCAGATTTCATTCAACTGTACATTTTTTTAATAAAAATTTTAGTTAATTGCATTTAGTACTGAAAGCAGATAGATCTATATGTAGATAATAAGCCTGTTTTTTAATGTTTGCACATGTATATTGGATGCAAAAAGTTTTATTTGGTAAATTACACTTAAAAATAACAAATATGTTCTATGTAATTGTATTTCTTTGTTAATAACAGTTATAAATAATTGTTGTAAGTTGTGAATAAATAATTTTGCCAGTGATATCATTCAATTAACTTTCAACTACTGCTTATGTGATGATTTTTCCATATAGTCAATCTAGCAACAGGCTACAATTAACACTAAAGAAATGTGTGGAGTTCTTAACAAAACAAACAAACAGTAGTTATAGAAGAAATAGAGGAGCATGTGTAGCAATGAAAATGATTTATTGATAAAAAAAGCAAATCACGTACTATAAGAATAATTTGCATATGTAGCATGTTCTCGCAGATATGAGCCCTGGCCAAAATGTTTAACACATGTATATTTGGTTCACAAGATATTCTCATTAAGTTCAATGTTGCAATTTTTGACAAAATGAATATGTCACAACCTTTTCTGAGAAAGGATGCCTCTGTAGGAAAATTGCTAAACATACACAAAAGGGCAAAATATTTCAAGGAAGGGAACCTAAGGTGCTTTACATTAATGCAGAAAACCCACAGGACATTTAAGACAGCAATGGACTCTGAAATCATAAAAATGAACCAATTTCATGCAACACCCATATTTGTAGAGTGAAAGTTTTGCCTTTCAAATAGAATTTTTTGATCAAAAAGCCTTTTTGGTTAAGCTAAATTTATCTATTAAAATTGTATGCAAGTATTTCAAATTGATAAATTTTTTCAATTTAGGAATTCACAAGCTTTCAACCATATTTCAAAATAAATGTTTTCATGAGAAAAATGGCTAAAACAGTAGGAGTTATAACAATACCTTTGGGCCAGATGCCTTTAAAGTTCCATGATGCATCTCCTTTGAACACTTGTATATGATTGGTCTGCTTTAAACACGGTTTTAAAAGCCAATATTCACATAAAGTGTAGATTCTATGAAAAGTTGGTCAAAATATGTATTCTGATATTGACTTTTCCATTTTTTGTAATAGCTTGTTACAATGAACTTTTAGGTGTTGGACAACAATATATAATCATGGGCATTGATGATGGGGAAAGTAGTTTCAAGAACAACTTGGAACTTGAAACATTTATATGTAAAAACGGCTGGTTTGGGTTGAATAGATTTTTTATGTAGAGGAGCAAACAACATTTCAACCTTCTTTGGTCATGACAGTGACACAAGTTAAGTATTTATAACATAAATTTTGATTCAGTACTTTTACTTTCACAAAATTCGGTGTACCCTACTGGTACAGTGGTAAGTGTAAGGATTTACAACACTAAAATCAGGAGTTCAATTCTCCTCGGTTGACTCAACAGATAGCCTGATGTGGCTTTGCTATAATAAAAACACACACATAAAGTTTGGTAGGCTTTTAGTAAAGATTGCAGGTCTTTTTTACACAAAAAATCAGATTTTTATTGAAGTGTTTTCACAAAAGATTTGTTTGTGAAAATATCATGTACGTTTTATTACTAGTACGAGTGCTCTGACTAAAAATTATTCTTCATCCAAAAAATCTCAAATATTATATTATATAATTTCTAAAACCTCCTAAATGAATTTTATGTACTTGTTTTCAGTAATACTTTGTGTTTGCCCCCCAGTGGCTCAGCGGTATGTCTGCGGACTTACACGCTAAAATCCGGGTTTCGATACCCGTGGTGGGCAGAGCACAGATAGCCCATTGTGTAGCTTTGTGCTTAATTCAAAACAAACAAACAAACTTTGTGTTTTGTCAGCTATTTTCTGTACCCTAAATATGAGGGACTATAAATTTGACCAATCTTGTAATCACCATAAAAAATGGGAAATAAATATAGATTATCCTTTTTTCCACCTAAAATGACTACAAGATGTAACATGAAAACACAAATGTTTGGTCTAAATAGCTTAAATCTCATAACATTACATATTTTTATTACATTGACTTTACAGTCGTGCCTGAATAATGTTAAAGAACTTGAAATGATGATGCACATTTGCACTCATGTTACTGTATCCAATAATATTTTACTGATGTTCAGTCTTTACAAAGTGACCTTTATTAGCTGTGCCTTAGTATACTAGTATTTGGTAAAATGCAGTCACATTTCAGTTATTATACTTTATATGTGTATATAGATTACTGCTATTTAAATATAAGTTTTTAAACTTACTTTTTATAAAACAGAACAGTAAATGAAAAGTAGAGCAAGCCTTTGACCCTTAACCCATTTGTTATAGGGTTAAAATGTCAGTCAAAATGACCAAGTCTTCATATGGAGAATCAAACTACATTACCATACTTGTACACATATCAGTGTGTGTATGTGTGTAATTTTTTGTTGAATTAGTTTTTCTGTTCTTTCAGTTCTTTAAGACAAACCATTATAATTCTTTATTAAAGCAAGCCATCTCTGAAGGTCAGAGCTAAAAGTTAGCATAGTAATGATTATAGCTAATTTAATATACCATTCCTACTTACAATTATCAGAGTGCATTGTAAGCTATTACCATTATATTCAAACTTATTATAGTTATGATAAATTAAGCTGTGCAGCCGAACTATTTGTTCATTATATTATTTTTACAGTTTCAAATGTAACATTCAATATTATTATGATTCATATCCAATTTTGTTTGTTTCTACATGTTTTATGCTTTGCAACCATTTGAATGAAACATAATTCTAACTCAACATTATCTTAGGAAAAAACTATTGTGAATTTTATGACCATAGAAGTTTGACATATATTGTTAACTTAGTATTTTTATATAGGCTATTGAAACTAAAGAAGCAAATGGAAATTATAATGCTACCTGGAGGCTAAAGTCAGAAATTAATTATTTAAAAGGTCGTAATGATGCACTTCAAACTGAATTAAGAAATGCCAGACGTGATTTTTCAGAGATATCATCTAACATGAGAGAAATAAAAGAAAATGTAAGTGTAAATAAATGTAAAAGCTTGATATTGATATTTTCTTTTGTTAAGTTAATATTATTTTTTTTGCTTTCAAATAAGTACAATGACTTCAATAGAACATATTATCCTAATATTTCAAATTTCTGAGAAATTTTAAATTTTTGAGATGCAGCAACTTTGTCTGTACCATTGTGTTATCCCACAAGTGTCTGTTCATGAAAATGTTTCATGTTTGTGACAACAATTTCTGCAAACTTCTGAAGCAGATTAGTTTCTAAATCTTTGGAGTATGAATTGATTTTCAAAATTGTTTATACATGTATATATATATATATATATACAGGGGCTGATGTCATTGAAAAACTGTACAACCTCCTCATTTTATGATCAATTTAGAAAATGTCATTTATTTCTATGTTATAAGTACAGAATAGTTGATATATATTATTAAATTTTTAGCTCATGTATCATTGTAATATCTAGCTTTTTTATTAAAAATGATCTTTTATTCAGTATTAGAATATTTTTTTATTTGTTCCTCTAAACATATTTTAATGTTACTCATCGCTTTAAGTGACATCAAGAAATAATATGTACCACAGGCTCTTTCAAAATACCATCAGTGAAGTTGTAAAACAAGCAGAAAAATTTACAATTAAATAAATTAATGAATAAATGAATTTCAGTGATGTCGAGAAACCCACTTGTTGAGAACTTTTATATGCAAAAACGGCTGTTCTGGGCCCAGAAAACACTTCAAATAGAAGAGCGAACAACGTTTCGACCTTCTATTTGAAGTGTTTTCTGGGCCCAGAACAGCCGTTTTTGCATATAAAAATAAATGAATTTGGTTGCTTGTGAAATTTTTTATTATTTAAGCTACAGACCACATTGAAATAATTTGTAGCTTGTTAGATATTTTGTTCTTGGTCATTAAAATGGAAACTGTTTATTTAAAAAATGAAAAGAAACTCCTTTAGTTTGGGAAACTATTCTGAAATTATCATTTATTCGTATATTTTTCTAAACTTATAATTTACTCAAGCTTCTTTATGGAAAAAAAAATCTTACTTTCATGATGAACTTACATCCTTAGCTTGTTATGGAGTAAAGAAATTAAATTTTTTTTGCAATAATTTACAAAAAATCATGGATTTAGTTTTTTGTGTAATTTGTGATTAATCAGTTGGCCTCTTAGTGGCTCAGTTGTAAGTCTGAGGACTTACGGCACCAAAAAATAAAGTTTAAATATAAGTGGTGGACACAGTACAGACAGCTTATTATTTAACTTTGTGCCCAACAATAAATGAACAAATAAGTAAACGGACTGTATTACCCTTTTTTATGTATTAAATAGATACAAAGATCTCAAGGTGAATTACTTTCAAGTTCAGCATCACCACCACCCCAGTCAGAAACATTCCACATGACTTCAGAAGAGTTGCTGAACCCAGCTTTGAAAATTGATAAGAGGTTGAGCACTCTGAACTCTCATCTCTTAAATGTTTTACATGTAAGTTCTATATTTATAATTAATAAGGTTTAGTTTCTGTTTTTTGTTTTTTTTTTCACATATGATGTTCTGAGCCTCTCATCATTAGATGTGTTTATGGATTTTTATTTGTTTAAAGTCCAAATTTATCAAAGTATTTACCCATTATGGTTTAAAAATCACTGATTAGGGTTTTCATCACTTAAATTAATATTTTACCTGGGTTATGGAGTTAATTATAGAGCAATAATTATATTTATTTTGTGAATCACTCTTTGTAGAAAGTTGATAATAGACTAGGAGTATTTCAATCCCACATCTACAGAATTTTAAAGATGGTAGTTTCTACTGATTATCTGGACATAATGTACAGTTTTCTGTTGTATCTACATTTATCTCTATCTTTTTTTAATGTGAAACTATTCCACAAATTTGTTAACAGATAGATTGATCATACATGTGCATGAGTTATTGTTAAACACTCACACAAATGTACATATGTATTTATAAATACATAGTTGATACAAATTTAATGTACATTTATGTATTTCAGTACCATAACATGAGCTGCAAATTACCCATGTGGTTTACAACTTTTGTGGTACAAATATTGGATAGACAGGATAGATAATTGCAAATAATTATAAAATTAAGTATAAATATATCTAAACTGTCATGACTTTAAAGCTGTTTGGAATAAACAAGTGTAGTTTCATGTTACACATTGAAGTCATTCAGGTGGGGAGCTAATTTAAGGTTATTTTCATTTCTTTTGGTAGTTATGAGTTCAGTTAAATTGACCAATCTTGTAAATAAATGGAGAAAATAACAGATAAAATATAAAATTTTACTGAAAACATGTAATATTTATTTAGGAAATTTTATAGATTGCACATGAAATTTGAGATTTGGAGGAAGAGTAGTTTTACTTTATACTTGAACTAGTAAAAAAAACTTCATATATTCGTGGTCAAATCTTTATTAAAAATAATTCATTGAAAAATCTGATACACAATTTGTGTGAAGATAAACATTCTGTGTTGAAAATTGTAGTATGGAAACTTCAACAAATTTAAAATGGTTAAAAAACAAGTCAACTCAACTGACATGATAAAATTAATCTATAATTCATTATTAAATCAGTTTCATAGAGTTAGAGTAAAAACATTGACTATTTTATAGTGTTGTAAACACACCTGTACTATATGCTTGTTTCAGATATTGTAGACAACAAATGCAGTAAACATAAAATATCTTTATTGTGAGGCTAGCTGAAAACATAAATAATTGAGAATAAATATGATTGCATAATAAAGTACAAAATTTTTTTTAAAAATTGGTAAAAGGAAGTAACTCTATATTGCAGCAGTCATTTGCAGTAGTAAGGCTACTTTTATTATATTGATTTATACACTAAATTTAAAGAAAATTGTTTATTTGCTTATCATTTAACTTGCATGTTTAGCTACTAAGTTTTTAAAGCAAAAATTATTACTGCAGTTAAATTTATAAACAACCATTACTTGGCACACAATAGAGAAGATGCACACATTAAAATAAAACTGAATTGATGATAGTGTTTTACCACAAATGTGCATGTATTTAAATAGTTTCTTTAATTGAAATAAATGTGTTTTGTTTGCATAACACAGTAATAAACTGTTTGCTTAATTCAAATAATATCAGTAAATGATGTGACATAGCAAACAGTTTTCAGTTAAAAAGTATGAATGTGTTATTTCTTGCAGTTAAAACCATATTTAAAATATCAATAATTAAGAATTTTTAGTGTGAAGTTGGAAAGATTGAAGTGGGTATGAAGGAAGCTTAAGAAATAAGTGAAGTATAACTTTATGTTTGAAAACAAATAGATTATGCTTTATTTGGATGGTTTTGTCTTATATTTATTTTAGTATATCTTAGTACTATATTTAATAACATTAATTTTCTATCTTATAAAAAGCAAAAAAAATTTTTTTTTAATGTGTTAGGGGCATTAACAAGGCTTGGTAGAAATGTTTTCTGTTGTAGTATAAAATCTTATAGCTTCTTTACACATTTAAAGTTTTTTTAACCAATATGTTGTAGTTGACATATAAACTGTAGTAATTCTATTTCTATTTCAAAAACATCTTTGAAGGAGTTTAAGAAGGAAGAGGAAAAAAATGAAAACATAGAAAAAACTTGAAAAGTACTGTCGTGAACTAGCTGTTGTTCGAAGTCAACTAGGTCAGCTTTATGAAGAATATTTGAGAGCGAAAAAGGAACACGCTACTAAAGCTGAGAAATTTAAGAAGGACAAAAAAGACTTGCTGGAAGAAAGAGCTATTGATAAGGTGAAGATTGAGGAATTTCAGGTGAGGTGAAGCTTTAGTTTCTGAATAATTGCTTTGAAGACATGTTAAAAGTAGTTATTTATGTTCATATATTATAAAAGTGTAAAAGTGTATATGTTTGGTGAAATCATATTAAATGTTGGAAATAATGTGATGCTCTTCAAGGGTATGTTATTCTAGTCTTGAAACCTGAAGTTCACTTAACCCTTTCAGTGCTGAATAACAACTTTTAATGTTTGGCATGGTGCTGAATATATATGTTCATCTTCAACTATTTACAGTATCATTACTAAAAGCATGATATCTTGGCAATAACTCAAGAAAAGTCCCTGAAATATTCAGTGATTGTACCCAATACTATGTATGTTAAATTCAATACTTAAGAATAACAGGAGTAAAGGAAGGTCGCCTGCTGCGCTGAGCCTTCAAGTCGATTGCAGTCGCCAACCTCACTGAAAGGGTTAAAAGAAAGCTAACACTCAATTGCCAAAACTTAATAATGGACATTATTTTGTTCAATAACTCACCATCTGATCAATAGCTATATTACTTTTTTATAGTTCCATATCACTTGAAATCTGTTGCTTTAGACATTATCTGTATAGAAAGTTGTTGCAGTATATGAAATTATTATTATTTTGGCATTCCGTAATTATAATACTTTATGAAGTCTTTTCAGTCATCACCTTTAAATCTGAGCAGTCTTTCTTTTTAGAAATATCTCTATTTTTGAAGTATTATAATTGATATAATTAAAATTGAAAGTCTATTTTGAATCTGATAAAGCTTTTTTCTGACCAATATTGTCATTAAAATTTTAAACTTAATTAGAATAATATGTTTATTGAGTTGTAACCTCACTTCTCATGTTATCAGTCTTATATTTAATTAGAAAAACACAAAACAGTATCATCATTTTTTTCTCCTGACTAACTTTTTATTTCAAGGATATTTGTTTGTAGACACTTTAAAATTGAAGAAAGTGAAGAGAAGTCTTGAAATTCAACTGAACAATCTTTATTGTAACCATAGTTTTCATCTTAAAAAGCAGAAAGAGCAGTTAAAAGAATGGGGAAAGACAAACCTTTTTCAAGTAGTATTAATCTTCTGTTTTTTGATAACTATTCTTACTTTTCAAAGCTTAAATTTGAAGAATGCAGGTTTTGTTTTGATTCTAAATATCAATATTCTTCTATAATTACTCTGGGACCTCACCATAACACAGTTCGTAAGAACAGTATTGTGAGAATGTGTTGTAATGAGTTCCTTTCAAAAGTACCAAATCATTTGTCAAAATAATGCAGAAATACAAATAAACCGATTCAAATGGACTTGTAAACAGACAAACAACAGTTTTAAAGTTGCAAGATGACAATTTTTGAGATATTTTCTGATGTTTGGTGTGCATTTATGATGGAACTAGGCTTTTAAAAATTGATGAAGTCATTTAGGCTTTTGTGCTGTTTAAGTATTGGCGCAATAATAATTTTAGAGTTTGATGATAGAAACATCATTGTATGGTAAATTTTCCAATGACAAGCAAATCAGCTTGTGTTGATCAGTTTCACAGTAGCAAAGGAAGATTCTCAACCTTGTTTTTATCTGTTTAACCCTTTTGTAAAAAGTAATTTGTAATGCTGAGAAACCCACTTGAAGTAAAAATGTATTCTCAAGATGGCTGGTCTGGGTATTAAAACTTCAATTAAAATAAAGTATGGAATAATGTTAACCTGAAGATGGCCAAAGAAAGTTGAAATGTTCTATACTTTATTTTAATTGAAGTTTTAATACCTCTGTCAGCTTTCTGGAGAATACCTTTTGTAACAGGCTCCTGCAATTTAGGCCATTAATGAATTTGTAACTGAGATTTCTTAACATATCTTCACAAAATTTGTTAAGATTTCATTAAAATCAATGGTACTCTTCAGTCATAATTGCAGTATCTTCAATAGAGATGCACAATTTTTTGGAAATACTGTCTTTCTGTAATGCAAGTGAATTTATGCAAAGCATAATGTACATTTAAAAAATTTTTAAACCTTTCTGTTATAAATCGTAAAACATAAATATTACATAACTAACTAAGATATAAATACAGTTTAATGGTCTAGATAAGAAAAAAAACTAAGTGTCGTCAGAAATCAAGCAGCCAGTAACACTATTGGTAGTTTTATGTATCAAGTAATGAAAACGGCATTCTAATTTCTGAATAACATTTGTTGTCTTTAGTGTCAAATTAGCTTTTTCTAATGACTGTATACATGAATATGTAGCAGCTATATGTATGTTATAAAGTTCAAGCAAAAATATAGAAGGTGGGCATTACATCTGTCAAGGATTGACAAAATGTTTCTTAATTCTACCACTTTCTGCTGGAGGACTTTGATATTCACATGTCAGTAGGAGAAGTTAATGTACTTAATGGGTTAGGCATATGTCTACAGGACTGGCATTGTATGAATCAAGGCAGGAAGTGTGAAGTTGAGATTTTTCATAGCTCATGTATCACGTAACAACACAACTGAAATTTAAGTATTTCTTAAATGTTTCCTTTGAAATAAAAGAATATTAAAACTTAGGTGACAGAAGCTTTCAATCATAACATACATTATAATGCTGAATTCATTTACATGCATTGATGGTAAAATTGTGGATTAACTTTTGAATGTAACTCAGCGACTGGTGCAGAAAAGTGTTTAAAGGTTTACCCATCAAGAAAAGTTAAATCCAGAAGTTTTTGTGGGTGGCAATTTTTCTTCTGTAGCATCATTCTGTATTACAGGGCTGTTTTTTGCAATTGTATATATTTTTTCTCTTTTGTATTCTTCTTCACCTTTAACCTTCTTTAATTCAAGAGGAAATGATGTTGCAACTGAATCATCTGGAAATAGTTGTTCTCTTTGTATAGTAACTTGTGAAATGCCATGACATATTTTCAGTGTTGTTAATTATTTTTGCTTATTTCAAACTGCAATGGGATATTGGTATTTTCATTCATTTGTTGGGAAAACTTCTGAGTATAAACTTGAATGTATATTCATGATATTCTAAAAACACATAGGTCCAAAAAGAAATAATAAAAATGAAATAGAAACCCTGTAACCAGAGCACTTTCAAAAGTACTTGGGTAATGGGACCAGATATAGGTATGCCTTTGGTGATATACTGGGTAAACCAGGTGTATGTGGCTTTGCTGAGATGTGTTTTCAGTATTTCAAGCTTTCAATTCTTCTTTTGTCACCTTTGTCCATTTCAGATGGTATGCTTCTCAAGTTTTGTGGAAAGTTACTCTGAAAGTTTAAATTTCAATGGAAAGTTTAGGGTCTAAGTTTAATCTGCATTATAAGCAGGGCCTCATGTGTATTACCAAAATTTTCTTAGCAGTAGTTTTTAATTTTTTGAAGATTAATGACTGTTGGTTGAAAATATTTCTACTTTATCTTGCAAATTCAAACTCTAAATCTCATAACTATACAGATATATATATTATCTAAATTCACTGTCTTAACTCTCTCATCAAGGGCTCAGTCAGTTCAGCCAAGTTTGTGACCCTGCATTGACCTTTAGAGTTTCTACACCATAACTTCCTATACTCTATAAATTTTATGTATCACTAAAAAATTGCAATCATTCAATAAACATTGTAATCTTTTAGACAAAAAACGTCATAACTCTTAATGAAGTTTTTTTGCTAAAAGCCCCCAGCTGGTACAGCGGTAAGTCTATGGATTTACAATGCTATAATCAGGGATTTGATTCATCTTGGTAGACTCAGCAGATAGCCTAATGTGGCTTTGCTATAAGAAAACATATACACATTTTTACTAAATATTTCTCTTAGTATATAAAATCAAAGTGTTGACTGATCTGTGTGCAAAGTGATTTTCATGTTCAAATTAAAAATACTTTTCTTTACTTGAAAATTGTAAAATCCTCCAGAATAAAAACAGAAGAAAATGTAAATGTTTCATTGGATGGATTCTACCCAACCGATAATGAAGGAGATAAACAAGTAAAAAAACTGACAAATTCCTGTAACTATCACAATTTTTCTGGCTTTTATACTGTGCAACAAAAGCAGTTAAAAATTAAACTAATGTCTTCAGTGTGTTTTGCTGTACAGAAAACAATGTAATATATTTTATTTGATAGATTAAATCTTTGTTTTTCTGATGATTATAAATAATGTGATAGGTGAGTGTGACAAGAAGAGACTGATTTTCTATTTGATGATTACGTAAGTGAATTATATACTGATGCTATTTCAATAAACAAGAAAAAAATAGTTTGACTTCTTAACTGAATTTTAAAGCAGTTGAATTAGCCTAAGTTGACTTTTGGCAGAAAGAAGAAAACTGTATAGTGTTTAAGATACAACAATGATTTACACAGTGTAAAGAGTTTTTGTACATAAATTTAACTTCTTTTTAATGTATATATTATTTTAAAAAACAAGTGTAGTGCAAGTTGCTCATTTATTGTCAAATTGATTACCAACAAGTCACAAACGAGTGTTGTAAAAAACCCTAAGCCCAACACACCCACGTACTTACAGTTCCATATTATTATACATACTACTGAAAAGGTAATTTTCGACATATATCATGATAATAAAGTTGTTTAATTAAATGTTAAATATAATTATCTTAAAAGTTATGAAATGCACATTTTGACTTGCCTGTAGCAAGATAGTTAATTGGATTTATAATACTTTAACAGAATTAGTTAGGTAATTTCCTACTTTTTTAATTTTCTTTTCGTTAAAATACTAATTTTTGGAAGTTAAAAATTGTTAATTTGAAAGTAACTTCTTGAATATTTTATCCCTTGTGTTATGTTTTACCCTTATTAACTACAATTTTGGGCCTTGCCTGATGTTAGGGTCATGACTCTCATCTTGCAATCTATTGGTTGTCAGCTCAAATCTTATCACAGAACATGCTCACCCTTTTAGCCATGAAGTTGTTGGTAAAGAGTAGCCCAAGAGTTGTTGTGAGTAGTGTTGACTGAATGCCTTTCTCCATTCTATCACTTTTCTGTTTGAGATGGTTAATGTAAATAACCTGTGGGTAGCTTTATTCAAATTTCAACAAACAAATAAACAACAGTGTCACCTTTAATTAAAAATTACATTAGTAGTTCTAAATCCTTAAAGCATCATACAATTTCTCAGATGGTTGTGTTTTAAGCTGTGATTCTTTAAAGTAGCCTCAGATGGTGCTTTTCCTTTGATGAAACATTTGAAGTGATTGTTGAAATTGGGATGGAAAGATAGTAAGTTAAATATATTAAAAAACAAAAACATACTTATCACCCATGCAGTGAGCTACATGTATATTTATTACATTTTAAACATTTAAAACTGGACAGTTTGTTTTGAAATACACAGAGATTGCTTGAAACGCTGGAAAAAGGAGATGAAGAAATTAAACGACGAACAGCTGAAATGTCAAGAAAGATGATGACTTTAAGAATCAGTGAAAGTGCTTTGAATCGGAAGTTTGCAATAGTACAACAAGAAGAAAACGTATTGGTAAAGGAAAATGAGAAAGTGAAGAAAGATATGGTAGATCTGGAGATTGCAGTCCAAGAAAGGATAGGATTTTTAGAAAGAGTAACAGTGAGAAATTTTTATTATTTTCATTTGTAAGATCTAGGAAAATCAGTGTTGGATAATTTTCTGGTATTGAAAACTATTTAAGGAAATTTTGAGAAAACCTGTAAAAAATTAAAATAAATATTTTTAAAGAAAGTGTAGAAAAGAAGGATCTGATCTATACAAGATGGTATTAAAGACCAAAAACAACCAATGAACAAATTTTTCATACTTTTTGACTAATGCGCATTTTGAATAATAATTGGCTATAAAAAAAACTTTTTTTTTCCAATTGTAGTATGTGTGCTAGGTTATTGGCCTGTTAGTAGATATTTTACAATCTCATAATATGTTCTCTTAGCTGACAATAAGTTTGTATGTAAAGTTATAAACTATCTTTCCTCCATACATGAGAAGTATAAAATGACATTTGTTAAAAAAAAATATTTTTAGTCATTTCTTACAAAATATGATTTGAAAATGTATTTACATTGTAAAAAAAAACTATAATTTTTCGAAATAAACAAATATTTTCAATAACAGGTAGAGAAACAACAACTTGTAAGCATAAGGAAGAATTTTATTGATAGTAGAATATACTACATGTTTCAATGAAACATTGACCTGTCTTCTTCAGATGTAAGCAGTACAAGGTTTATACATCATTACAAAGACAAAAAATGCAAAGATTAAATGTAGCTGTTGTGGTGTCAGCACGTGATAGGATATAGGTAAAGGTTAAGTTTGGTCATGTGTGTGAAAAGTGAATAGATCTTGCCAAATATGGCTGATGTTGCTAGGACCATTTTCGTGATTTAGTGAGAGATTGTTTACTTTCATGAATTTTATAGATTTTAAATAATTCTGGTATTTCTGTAGTCTTTTGTACATTTTGCCAGAACCTTCAGTAAATCTCATGTTAGTAATTGATGTATAATTACGTGAGATTCCTAACTTTCAGACATTTTTATCTTCAAAAATATTTTTTCAATTACTCAATGGAGGAAGCTCTGGTTTTTTCATGAAATTTCCACACACACAAAAAAAACGTTTTTGTTCTTAATAATTTTTTTTTCAGAATGAAAGTTAAGTACATAGGTAAACTGAGATATTGATTATTATTCTTCAGATATTTTAGGAATTGCAAAAAATTGAAAAACGTGTGTGCGTGTGTGTGTGTGTGTATATATATATATAGTGTTCAGATCAAATATATATATATATTTTATGTGATTAATAGTTGAGAAGACACAGAGTGTGACATACATTTGGCTATTTATATATATAAATGTTTTTTTTTATTTGGAACTATAGGAAAATATGTATTGAGATTATTGAGATTTTTTTCAGGAATTGAACATTTATAGGATAAATTCTCTTCAAAAAGCACTTCAGAAATCAGTACCAACATCAGAACTAGAAGCTGCCAACAGACAAATTGCTGAAATTAGTATAAAATACCGTGATTTGTTAGAACACATGAATGATTTCAGTTTGAAAATGCAAGAAGAACAAAAAGCAGAGGTAGTATTGTTTGTTCATTAATGATTTTGATTTACATATGCTTTTAGTTCAACAGTCTCTTTAGCAGTCAGACGAGTGACTGCTATGAAATAAAAGTTCTTCTACATACAAAGATCACACTAGTTTTAAAATGCACATACATTGGGCTGATGTCAAAGTGTATATTTTCGTATTTCTCCTATTGTAACTCTAAAGAATTAATTTTTATTTCTTGTATGATGGCAGATTTCATTTGGTAATTAACTTTCAACCATTTTGTCTAAATGGCTCAGATATTTTTTTTATCTGAACATAAAAACTAGTTTACTTGCAGAATATAAAATTGACTTTGTGTGATATATAATAAGCATATCATTATACATTCACATGCTAATGTATATTTTTTATTCCTCAATTGAAAACGCTTTTAAAGCAAAAGCAAAGAAAAACCTTGTTTTTTCTGTTTTGCAGAATAATAGCAATATTTTAAGTCTCACATTAGTAAACACGTTCCTAGGTGCCACATATATCTTTATGTGTGTGTCATGATTGTATGGCACGTTGCAAAACAACACTTCAACTAGTTCATTATTAACTGTTAGTGACTTTTCTAACTAATAATATATTTTGCATAATAATTCAGCAAACACATGTCCTTCAAATCTTGATTTATATATCTCTTATGTGAATTTACACTGTAAGGATCTGTTGAAATCAGTAAAAAGCAATCTTATCTTGACTGGATTTGAATTTATGATTGATGGCTTATACAAGTACCTTAATAACAAAATTCAACCTTCTACATTATAAGGACTTCAAGGTCCAAGCATATATGACACTTTATTTCATTTAATACAGAATTGTTTGATCCTCCTTGCTACTTGCACATAGAATGTTTAGAAAACATCATCTCTCTTTGTAACTAAATAACTGGATTTACATGAAACTTTAATTAAGGAATTCCACGAAAAACCCTAATTTTGATGTTATGACAGCATTAAATATTTTCACTTTGGTTTTTTTTATTAGAAAGAATACTGGTAGAAAATGAAAGATAGTAATTAGGTAATGAACACAACAATGGATAAAATGCTGTAAATATCTGAATATTGTTTAATGCAAATAATATGTAAATGTAATAATGCAAAAGAGTAGTGCCTTAGAATTTTAAATGTAATGTAATGGACTGTTTTGTAAATAGTAACCAACAGAATAATAACTCCTTTTATAATTTTGCTGCAATACTAATATGTTCATTTCAGAAAACAAAGAATTAAAAAAAATGTTAATGTCTGTGCAAATCTTTTTACCCCTAAACCAAAGCTAGTGTTCATGCTGGGTACATTTATTATTTGTTTGGATATATCTGTGTAAATCATGCTCCAGGTCAGAGCCAGAAATAATGTTATGTATGTATGTGTTTTCTTTTCTGTATTAGAACAACCTGTCAAAGCAAGTAATATGGTAGTCAATTCAATAGAAGCATTCCCTGCGTTCATAGTTGAGTCAGTTATTAATAATAAACTCGCATACAGCTGTGCTATACTGTTTTATTTACAGATGATAAAAAATTGTATTGTTTGAAGATGAATATGAATAGAAATTTTCTGTTGCTTAGTAAGGTTATTGACATGACAAAGTTGAAAATGTATTTGATTAATGGATTTTCAAATGAAACAATGGATAGCAACATTGAATGAGTATAAACAGAGGTTTGATAAAAAGTTATACTTTTTTTAAAATAAAGACAATTTAAGTGTAAATTTGGTGCAATAACACTCTAATTTTAAGTATTCACATTTAATTTATAAACTTGAAGTTAACATAATCTTGTTGCTACTTTTTAAAGAATATTTATTATTTGATTTGAAAAAT
>VWRL01001235.1:0-50350 GCA_011833715.1 Carcinoscorpius rotundicauda
ATCAAACAACAACTTGAAACATTGTTTACTTTAGAATTAAATCTGGTCTCATAACATTTTGAAAAGTCGATAATGTTGTATAATTACTGTGAGATAGCAGATTGTAGTTTTATTTTGTTACGTTTCGGTTACCATTAAGTTTGTACATTTTCTATCGTTTAGTTAAACTATGAATTTTTAATTATGTTAAAGTGCTAACTCACTTTCAAGATACAGCACGTTAATTTTGAGTTTTCATATATTATGAAACCGAGACAAGTTTCCCCTAGCGTTGACGTACAGATATTAATGTTGTGAAAGATTATGTAGATCTATGGTAATAACTAATCACATGAGATGCAACCTCGTGGTCTAATCAGTGGATAAAGATGGCTAAGAGATTTAGTTAAAAAGAATTATTGCTAAATGTTGTTACTGACATAAGAAATGGTTCATTTTTTTAAGCATTATGTTATTCTCTGGTTCTTTCCTTTTTGTTTGATATTTGTTGATATTCATCTAAGTGACATTTATTTTCTGTTATTTATACATATATATATATGTAGTTCTGGCCAGATATTGGCTTACTAACTGTAGTTTTGTACACAATAAAACTCGGATGCTAGTTGTTTTGGTTATCTGTTGTACAATTAATAAAATGTTAATATTTTAAACCACTTGAGCGGCGTTTTGATTAATTACACATTGAATTGATTCTCTGGCTAAATTATTACGAGAAAGATGAGTTTCTACAGAAAATGGTAAATAATTAAACTCACTCACAAACCTAATGAACAGATAGGAACTAGAGCACTTGGCTGAGTCTACCAATAATAGATAGGAACTAGAGCACGTGACTGAGTCTACCATTGATACATAGCAAATAGAGCACGTGGCTGAGTCTACCAATGACAGATAGGAACTAGTGCACGTGACTCAATCTACCAATGATAGGTAAGAACTAGAGCACCTGAGTGAGTCTACCAATGATAGATTGGAATCGCACAACAAAATGAAAGTGCTTTAAGCTAGCTCTTTACTATCACACGTGGACAACATAGACTTCACCTGACAGATCGATAAATGAACCAACATTTATAAAAGTAATCAATTTAAAAAAAAACAACAACATTTTACTGTTTAAACTTGTGCTGAATCTATCGTTGTTTCACGTGGATTGACGTCATTGACGCGTAAACTGCTCTACAACCTTCAATGACGAGGAAATAGACGGTGAAACTTTCACATTCCAAATCTTATTATGTCGTGACTGACATAATGTCAGTCTGATCATGTTTATGTATGACTGGATATTTCTGTCCTTCTTGGTAACCCTGCAAGTTCCACATAATTAAACTTTTTTTACTCTTTTTATGAATTACTTAAATCTTATGTAATTACATGCTTATTAACACTAATTTTTTTATTTCATGCTTTCGGAATAACACTTGGCGGTAATTTAAATATCAACACTTGACAATAAGTTTTTAATTGGGTTAAAGCAAATTAAGCGATGACGTCATTCGCTAAAATAAAGGTGCATATTAAAACTAAATATTTTAATAAATATAAAGTTATTTTGTACTTCTAGTACAAAAGGTAACTTCGATTATTAGGTTCATAAAACCAACATAACATGTAAACAATCAGGCATATATCTAAGCTTCTGAGAAAAGTACAGTCAAAAGGAATCTTTCTGGCTAACGTTTGTACTTGTGAAACAGAAAAGCATGGAAGCTGTAAGTTCTGTATGTTTGTGCATAGCACGTGTAATTGTTTAAATGTCTGTTAAAATTAACTTACTTTCCTTCCAACACTGATAGGATTAAAATATTAATATTCTTAGGTTTTCATATTTAAATAAAAATACATATCTAAGTGAACTTTTGTATTATGCATTTATTCAGATTTTTTAACTATATGATATTCTGTATCCCAATACGATAAAAAACATTTTTCTCAAACTAGATATGTTGGAATCTTTTAATGTAATTAAGAATGATGTAGTATTTGTAACAACAAATAAAAACTAGTTTATCATTTATTGTAAGAAAAAGAGCAATTTTAGTGTTAATTATTAACAGTAACAAACCAATGGATAAGAAACCCATTCCCTTTGAGTCCTTCATATTTTGTTCCTGTAATCTGCCTTCAATAACTCTATCGTATAAAAGGGATAAGGCATTTATCCATTTCCTTTTAGTGTCTCACTCTTTGTTTTTCCAGTCTGTCCTCAGTAGTCCTATATGTCTGTGGACTCAAACCGATAATAAAACGGTTTCGTAATCACAGGAAACTCTGTGATGTAGCAGTGTAAGACTAGAGGGAAGGCAGCTAGTCATCACCACCCACCTCCAACTCTTGGGCTACTCTTTTACCAACTAAAAGTGGGACTGACCGTCACTTTATAACGCCCCCAAGGCTGAAAGGGCGAACATGTTTGGCGCGACCCTGAGATTACGAGTCGCAAGCCTTAACACGGTTGGCTATGCCAGGTCAAAACTTTTATTTTAAATGTAGGAAAGTTGAAACGTTGTTCACCGCCTTATTTTGGCAAAAGTGTTTACACCATACCAGCCGTCCTGAAACCGGTTTTCGATACCCATGATGGGCAGAGCATAAGCAAACAGTAGTCCGATCATGTAAAAGTAATATGTTCTGAAACATTTCAATACACATCCTGAAGAAAATGACGTTAGATAGGTAAATATTTATTTTTTTCTTATTGAATACATTCAAAGTAAACTTTTGGATTTTCTTTTATCCTTCCTTGAGGTTAATTAAGCAGAAATCACAAACTCAGAGTTAAAAGTTTTCAGAATCTAAATGTAAATAATAATACATGATATTGTTTATTTTCTAAGTGTTAGGATGTAAGTGTCTTTTCTAACCTAGCAATGTGTGAATTCAATTAAACACACTCTTCATAAAAGATGTAATATTAAAAATACGTTAGGCCTAACACAACCGTCTTACGACCAATATATTGAATTAAACTCATGTTTTGCTGGTTTAGAAAAGGCGTTCAAAATTAAACTGTCCTGTAGAGATAATATAATAAATATAAAAGTAGATAATTATGCTGTCCTTATAACTGACTTAGAATTAAATAATTAAAATCTCCAAAGTTATGGGAAAAAAAAGGTGTGGCTAAAAATGGATTGAGCGTGCGAGTTGGAATGGTTACTGCAGATAGCCATCGTGTAGTTTTGTTCGTAATTCAAACAAACTAACTGTCAAATCAACAATGGTAATGTTGTGGTGGACTTGATCTTGTGTATTCAATAGAATCTCACTAATCTTATGGAATAAAACACTTTAATTCTTTACACAACTACTTTCACCACCCACACTATTACATCACCTCCAGAAACTTTCGCCATTAAAGTAACTCAACACATAGAGGCCAATCGTCTCGAGTGATTTTCACTCTCACTTGAATTCAACTACCACATTTAAAATATTAATATGTAAACAATATCAGTATGTGTTTGTGGTCTGCCTTCCACAGGTATTGAAATCCGATTTATAGTAGCACATGTCCGTAGACGTATCACTGTGCTACAAGAGGGTTAGCAGCTGGTTTCTCTTGTACCAACCACTTTGTACAAATAATTTCGTTTCCTTATACGCTATTTGTACATATCAAGCATTGTTTTAAGCATTACGTTTCCTTATCCTTTCTACTTAATCCAGCGGAGTTGTTCTGTTAAATCCCGAACTAATGTCATTAACTGTACTACCACTTTAACTGTATGAAGGATAACAGAAACGTAAAATCAGTACTTATGTGTTGACTGTTTCTGTTGAAGTCCTTTGCTTAAATTGAGATGTATAGATTACATATGTCATTGAAGGTATCAGAGGTTGAAGTGTTTTTAGCCAAATGTACGTCTTAAACGATAAATTTAAAACCATTTCGTGTGGTTATAAACAATAATAGATTTTGGGGAAAAAAACAAATATATAAGGATATATGTGACTGCGTAAGCAACAAAATATATGATAAGAGCGAAATATAAACATAAACGTATATACTATACACGCTATGCAACAGGACGTTCTAAGAAAAATTTTAATGAAAGGTCATGTGAATTTTGTTTAATAAAATTCCTCCCACTATAAACATCGTAAGATGGCTCAAAACCTTCTGATTCGGATTTCGATAATGTCCAGCTCTTCGTATAATTCTCAAGTTTCTCGTATAAAACGCGATGTTCAATGTTATCCATTACCTGTGAACTTCGAATTTCATTTTCCGCTCTATAATCCCCTAATAGAGTTTCAACTCTCTGCGAAAACAGAATCAATTTTAAAACTTAGTTGGAAATATTGTTCACATCCTGTCACACGTTCAGAAACACTACATGACTTATTAACAACAGTTTCATTGTACTCTAAGTTTTTAAACGAAGAATCGTCCGTCACCTCCTTCAACAAAATCTCCCTTGTTCACAGAAAGCATTGTCTTATTTTAAAACCCCACCTAGCGTAAAACTAAAACCTGTTCTCCACAGATGTGGCGAGTTGTAAGCTGCGCATTCCAAATGACTGCATCCAATCTGAAAACTTTGTGTGCCGCTAGTCTCAGCTGAAAGATCTCTATTTAATGTGTTTCGACAAGATATTGGCAACTTGCCAAACTCAAGCGAGAAATGTCACGCGGCTGTAAACTGGACAGCTTATTTGAGAGACTTTGCACTTAGATTATGACCCCAGGTCCGGGTAGGGATTTCAGTTAAATTCGAACGAAAAATAACCAGGGGCGGTTAGAAACTGTTGTTTCTCTTCAACCCACACATGGCAAGAATAAATTAGGCAAGTGATTATGGAAATGGTGGAGTAAAATTCCAGTGGCTTGTTAGTTGTTTCATTATCTGAATGCGATGGTCATGGATGACCACGAGGCTAATATATTATTAAGTTTCAACGGGAGGAACGTCATGAAAAGCTGAGAATCAGTTCGGTACGGCCCACCGCAGAGAGGACGAAGGAAGATCCAGCACCACACTCACAGGCTCACGATGATATGTATTATAATTGACATGGAGAGAGCAGGGAGATGCAAACACAGTGCGTCGACATGATTACGACTTGTGACCGCAAGGCATTATGGTTATTTAAAATTTTGAAGACTAAATGAAGATAACAGAACTTACATTTAAATATTAGATGCCAAATGACGAACCTCTTCTCAGGGCTGGGATCTATAGATCCTATCAAACGGAACTTTTGCTGTGGGGGGAAACGGGAGTACCCCGAGAAAACCCACTTTCACGACCAGGGCGCCGAATAATAGGCCCTGGAGGTGCTCGGAAGAAGAGCTGTAAGGAAAGAAATTACAGATTAGTAGCAAGTAACAAACAGTAACAGTTAAAATTGGAAATGGACTGATAACAATAACAAATAAGCACAAAGGTAGCAACTTGGAAACAGTTTTGGGTTAAATTGGCGACGGTTCATAGGGACTAGACCTCCACACGAAGTCTTCGTCTGCGTCGGGTCTTCGGAAGTGCGAGAGAGGTGACTTGAGAAACTGTTCTTTGAGACTGAGTCTGTTCGGAATAGGTTTGATGGATGCTCTTGTGGTGCGCTTCTCTTCAGGGTATTGGGTAGTTTGATTAATCGTGTCTGTTTTGGTTTGAGAGACCGCGTCAGCAGTTTGGATATTGTCCGTCGAGACAGATGATTCGCAGGTTTCTGGTTCGTCGTTGATGGTTTGAGTGCCCTGGGATACTTTATTAACGAAATCTGTTTGGGTATAATTTCCGATGATTGGTTTTCGGCTACCGGGGCGGCTGTGGGCATGGTGGATGTCTCGCTAGGCAGTGATATCTGAGTGGGTTGCTTAGGGGTTTTGGGTTGTGTAGAACGGCGGCGGTGGCGTTCAGCACAATAATGGAATATGTGATAGTAGCAGCCATTTCGTAGGATGCTATCGGCGATGGATTTACTAGTTGTAACAATTTTTATGAAGTTGGTGGCTTGACGGGAGGATTTAGAATAAATCCGGTGAACGGCGTAAACCACTGATTGGGTCTGATTTTCTACAGCGAACTTAATTTCATTCGGGTGAATGGATAGGTGAACACCTTTGAGGAAAACTGTGAATAGGCTGGTAGGGCTTTTCGCGGGAGTACAACTAATTTTCATCGGGGTGTTCCATGGCTGGCAGAGGTAGGACAAATCTTCAGGCGTTGACGGCTAGAGAAGGACTCCTCCACGGCGTAAAATTCGAGTCCTTGACGGGTCAATGGAAGCGCCGGGCTTAGCATGCGCTATGAACGTGGCAACTTGAAGAGGCGAGAGGTGAGGCGACGATTACTGGCGGGACAGTTGACGGGATCGTCACAGCAGGACCTGGAAATGACAGCGTCATTATGGTATAGCAGGAGAAGTGTAGAAACACGTCTAACTAGCACGGAGCGTCATTATGGTCTAGCAGGAGAAGTGTAGGAACACGTCTAACTAGCACGGAGCGTCATTATGGTATAGCAGGAGAAGTGTAGAAACACGTCTAACTAGCACGGAGCGTCATTATGGTATAGCAGGAGAAGTGTAGAAACACGTCTAACTAGCACGGAGCGTCATTATGGTATAGCAGGAGAAGTGTAGAAACACGTCTAACTAGCACGGAGCGTCATTATGGTATAGCAGGAGAAGTGTAGAAACACGTCTAACTAGCACGGAGCGTCATTATGGTGTAGCAGGAGAAGTGTAGAAACACGTCTAACTAGCACGGAGCGTCATTATGGTGTAGCAGGAGAAGTGTAGGAACACGTCTAACTAACACGGAGTCCAAGCTGGGAGTCCTTAGATTATGACCTTGCTGTAACCTGCTTTTGAAATTAATTCTGGATTAGAAGCAAGTGTGAGTTCCGTTACACGAATAATAATCACCGCAAATAGTCATGACGGCATAAATAAAGGATTCAAAAATATATACAACCTGATTTGGCATTCATCCGTTGGAGACCTTCAAACGTCCTTGGCTGGTCGATTGTTTAACTTGTACCAGACTGTATTACCATTTAAATGTATCATTCCAAGTCTGGTGACATTTCCATCAGAGGTTGTTTTGCATAAAATATATTTTATATATCTCTTATATTCGTGTTACACATTAAACTCACAACGAGTCTAATATATGTGTCAGAATTAGGAACAGCTAGTGAAAATAGCGCTTTAGCTTTGCACGATTATTCTAAACAAACTATATGAAGTTGGACTAAAAGAATTGATTTTATACATCTCAAAAGTTATCTTCATGAGTTTCAAGTGAGCTCAACCTATTTACACATCACTGCAGATTGTTGCAACTGTAAGAGAAACATTCTGATTCAATACGATACCTGAAGTTTACTTTGTAAAATTATACTTTCGACAAGAGTACTGCTGATGGGGGTAATTACGTAGTATATAGCTTGATTCCAATTTTATCATAACAACTATTTTTATCGCACATTTTGTTTTTGATATCTTAACTGTCTCAAAGAAGGCACTGGCAGTAGTTACATCGTAATGGTGAGCTTTGTTTGAGTGGAATTTTATCTGTTCAGGTTGTGGTGACCTTCGATTTTGCCTTGCTGTGGTTTTTAAGGTTGTGGTTATTAATGTGTGTTTTCTTTGTTAAATGCGTTGTTTTCATTTTTCTATAATCGACATAACGGGTAATAGTTTCCGTTTATTTTGTATAACACAATTACCATGACAACTTTAGACGATACGTTAAAAACTCTGTCTGTCATACCCCATACAATATGGCTACATACATTTATAACAACTAAGATTTTCCCTTGGTCTGCAATAACTAGTTGAAAACTAGTTGAGTTCCTGTTCGATGGTCTTTAAATACAAGTTAGTAAAGGACTGGAGAAACTAAGTCTTCGAGAAAAGAACTCAAATAATATAACGGGTATTATTTTTCTGTGATGGTTATTCTTTTACACTGTAAATATATATATATGTGTACAATTAGCAATTTTTATACTTTATTATCAATGTATAATATAAAAATGTATTATAAAAGCAAGAAATGTATTTATTCAATTAAAATACTAAATTAAGGTATCATTAGACTTAAATAATTTTACATTTTCTATTATTAATAACTTACATTTGCAGTTTTCTTTCGGTTTCACGTAATCGATAAAGTACGTAAACTGATTTTAAATCTCTCTCTTGAGATCCAATTGAAGTGGTTCTTAAGCGTACATTTCTTTGGGCTTCCAAACCTACAGTTGTAAGATATCCTTGGTGTGTGGAAGAACTAGCTCTCATTTCGATCTGTTTTATTGCTTTGTGAAAAGTTACATGTTATCTTTCAGTTCTTGATGTTTGGAACAGAGTAATTAATTCTTTTATCATAGGAAATATTAGGTTAATACATCAGATTTCAGGCGAGATATTAATCTGAGAACTCCGTCTTCACATGAAGTGTAATATCGATACATCTACCTTCATGTGAGGTTCTATATTTGATGGTGTGAAACATTATAACTGAATACACTTGGAGAAGGAATCGAAGCAATTATTTGTTGCTTAAACATGAGAGTAATTTTACAATGATATACTGCTGACCAAAATCTTAATGAACATAAAGAAAAAATGTGCATTTTGCGTTGTTAGACTCAACCACTTATTTGAGTAGATTTTCGACAACATCAATGCTCATAACCTGCTCCTCAGCATCACTATGTAACACAAGGATGATTCCAGTGAAGTGCGGGTGAAAAATAACACCAGAGACCTGGGCAAAGGGTTTCTCAGAATCCTCAGCCACAGTCCTGCCAGCAGGGGAAGCCTGGGCCATCTAGGAGGCACCATCTCCCTCGGCTGACCCCAACACTTATTGGGGTGGTAAGAGTGTGGGCGCAAACGCAGCCGCAACCCCATCATCACCAGACTCGGAAGGCCAGAACCTCCACAGAGATAGGGGACATCCCAATGTTAACCTGGGTGGCCAGAACTTCCTCAGGGGCCCATCTATACTAGTGCCATGAGAATGGGGCTAAGCCTCCTTTAAGACCCCCTTCACCCGAACGGTTTCAGAGCGCCTCACTGCGGGGTCCGAAAGACCCCTCAACCTGAGCTGGAGAGACCCAGTCCTCCTCAGGGAACCGGGACCCTCCCTCCACTTCAGAAATTAAACTATTAAAATCATGATTAACCCAGCGAGAACCAAAAGAATAAACACATTTCGACACACGAGTAATACCAAATAAATTAATGAATTTTATGTTTGAAATGGAATACAAGAAATCTCACATGTGAAAATTCAGAGTGAGTTTACAAGATCTATCCTTGTAGCTAAATAATTTTGAACAAATTCATCGAAAGTTTATCTTGAAAACATTTTCATTGTAATTAGTTTTATTTGGTCCTCATGTCACAACTTGTGAAGGCAAAAATGTTACATGTAAACCATTTAAATTTTCATTCTGTATTATTAGTATACATATATCATTGGATACATAATAATGTTTAGTGTCGGCGTTATTATTTACAACAGGAGTTAATATTTAATGGCTGTTACATTTTTCATACCCAGAAAGTTCAAAACAATTATTTGAAAGGGGATAGTTATGACAAATTTAGTTACATAACTCAGAAAGAGAGTAAAATGTTGTGTTTCAAATTCATTACTGCTGAGGATAGACAAAATTCCAAAGGCCTCAGTGATAAACATATAAATAGCAGTGGCAAATTGAACAGAAGTGTACAGTTAGAAAATGTGAAATTAACCATACTTTGAGTGTACATTTTTACTGGTTGTTATTTAAAAATGAATTTAACAGTTTAACAGAAATATGGACGATAACTTGTTACAAGGTATTCTAAATTAGTTCAGCTTGAGAAGTGGATTCTAAAATAATTTAATCAACCTAAGTGAACATTTAACATGAAATGACCTGTCACATTTAAATTGTGACTATGGTCATTATAGTCTAAAGACTTTTTTTATGTACGTTTAACTTGTTTTAAATATCTAATTTTAAAATTAGTGGATAACTTGCTGCATGTTATTTTCAAATTTATCACTAACAAGTCACAGGTATCTAGTGTAGAAGAATCCTAAAACTTTGACCTATATAGTATCAGACCAGGACTTGAATGTAAAAATCTTCATAAGTATGCAGTGGAGTTAAAGTATTGATAGAAGCCACATATTTAGTTCCTTTTTGGTTACCCTGTCTCAAAAATTGGAAATTTTCACCTAAATACTGAAATTCATTAAGTTCTTATTTACTATTGCTAGTGGCATACACAACATGATTAGATAGTGGTGAGGTCCACGATAAAGTAATGAAAAATAAATATGAGACAGAGAAAAGTTTAGTTCAGGAAATTAGTATAGAAGTAATTATAAGAAGTATGAGATATAAAATAGTTTACTTTAGAGCATCAGTAGGAATGAAAGATTTTGATATAATGGGAATAACTGAAATATGGTTAAAAATATATGTGACAAAAAATTTCTTTCAAATATAGTGCTAAAGGCTTTTCAATGAATAAAGTATGAAAGAGAGAAGTGGATTTACATGTAAAATGTGAATTACATCCTATTTTAGTTAAAGATATCAAAGATAACAGTAATGAGCTTGAATCCAGTGAAGTTTCTATAAGTGGATATAAAGGAAAACGACATTTAATGGGAATTTGTTACAAACAACCAAACGATATTGACAAAACTCAAACAGTCAAAATGAGATTAAGGGTTCAGCTGTTAGTGAAGCCATAATTATGAGTGGTTTTAATTTCAAGCATCACGAAATTGCTACAGTCAATCTGTAAGATAGAAGGTTTTGTAAACTGTTCACAATGACGTTTTTTACCAATTGGTCAAGAAATTTACTAGAAACTGCTATTTGAGATTTGTTGTAACTTTGAAAATATAGGTAGGAAACTGGGAAACACATGGGTACAAATGAACACTGCTGTATTAAGTTTGATGTTTTTTCCTGCATATTGAAATCAGAATATTTTGGTTCCAAATTATAAAAATCCAATTTTAGAGGGAAACCACAAAAATTATCTGTTGTGAATGGGCAGCTGTGTTATGCTGAGACTCTGAGCAAATCTTAACAAAATGTTTTCAATATTCAACGTAAATATTTTCCTTACATAAAGACGGGGTACTTGGAAGTAAAAACAATATTGACTCATGTAAGAGTATTGGAAATAAAATTAATGAGAACAAAACAAATTGGAAATTAACTAATGTAACTTCTCTTATCAATAGGGGTGATGAAAATTGTTCCAGTACTTACAGACCCATTAGTCTTACATCAGTTGTAGATCACATTTTGGAGAGTCTGATAAAAAAAACTTCAAAAGTTGTTTAACCAAGTTTAGAATTTTATTGGACAGCTAACATGGTTTCACTGATGGAAAGCCTTGCCTTACAGATCTTATAACATTTTTTCCAAAGGTTACTATTTGTGTTGATGTGAGTAAGAGTAGATCAAAAAGAAAGGATTGTCACCAATGCAGTTCAACCAAGCTAGATTTACATCACAAATGAGGTACCTCAGGGTTCAAGTCTTAGGATCTATGATCAATGTTCAATAAATTACTTAAATGTACAATTACATTACAACATAGGGTGTTACTACCTGTGAAGAGGATGCGACTGATTTACAGAAGGATTTATATCATTCAGTGAATTGGATAAATAAATGGCAGATGGAATTTAATTATAATAAATGCAAAATAATGCCACTGGGTTATCATTATATGAATAATAATTTTGATGGGAATAATCTAAACAATAGAGAAAAAGGGATCTTGATGTAAAAGCTGATCAGTCTTAAAAACTATCCAAGCATTGTGTTATTGCTGGTGATACAGCAAATAAATTTTAGGTTATATTTACAGAGATTTTTAATGCACATCTAAAGCAGTTATAATTTCACTGTATGGTTCATTGGTTATGTCATATTTGAAGTACTGTGTTCAGTCTTGGTACCCTTAACTTGGGAAGTGCTTTGAATTGTTTAAAAAGGTTCAAAGTTGAGTTACTAGAAAGGTGTCTAGAATGGAGTAGTCTTATGAGGAGTGGCTGAAATCTCTCATATTGCTTTCTCTTGGAAAAAGAAGAATGGTGGAGGATGCAATATGACGAAATGTCTGATATCGTAAAGGAAATTGATAATGTGATGTATCAATCTTTGTTCATACGTAACAGTGAGAACAGTAGGACTAGAGGACTTAAATATAAACACTAGCAGAGTAGAAGTCACCTTCAGCTGAGATAACTTAATTCTTCTTGCAAGATAGTTGGCCTTTGGAGTAGGTTGTCTTTGGATGTTATAAAGCAGAAAATTTAAATGAGTTTAACAGAAATCTTGAAAAGTATATGAATGATAGGGACTAGCTTTAAGATTTTAAAAAATTTATTCATTAATATTTATAGTTTAAATCAGAGGATGTAAGAGCCAGGATTGACCAACAAATTCCATACTGTTCCAAATGTTATGTATTATGTCTAATGCTTGAAACTTCAGTCTAATTACAGAAGATTTTATGTGTTTTCTAATGCAACAGTAAAACTTTGTTAATATGTAGCTTCTAACTCAGCTTTATTGTTAGTATTACATTCTTCACTATGGTACTAAAGTGAGAGTATGACCACCCAACACAGAAGATTATGGTATTGGGAAACTAATTTCTAAAAAGTTCTATTCCAACATCTAACTTCGTTTTGTTTGTTGGTCCCCATATGATTCTATTTCGGATCAACTGACCAATTTGATTAAACACATATCTTAAAAATGATGTTCTATGCTTTAATGAGATAGGTTGTGTTTATTACTGCATAAATCATACTAGGACTAACGGAGTATATCAAAAATATAAATTATCTTTCTAAGAGTACGAATAACCTGGTCCTGAATTACATTGTTGAGTTGGCTCACCACTCGGCATATTACAATTTTTTGTCTCTTGCAAGAAAAAAACTCTGAACGACCAAGAAAGTTTGGCAACCAGAAAATAAGCATTTAAACTCACCATTTTCAATAAAGTTATCTGAATTATAATGACCGAAAACTGTAAATTTTCTTTTGAATATCCTTAACTTTCGCATCAGTCATAGAACTATGATCTACAAAATACCTCTGCGTCTCATAGTGGGTTAGATTTTGTATAACGTTATATTTACATATTTTAAACCTGCAGATGGAATGGGTAACTGATGAGTCCAAGCTTGTTGTGTTTGAAGCTAAAGTGTTGCTGAGTTGAACAATATATAATGTTCGAAATTTATAAATATTGGCGATCAAATTGTATAGTTTTTTTCGATTCGGGCATTAATCACAATTACAGTTTCCCAAGCCTATAGCACACTGATTGCAGATGTACAATAACAATATTTCTCTCTCTCTTGGTGCGCTGCTTTTATATAAATCATGCGAAACTAGCAAATTCACCGAAGGTCGCTTGGCAAAAATAATGTCAATCGCTAGCATTACATACACTTCTAGTACTTTGTTGATTTTTACGATCGAGAATCTGCTATTAATATAGATAACAGGCAGACTTGTGAATTACACAGCGCACAGTATACGTCATAAGAATAAACAAAATTACACTGAAAGAAGCGAATGTACTACACTAAATGTACAACAGTAAATCTGTTACAAAATAAATACCGATAACTCAAGTGAGATTGAATTACCTTTTGACGAGGAAGAGATAAGCATACAGAAACTTCAGAGTTAGTTGACGAAGTAATAATGGCAAATGACATAGCAGTTAAAGATACAAGAAGTGAAGGTAAAGGCCCATCTTCAAAGAATGATATGCCAAATACTCCTCCAATGATACCTGATTAGAACCCAATATTATGCAGATCCTCGAGCAGTTTTATACAAACTCAAGAATGATGTGAATGAGTGGTTAGTACTGCCTCTAATAACACGACAAACAGTGTAATATAAGCACTGAATGATATGATACTCTATTTATGAAGATGTAATAATGTTAAGTAGGTTTATTTCTTTGTTTTGAATTTTGCGCAAAGCAACACAAAAACGATCTACCCTAGCTGCCCCTAATTTAGCAGAGTAAGACAAGAGGGAAAGCAACTCCTGGGGTACTCTTTCAAACGAATAATGGGATTAACCATAATAACGCCCTATGAATGAAAGGGCCAACATGTTTAGTTTAACGTAGATTCTAGCCCGTGACTCTCAGAATATGAGTCGAATGCCCTAACCACCTGGCCATTCCGGGGCACGTAACGTACGATAAGTTATATATGTATATAATTACTTAACGGCCCGGAATGGCCAAGCGAGTTAAGGCGTGCGACTCGTAATTTGAGGGTCGCGGGTTCGCATCCCCATCGCACTAAACACGCTCGCCCATTCAGCCGTGGGGGCGTTATAAAGTGTGGTCAATCCTACTATTCGTTGGTAAAAGAATAGTCCAAGAGCTGGCGGTGGGTGGTGATGACTAACTGCTTTCCCTCTAGTCTTACACTACTAAACTACGAACGGCTAGCACAGTAGCCTCGAGTAGCTTTGTACGACATTCAAAAACAAACAAACAATATAATTACATATGTTTAAATGTTTATCAAGTAAATTATATAAAAGGTCGTTAAGTGTGACTGTTGTTAATTTATTTTAAAAACAAATATGTGATTATTGTTTAGCTTTCTTCGTAATATGAGAGTCGCAGTCAATTAATTTATAGTAAACATTATGAAAAGTTTTAAAACGAAACTTTCTAAGAGGTGTACGTGTTGTTTGTAACTCATTGATGTAGAGAATTTAGTCGCGGGAAATTTGTTGATGTGTAGAATATAGAAAACAGACGATTAGGTAACAAAGATGAATAGTTTGGTTTGGTGTTTTATGACGCAAAGCAGCAAGGCTATCCGCGCAAAAGATAAATAAATAGTGTTAAATGAAAAGTAAAAGTTGAGAGACAGGAAAATATTAGCAGATGAGATGTTACGAAACGGAATTAGGCCAAAGAAAAGAACAAAGGGAAGTTGATCATCGTGGAAGGCCTTACAGTTAATATAGGCTTAACGATTGATATATTACTGTGAGTATTAAAAAAATAACGAAAATGATTTATTTCGCGAAAGAGAGTACTGACCGTATATTTATATCTTTAATCTTTTAAACTCGGAGTTACAGCTTAACTACAGTTTGACCTATATTAAAAGAAGCCAGCTAAGCCTGAAGTTACCACAAACTAACGTTAGCCTTTTCGAAAGAATGTGATTGTTATGGTGAAATAGGAAAGATAATATTCAAAAATTGTTGTTTGTGATATTCTTTGCTGTAATTCCAGAAATACCTCATGATAATAATTAGCTGAAGTGATTTATGATAGACTTAATTCCATGTAATAAGCTAGCAATATAAATTAATCTTTATAATTAAAATGTAATGGCCTCCCAGTGGCTCAGCGGTATGTCTGCGGACATAAATGCTAAAATCCGGGTTTCGATACCCGTGGTGGGCAGAGCACAGATAGCCCATTGTGCAGCTTTGTGCTTAATTCTAAACAACAATAAAATGTAATGACAAAGCTCGTGCTTATGAAAATAGATTTATGAAACAAACTAACTTGGTAGGACTGATACCACAAAAATCCATAAAACAATTTTCCACTTTCTGCATTCAAGATTCAATAAATTAGAAAAATAACAAGCTTATTCAACAACTATTTCTTTGTTGTAGAACATAGTTTTAAATAAAAATACTCTGATAACAAGAACATGACTTCACTGTGGCTGTACATGTGTGTTTGATTACATCTTTGTTGATATAATGTGTAAGAACAGGAAGTAATGAATAAAGTCAAACTATTTGAAGAAGCTGGAAAGCTAACATCATTATTATTATTATGAATAAGAACAAGATGTAGCACAAACGGTAAATACATTTACTGTAACAAAATTACTGTTAGTACTGTAATAATGCACCATGCAAGGAACATGCTTTAATTATGTACAGTAAGATATCAAAGAGAAGTAAAGCTAATTGTGGCTGCAATATCACAGTGATTCATTATTACATTAAATTAATTTTAGAGGAATTGTTGATTGTGATGCATTATGATTTATCTCAGATCAGTCTCAAATTTATTATGTTACATAAATTATGCATTACAATTTTAAACAGCTGGAAATTTTAATTTAAATGTAAATTAAATGCTGATATGTATTAAACATGTTTGAACTTTATTTCTTACGAGTTATGAAAATTTATTACTTAGTTTTTTACTGATGTGTTTCTCTAAATGCTTCTGTGATGTACACTGTAACAGGTAAATGAACCACGTGTTTCGTTTTGGAAGAGACGAGTACCGTGCACCATATTTTCCTGGTCTGTGGTGTTACTACTTGTGAGTATTTATTTATGAATTAATTTGAAGTATATAGGTGTGTACACTAAAGCTATGTGAACATTTAAGATTTAAAGAAGAACCAATTTTGAGAATAATGAAGTTTAGAAACAGGTTCAATAGGTAATGAAGACTTTATTTGACACAGTAATGGTGTTTAGTATTCAGTGGGAATGAGAAATTTATCTATATACAGGAATATGTGAACTTTATTATTAAAATTATTAATTTGGGAAGGGGTGTAGGGATCATCAGAAAAGTTGAATCAAAATATAAAAATTGTATTTTCAAGCTGACAACTCGGGACTCTTAAAAAGTAAACAAACTATTTTGTCCTCACTAAAATTGATAAGTACTGTAGGCATGGAGTTAATAGAGGGATTTATAATAAGCTTAGGAAAATAATTCAGACATTACTTGCAGCTGTATTTATTTACTGTATTAGAGTCTTTAGCTATAGGCTTGACAATAGTCTCTGCACTTTGGTTCATGTTGTTTCTTTATTTTTCTGACAATCTAGAATGAGTTTTAATTATATTGATACTTGAGATGTCTGTTTTAATATTCATTTATAGATAATACATTCTAAACTACACAAGTGCATGTGAAATCAGTTGAATGTTACATATTTTTTGACAGTTTACTGTTGCTTCTGCTTTATGTTCCACTCATCCACCACATATTAAAAATAAATAACAAATATTCAAGAGAAACTAAACATATTTACTGGTATACACCTGTAACACACAAACTGTAAAATTGTTCTCAAAGGATCATTGTGAAGGCAAAGATTGTATGATCACAAATTTAATGACGAGCTTCCATCAGCTTGTACTATTATGTAAGAAAAGATAAACAGCAAGAAAGGAATTTCACCAGAATGGAATAATGTTTCTTTTGATATAATACAACAAAGGTTAGTGCAACATAAACATACACAGCCACATGCTTTCTTTGATAGGTTTACATGACAAATGTTTGTTCATCAACAGCCTGCTGTGTACAAGTGTTTGTTAGAATAAGGCAACACAAATAATTCATTCACTGTCACACTTTGCTAAATTGCTAATTACCAATAACATTTACTACCACTACCTATTTAAAATTACAATAGCTATATGAAAGAGTAATATATACAGTGGTAATAAATACTGAATATGTACTTGTGACTTTTGCTTAGTACAAAAAACAGTAGAAAGAATTACCGATGTGATATTTAATAGTGACATCTGTTATGGTAATCATCCATTGTCAAACACCTGTTGAAATATTGCCAGGGAAATAAACTTGAATGGTAATGAACAACAGTGGCTTGAATAACAATATCCAACATCAGAATCCCCTAATTTTGTTGTGTCTGTTTCCAATAAAAACACTAGAAAATGAACAAGCTGTAGTTTCCAACTAATGCACATACTAATAAAACACTGGAGTTTTGATGGTTTAAAATGAAGGACATAGAATATTTCACAGCATGACATAATTAAGGATGGGGAAGTAAGTTTAAAAGTACTGTCAGTTTCTTGCATAAATCTCACTGAAGTCCTGTAACACAATAAATATCATTTGAAATAATTTTATAGTGGAATCAAAATGGTTATTTGTGGCTTGAGTTAAGCTGTCAGCAATAGATCTACAGTTTTGTTTGCATGAATTTTGTTTGTGATCCCTATTTGTGGATTTTAAATACCTAGTTTTTAATTATCTGCTATGTTGACTTTTTTAATGCACAACAATGAGAAAATATGTGTTTAGAGTGAGACACGACCCCCACTAGGCATGTATAAAATTATTCCAGTAGAAAAACAGCCCTTTCAAATAAAACAAGTGTGTTGAAAACATCTCTTTAAACAAAAATTTGTGTCTTTTTAAGTAATTATTTATCAAGGTTTTGTGTAAACTTGTTTAATGTGAGTCCAGCATAACATGAGTCCACTCAGAACAACGTTGCATTTGTTATGTACTTACAACTACATAAAGCATCTTTCACTGAAAAAAAAAAATTTTAAGTGAGTCATGGACATTCATAGCATTCCATATAGCATAACTGTCTATGTTATGGTTGAAAATGCTCGTTCGATTTTGCTGTGGTTTTGTGTAACAATAACATGAATAAATATAATACGATTAAGTAAGCAAATTTTAATTTTATCTCAACAATCATGAAATCATGTATTTTGCTTATTATCAATCTTTTGGTGGTCCAATCTATTTACAATAGGGATTAGTCAATGGAAAGTTGCCCATGGTACATACAAATGAGTGTTACTGTGACAGATTTTGTTGGAGTTGGTAATTCTCTCTTGAAATCAAATGATTGCTTGTGCTTACTGTTTAACAATGTAAAACAAAAAGTGAAAAGCAATTTAAATATAAAAAATGTTTGCCTCTGTATCTATTGGAAAAATACTTGGTCCAAAGGGAAAATTGGCCACAGGTTACAGGTATTAAGTAAACTTTGTGTGAGAGAACCAGAATAAAATATAGGTTTGCCGATGTTAACTTTAACTTCTTGCACACAAATAAATGGATGAAGCTGTGATGTAAGACAGCTAACAGAAGATTAACAACAAGTAACATATAAAATGTTTCTATTGTTGATTTTAGACTTTTTGATAAATTCTCCTAAGTGTTTATTGGTATGCTAAAAAAAAGAATGCTCCAAGAGACCTATTCATACAGATGAACCAAAATCTAGATAAAGTTCCAACATAAGTTATTGGATCAGGTTTCCAAAAGATTGGCATTCATATGGACAATATGGCTTTGGAGATGATGACATTTGTGTGCTACCAGACTCGAGCTGATTCATACCTAAAAATCTTGTTTGGAAGAACTGTAATGGAGCATAACAACACGTGGAGGATGATGTATCCTCCATGCTCAGTTTCTACTTTCAAGCACTTGTACTCAAAATTACTACATTCTTTTCCTCTGAACCAAACTGTTAACTTTTCAGTTTTGTTGTATTGTGATGTTCATTTAGTTTAAATATCTTTCGGTATGATTGCTTATGTGTTTTTACAACTTACTTTTTATATCTCTTCTGTAATCTAGATGAACTTTTGTGGGTACAAGTTTAAATTTGAAACATGTTAGTTTTGTGTTTCAACAGCTGAAATTATTTTGAAATGGTTAAATACCTACCCCCTCCACTCTCTCTCTCTGTGCTTTCCTCCTCCCCGTATTTATATTGGTAATACAGTAATATAATTTGGACCGAAAATTATTTTGGTCCTTTTTAGGGCAATATCCATGAATTTTGGTACATTTAGAGTTGTTATTTTGCTATAACAGCATAATATCAAGTTTGTTGGTGGCACTTTATTTTTTAATTTTATTTTTATTGTTATTATTTTTTATTAATTTATGTTATTTTTGCTTATTTATTTTCATTTTTATGTTTAAAATACAAATGTATTTGGGAGAGATGTTTAGAACTAACTTCATCATAAATGAGGTTCCTATCTAGTATGCATAGTAATTCATTTTTCATCCAATTCTTATCGAAGTACGTTATTGTACTATGTAGGAGTCTATCTGGTATGGTTGGTGTGTTTGAGTATTTATGTATAAATTTTCATGATGTTCTTGGAACTCTGTGTGCAGTTGTGAGGAGTGTGTTTTTGATTGTTTGTAGTTTAGTATTAATTATTTTCTTGCTGGAGCTGCATAGTCTATTACGGGTCTAATATATGTTTTATAGATTTTTATTATGTTATCTGTAGATGCTCCTCTGTTTTTACCGGTTAGACTCCTAGGATAGTTAGTTCTTCTCCAGACTTTATTCTTAATTTCGTTAACATGATTGATCCAAGTTAATTAAGAATCATAGGTTAGACCTAAAAATTTTGCCGATGAGGCAGTCTGAAATAGTGTGCCATTCATATATAGTTCTGGCTGTTGTTTTATGTTTTGTCAATTTCGTAAAGACTACGAGTTGTGTTTTTACTGTGTTTATTTTTATTTTTGACAGTATTCGCTTATTCTATTTAGTTGTGGTTGTATGTTAGTGGCTGCTACTGTTGGTATTATAGCACTTTTCTAGACTGCCACATTATCTGCAAACTGTGAAGAGAATCCGTGATTTGGATCCTTCAATGGTAAGTTAAACATTTTCATACATTATGAAGAGTATAAGGCTAACTAACCCTCCTTGAGGGACATCAGCCTCTGGAGTAAAGTACACAGAAATGGTACCCTCAACATTTACTCTACACTTTCTATTTTCCAAAAAGTTGGACAGTCAGCGAATAATTCCACATGGTAATCCCATTTCAATCATTTGGAACCTTAAACCATCGTGCCATACAGTGTCAAATGCTTTCTCGATATCAAGGAAGCAAACAACAGTACATTCGATATTGTTGAAGCTGTTTATTATAGTTTCACTTAATCTAATTAAATGATCTGTTGTTTGTCTAAATTTCCTAAATCAGTTTTGTTCTTTTGGTAATTTTGATGTTATCTCCAAATATGTGGAGAGTCTATTACTGATTATTCTTTCGAGAATTTTGCCTATACAGTTTAAAGGAAAAAAATGTGTTGGTGAAACATACTGGCCTACTTTTTTCAAATTAATATAAATCAAACATAATTATGTGAATTACACATACTTACATTATAATTTTCAATGCCTTTTGCTTTACGCCGCATCTTTAGTTGCTTCCTAATAGCACGAGCCATCTTAACCTAATGTCTGGAACAGAGAAAACTTGAAACTCAATGAATCAAAAACATATAAATTTAATAAAAGTTTTGGTTTTTCAAAAAGTGAAAATGTGGGTAAATAGATAACTAAGAGTATTTACGTTTAAATCCTACTCTCAAAAACGGTTAAAAACGTTCTATTTTGCTAAGCAACCGAATAACTATCTCAAAATAGAACGATGCTGTAAGTGTTGTAACCAATCAAATTAGCTAGGAACTAGCGACACTTTACAAAAACGAGAAGAAAAATGAATATACTTTCTAAAATTAACAAATGCTTAAGTAAACCTATTTTTAATACATTTTTCATAATTCTTGCAACCACTTTATTTTTTATTAATTTTACCAAAATTAATTCAAATAAGGAGTTATGTTACATGCAGTAAAACCTAAATGACAATTTTTTTTTTGTTGTTCTTTTGAAACGAGCACAAAGCTACACAATGGGCTATCTGTGCACAGCCCACCACAGCTATCGAAACCCGGTTTATAACGTTGTAAGTTCACAGACATTCCGCTGAGCCACTGGGTAGCAAATGACAAGTAATTAAGAAACATGAATCAGAAATGACATGTTTAATTATTTTTAGGCCAGGCACGGCCAAGCTCGTTAAGGCGTGTAACTCGTAATCTGAGGGTCGCAGGTTCGCATCCTTGTCGCGCCAAACATGCTCGCCCTTTCAGCCGTGGGGACATTATGATGTTAGGTCAATTCCACTATTCGTTGGTAAAAAAGTGGCCCAGGAGTTGGCGGTGATGACTACTTATCTTCTCTCCAGTCTTACACTGCTAAATTAGGGACGGCTGGCACAGATTAGCTCGAGTATCTTTGCGCGCAATTCAAAACAATCCAAAATCTAGTGTTGGGTGTCGATGATGTTTTTGCGGCTACAGCTCTGAAGAAAAAAAAGAAATGTTTTGAAAGCCACGTGAATTACATACATATCAACGTAAATATTATAACTGAAAACAAAGAAAATGAAACGATGAGGATTTTAGATTAAATAAATAGAAAAACAACAAAGTCGTATGCCTTAACACGCTTGGCCATGCCAACTATGATATGAACAAATTTAAACAAAAAAATGAAAGATGTAAAAAGGTCATTAGAACATCTGGAAATAGCTCAAAATCATTAAAAATCACCAAAAAGGACAAGCATTTTACAATTCTCCACTTTTATGTTGACCCTGTATCTTAAATTTTGCCTCTACTTGAAGGTTGTAGTAATACAGAGGGAATTTCTCCTTTACCTGGATGTCAAAAAAACAATTCCATACCCCCCGCAAGTACAGCGGTATGTCTACAGATTTGCAACGCTAAAATCAGGGGTTCGATTCCTTTAGGTGGGCTCAATAGATAGCCCGATGTGGCTTTGTAATAGCAAAACACACAACACACATATCTTCCCTACACTGCATTTCATGGTACAAAATCACTTCAGTTTTCAAAAAATTAATTCAAATATTGTGAAAAATGTACAGAATTGTCAAAAAGATAATATAACTATAAAGAAAAACACAAAAAATAATAAGTATTATAAAAATAGTCATGAATCATTAAAGTTTTTAATCTTCAAAAATGAAAATAACAGTCAATGCTACAAAATGCTAACGTGTGTCAACATGAAATCACAAGTTCAATGAAATGAGTTTTCTGATTATTTCAACAGTTATTGATTCTCTTATAAACATCAGTAAGTTGGGTGGTGATGACTAGCTGCCTTCCTTCTAGTCTTACACTGCTAAATTAGGGACGGTTAGCACAGATTAGCTCGAGTAGCTTTTTGCGAAATTAAAAAACAAGCAAAGAAACCCTGGGTATAGTTCACGTAGTTTCGATTGTAACGGCATTTCATTAACATATATTTATTTTAATATGAACGTTTGTTTCAGTTAAGTATATATTAATATTTAGAAATGCACACCACTGGTGTTAAATATGTATTGTGAAATTCTCATCTGTTATATAAATTTGTGGAAGATTCTGGAGTAAAGAATTATCAATTGAAGATGTGTGTATTTAAGTTCTAGTGACTGCCAGTATTGTTGCCAACTGAAAATTCTAGAACCTTGTCTAATGATCATAAAAGGTAGTCATCAAACTCACTGAGAAATAGCATATATTTTGCTATAGTTTGCAACAGTATACTATAAGTATACTATAAACCTCAAAACTGATAACTGTTATAAACACTTATTAATCGAATAAAACTTCCAAAATTTGACCAAGAACGTTCACAGATGTCAAACGACAGTATTTTTACGAGGACATCAGGTATTTTCCACGGTAAAAAGTCAGCTTGTAAACGGCGTGAGTTCAGAGAACAATAGAGTTAGTTAACTTACTCGTAAAGTGAACTGCATCTATATCAACTTGAAAGTTATTATCATGCCAAATAGAAGACTTAATATTGTTTGTGTGTATGAATCTTGTTGGCAATTATTATAAATTTGATACACATTCACATTCAACTAACTTTAGAATTAAAAGTTCTGGCTATTTGAACTTCTACTACATCGCAAAAAATAAATAAATAAACGCCCTTCAGCAGCTCAATGATATGTCTGTGGACTTAAAACACTAAAAACCGGGTTTCAATACTTGTTGTGAGCAGCTCATTGTAGCTTTGTACTGAATCCAAAATAACAACGCAAAATGAATCAGAGACTCGTCAGGTGTAAATTACAATATGTACGTATAATTTTGTTTGTAAATATATTGAAGTGAACTAATGCTGTTAACTTTTTCTCGCTGCTTTCATTCATATAAAAAAAAACATTTACTGTTTTACTGAACATTTGGCTACTCATTATTACGATTTTGCTGTAGATTTTTTAAAACTTCTATTATTTTACATTTTGATATTGGCTGCTATGACACATAACCCGGAACCAGGACTGGAAAGACAAACTTCAGGTGACTGACGGTGGTTCTTGAACTTACCTGTCAGTCTTCCTGGCGGGTTATGATCATTATTATTTTGCTAGAGTTACCGTTATGCTACAGAAAGTCTTTTTTACAACCTTTTTTACTCTGATTTCTCTCTTTATTGTAGACTAGATGCCAACATTAGTTTTATGCTATTTATGTTTTTCAATGATGTTTTGTTTTACCTAGATTTTCTTTTATGTATTTTACTACATTTACTTTATTTTAACCTTTTACCGGACATTTGGCGCAGATAGCCTAGCTGCTTTGTGCCATAAAACTCTAAATTAATCAATCAATGTAAGTTCTGCCCCAGAACATGTTAAATCAGGTAATTATACTAGTTTAATTTAATTTATTACAAACTTCATAAACTTCACACGTCAAAAATTTGTTCAAAAATGCTCATAAATTTTGAAGCAAAAAATATATACATTTTAAAATCTCAAACAAATTGTGCTGAAAAGAAAATATTTATTCAGAAATGCTTATAAATTTTGAACAAAAAATGTCAAAAATATTTCTTTCGAAATGCTCATAAATTTTGAATAAAATATATATGTCAAACAAATCATGCTGAACATAAAACTATTCAGAAGTGCTCAAATTTTGATCAATAAAATATAAACATCTTAAAACCTCAAACAAATCGTGCTGAACAATGAAATATGTACATCTTATAATCTCAAACAAATCATGCTGAACAAAAAATATTTATTCAGAAATGCTTAAATTTTGAACAATAAAATATATACAGAAGTAAAAGTTGTAAATTATTAATAACTGGTTTAAAACATTCACATAACAAATGTTTTGTAATAGTTACAAATAGCATAATAGAATGTTTTAATTTCATATGACAAGAGACAATGTGGTGTAAAAACTATAATATCTAAATTTTCTGATGGTTTGAAATAAGCATGGAACTTTTTACATACAAATGTATGTTTAAAGAAACATTTATATCAAAAAATGCTTTTAAAAAATCAGCCCACCTTGAAGAAAAGTAACAAAACTAAGATCAATTACTTTAAAAAATGAAGTTTGTATTTTATAATTTCAATTCACCAAATGAGCTATTCAAATTATTATTAAAGGATGAAAACAGCACATAATTTAACACATCTCTAAATTTGTTTAAAAATTGAAGTTGTATCCAGTACATCTAGATAAATACTCAATATTTTTTTTAATAATGCACACATTTATAATAGTAAATACCAATTCATATACTGAAGTTTTTACCAAGTTTAATGAATTTTCCTCCAAGTAAATATTAATGCTTGGAGTTAATCAAATAACTTGAGTTTACTCTTCAGTACAATCATATAAAGAATTTTTTTCTGTTGATAATTTGACAGCATACTTTAAAAAAACAAAACTGACAACTAACGAATAGCGACACTGATAAATACAATATAGATGATAAATTTTAAACTAAAGAAAGGAGGGTCAACATAAATTTTGTCTGAACAAAATTTAGTTCAAGATCTATTAAAAATATAGCTTTTATTTTACTAAACCTACTTTACAATGATTTAAAGAAGTGGTGACTGGTGTAAAAATTGACAACTTAAATTCCTGATTTATCCTTATTTTAAAACACTGGAAATTAACATTGTGGAGACATTAAAACAGTTCAAAATATAAAAATTGTTATCTTTTAATGGTGTTTCCAAAACACTAACTGTTTTTACCAATAAATCTTATTTGTGTATGTAAGAGAACCTTAAAAATAAAGGTAATGTTTTCAACACTAAGTCGCATTAAAAATAGAGGTAAGCAGCCTTATGATCATTAGTCATGTCTGGCTCCTTTAATTATCTATTATGGTTTTCTTGGTGTGGATTCCTGTACGCTGTAAGGGGACCTCCCAGGGAAGGTTCTGTTCTGTCTGGTTACCTTCTCTGGGATCTAAAGATTTACCCACGTGTTTGTCGTGCGTGGCAACCCGTGAAGGGGTGGAGAGGATCCTGGCAGTTGAGGGGTGCAACCCTTACACACCACTTTGGCCTTGAATTCCTGTAGACGGGCGGCCTTTGGGTGGCTCCCCTTGGGCTAGAGTCAACCAAGTACCAGCGTTAGAAGTTTCCAACAGGTACTGTGGGCATTGTGCCTGATGCTGGTGTTTGGGTATTGTGTTCACGAAACACTGGCGTTGCTGCATTGTCCTTGCATGACTTTGTAGTGCATCCCCTCATAGGGCTTCATTGTGGGTAGAGTCAGTGAGTGCAGAAATTTTTCTTGTTTCCTATAGATCCTCCTTCACAAATTTAAATAAAATTGTGTAAAAACAGTCAATGGGTAAGCGACCACGTCTTGAAGACTCTGAACAGCAATCTTCAACATCTGTAACACACGTACCTCATTTTTCATATTACATTCTCTTTTGGAAAAACCTTAAAGGCAATTATCCCCCATTTTTAATCAGAAGGGACTAGAGGGACTTGCTGGATCTCCAAAGTCAGTAAAGAAGCTTCGATCTGGAGACATATTGGTTGAAACATCCACATCACAACACAGTGAACTCTTCTTGAATTCAAAGGCAATTGGGGATTTACCTGTTGAGTGTTGAGGTTACACCTCATGCTACTTTAATTCATCATGAGGAGTTATTGTTGAGAGGGATTTGAAGAACGTTTCCGAATCAGAGATTTTTGCTGGTCTCTCCGCTCAAGGAATTTCTGCAGTGAGACGCATCTCCCCTCGCAAATATGGAGTTACACTGTCAACAGATATCCTCGTTTTGACATTTACTTCATCACGTGCACCTGCAACCATAAAGGCAGGTTATCTCATTTGCAGGGTACAGCCATACATTCCAAACCCTCTTCAATATTTCCAGGGTCAGAAATTCGGCCACTCAAAGACATCATGGGGGCAAGGATCACGATGCCTATGAATGTGACATGGACCCACATTGCATTAACTGCAATGGTTCTCACCCCTCCTACTTTCATTCTTGCCCAAAATGGTTGGAGTGAAAAGAGGTGCAGCGTTTGAAAACGATAGATAACATTAGTTATCTTGAGGCTCAGAAATTGCTGCCAACCATTCCATCTCGGACATTAGCTGCTGCACTTCATTCCACAACTACAGTGGGAGTGCAGACAGATCTCTCTGTGCCTTCACGAGATTCATTTTGATAACAGATGAAACGCATTCATTGTTAAAAGATCTTCATGGTTTAAAAGGTTGATGAATCGACTTCCACACCCATCTCTGTTCCTCCCATATATGCCAACAAATCTCAAGATCCACATCCTTCAGTTTCAAATAGAGGCATTTCTTCTGATACATCTTTTTCTCCCACTTCAAGAGGCAAAACAATCATTCATTCACGTCCTCAGTCACTGGAATCTCCTTCCAATAACAAAGACCGACCCACTCGACCCAGGGCAGGATCCATGGAGGTTGATGGACATCCTACGACTAAGGACAGTAAGGAAAAAAGACGTGGTCATAAACTGAAGGGTTCTCCATCCACTTCACCTACCTCTCATTAAAAATGGCCACCTTGATACAATGGAACTGTCAAAGTTTACTTTCTTATCTAGATGATATTAAAACACTGATTGCTTCCAACCATTCTGTTTGTCTTTCCTTACAAGAAACATTTCTAAAACCTGCTGATACAGTCACCATTCGGCAGTTTTCTCTGAACAAAAATGAAAGGCTGTGTGATGGATGAGTACATGGAGGGGTGGCACAATTGGCTGATCAGCATGTGCCCACCCTGACTTTGTCACTCACACACACCCTTTGAGGTGGTAGCCGTCCGTGTTTTCTTGGGTCATACTGTCACTGTTTGTTCTCTCTACCTGTCTCTTGATGAGACATATGATCAATCAGACCTTGATGCTCTCGTTGACCAGTTGCCGTTTCCCTTTCTACTCCTGGGGGACTTTAATGGACATCATCCCTTCTGGGGAAGTGCTATTATTGATGGGAGGGACTGCTCAGTAGAGCATATGTTCTCTGATCACAATCTTTTTCTTTTCATGCACCTAGTCAGTTTTTTACCGCTATTGATCTTTCAGTTTGCTCCCCTTCATTATTCTCCCGTTTTTTATGGTGGGTTGATAATAATCCACAGGGCAGTGATCATTTTCCTATGCTTTTGAGAGAGACTGACCGTGGTCGATGCCACCCTACCCACGTGCCCCAGTTGAAGCTGGATCAGGCAGACTGGTCCACTTTTTTTGCTCTTGCAGAACTTTATCATGCCATCGTGAATCAGCCATCAATAGACAACTGTGTAGCAGCGGTAACTGGCTGTATTATGCAAGCAGCTGCTCAGTGTATTTCTAAAACATCAACACGTTTTCCACGATATTCTCGAAATCCTGCTTGCCACTTTGCACGGAAGGTACAAAAACGGGCTTGGGATACTTTTCGTAGATATCCCACACTTTCGAACAGCGTCGCATTCCAATGGGCCCATGCACGTGCTAGGTGGGTAAGATGTCAAAGCCAGAAGGAATCTTGGATTAAGTTCACAACAAGCATATCTTCTACCACCAGTTCTAAGGTCATATGGGACAGGATTCGCTGATACTCTAGGTGAAAGCTTTTGCTGAGTATCTAGCACTTCTGCTTGTTCCTCCACCTTCTTGGCCATCTAGACTCAGGTGGAGTGTTCACTTCTTTTTTTTTCGAACTGACTGTTTCTTTGACTGTAATTGTCCCTTTACTCTGGTGGAAATGAAAATGGCTCTTCATCGGTCTGGCAGTACATCTGTTGGACCTGATGATGTTTATCATGACATGCTGCACCATCTATCTCCTGCTTCTCTTGATGTCCTTCTCATTGTCTTTAATCGGATCTGGCAGGATAATGTTTTTCCTGATGCCTGGCGCCAAGCTAATATATTACCTTTCTCTAAGCCAGGGAAAGATCCCAAGATTTTTTTCAAATCACTGTCCAATTCCTTTGACGAGCTGTTTCTGTAAGACCTTAGAAATAATGGTTAATGCTCATCTTGTTTGGTTTCTCGAATCAAACAACCTCCTCTCATCCACCCAATGTGGGTTTTGACGACACCACTCTACCACAGACCACCTAATTCGACTTGAAACATCCATCAGAGAAGTCTTTCAAATGCCAACATCTTGTATCAATATTCTTTGACATTGAGAAGGTTAATGACACAACATGAATGTATGGCGTTTTGGTAGACCGCCATACATATGGGTTACGTAACCATTAACGCATGTTTATTGAAATTTTTTTAAAGGACAGGAGATTCCAAGTTCGTGTGGGTTCGACACTTTCACGTTCTTTTGTATAGGAATTTAGAGTCCCTCAGGGCTGTGTTTTGAGTGTTACACTTTTCAGTATAAAGATAAATGCCATAACTGAACAACTTCCTCTCGCAATTGCGAATGGGCTCTATGTTGACGACTTTCACATCTCATGTCAGTTGTCAAACATAAGATATATCAAACTGCTCTCAATCATGTACTGAAGTGGACTATGGCGAACGGCTTTAATTTCTCTCTGTTTAAAACCGTTTGCATGCACTTTTTCTGCCAACGGGGTATTCATCCTGATCCTGAACTTCATATCGGTGAAGTTTTGCTGCCAGTTGTTTCTGAGACCAAGTTCTTGGGGCTTATCTTTGACCGTAAGCTGACCTTTATACCATAGTTAAAGCAGCTTCGGGTCAAATGAACAAGAGCACTGAACATCTTCCGTGTCCTCTCTACTGCCAGTTGGGGAGCAGATCGATGTTCCATGTTAAAGGTATATCGTGCTTTTATTTGATCAAAACTCGACCATGGATCAATGGTCTATGGCTCTGCCAGACCCTTGGCCTTAAAGATGCTGGACCCCATTCATCACGAAGGACTTCGACTCTGTACTGGAGCTTTCTGCACCTTTTCAGTTCAAAACTTATGCATTGAATCTCATGAATTTTCTCTGCACCTTCGCCGTTTGCAACTATCTTTACAATGTTTTTCAAACTTCGTTCCTTGACAAAGCATCCTACCTGGGGATGTGTTTTCCTTCCTCGGTGGGCCGTACTTTTTAGAACAGACGATCTGCCATTTCTTTGTTTGGCCTTCACATCCAGGCGCAATTGGATAAATTGGGTCTGTCCTTGGATAACATTGCAAATTCCACAGGTCAGCCCATCCTACTGTGGCTTATTACAGCCCCCAAATGTGACCTTTCTTTCAGTCATCCGAAAAAGGCAGTTACTCCAGATTGGAAGTACCGTCTTTCATTGATTGAACATCTTTCAATGCAATCAATCCATTCCCATTTACACAGATGGTTCCAAATCAGGTAAATCAGTGGGCTTTGATGTGGTTTGCTGCGGTTCTATGGTTGCACGCAGAATCCCCTCTACAGCTTCTGTGTTCACTGCTGAACTGTATGCCATATCTCTTGCCCTGGATCATATTGCAGCTGAGCTGTACTCCAACTGCACTATTTTTTACTGACTCGCTTCGTTCTTTTCTGGCTTTGGAATCTCTACACATTGGCTCTCACCCTGCTCTCGCTGATATTCAAAATCGACTGGCTCATTTCTGATTAACTGCTACTTCTTTCCAGTTTTTCTGGATACCAGGCCATGTTGGTATTCGCGGAAATGAGCTTGCAGACACGGCAGCTAAATCTATCTGCTCTGGCACTATTACTACTGTACCTATTCCGTACATGGACTAAGGTCTTGTATTCAAGGCTTGGCTCCGTGCTAGCTGGCAGTCCACTTGGAGTGAGCAACGTGACAACAAGCTTTTTCAAATGAAACCCTATATTGGGCTTTGGCCATCTGACTTCCATAAAGTTCGGAAGGAGGAAGTCGTTCTAACTAGACAACGCATTTGTCACAGTTTTTAACTCATCGTTTTCTTTTATCTTGATCTGATGCACCAATGAGTAGTTTGTGTGACACTCAAATCACTATCAGCCACATTTTACTTTCTTGCCATCGTTACAATTTTCAACGACGGCAGTATTTTAAACATGTTTTTTCCAGGGTCTGTCTGTGACATTGGACAGAGTTATTGGTGATGGTAACACAGTTCACCTTGATAACGTTTTTAATTTTTTAATGGCCATTAATCTTTTTAATCTCATTTAAGTGTTTGATATTTATTCATTACACCTTTTTAATTGTGGTTCTTTTTTTACAGTTTTAATCTCTCTCATTTAATTTGACATTGAACAATGGCCAGAACATTAAATAGCTCGACACCAGAACTGGAAAAGCCAACTTCAGGTGACTAACGCTGCTGTTTGAACTACCCGTTAGTCATCCTGACGAGTTGTTATTACACTTTTACTGCACATCATTTTACACTTTTATTACTTCACCTTTTAGTACTGGCCATAATGACCCATAACCCGGAACCAGGACTGGAAAGACCAACTTCAGGTGACTGACGGTGGTTTTTATACTTACCTGTTAGTCTTCCTGGCGGGTTATGATCATTACCATTCTGCTGCAGGAAATCCTTTACAACTTTGTTGACTGGATATCAACATTGGTTTTTACGCCATATTTTGTTTTAATTGTTGTTTTGTTTTTACCTTCATTTACTTTTACAAATTTTACTCCATTTACTGGACTTTTATCTTTTTACTGGACATTTGGCTACTCATTATTACTATTTTGCAATGTGTCTTTTAAAAATTCTATTCTTTTACATTTTGATAATAGCTGCTTGACACATAATCTGGAACCAGGACTGGAAAGGCCAACTTCAGGTGACTGACGGAGGATCTTGAACTTACCTGTTAGTCTTCCTGGCAGGTTATGATCATTATTATTTTGCTTGAGTAAATACCTTACAACTTCTTGTACTCTGCTTTCTCTCTTAATGTTGTAGACCAGGTGTCAACACAGGTTTTGTTCTTTTTTTGTTTTACCTTCATTTCCTTTTATGTCTTTTACTACATTTACTTTATTTTTTATCTTTTTACCGGATATTTGGCGCAGATAGCTTAGCTGCTTTGTGCCATACAACACTAAATCAATAAATCAATCAATTACTTCTTTTCTGCCTGCACTGATTACATAGTTTTCTCCACAGGAGAAATTTTTAAAAATTGATATTATGGGTAACTGCAGTGAAACCAGAACAAAGTTATCGTAAACCACTGAGACTACATCAGAAAAATGTATCACAGCCATACTGTTTTCTCAGGTTCACATGTTAGGTTAGGTTTGTTCAGTATTTAAATGATAATTTATGCATGCATCTTAAAAGATAATGTAAAACAAAGTTAATCATATGAAACACAATACTGTAATTTATTAGCAGAATGCACAAAATAAACTAATAAATAACATCATTCAAGTGTTATGAATCTGTACTGTAATACTTCCTTTCACAAAAGGCTGATTCTTGGATCTAGTTGTGTCAATTATTTGTCTATATGATAAACACAACATTCATATGGAAGCACAAGATTCTTACAGACCTACATATTAGTAGTATCATTTTGATGAATCTAGGGTGGTAATTCATTGTTCAGATGACATACACTCATTTCACTAAAATGAAACAATGGATGCTTACAGTTCTTCATGTTACTTTGGCCATCTGATTGTTCAATTTGTATTGATTCCTTGTTCAAATGATGTGCACGTACTTCATTAAAGAGAAGTAACAAATGCTTTTAGTTTGACATATTTGTGTGATTTAAAAAGAAATGGGAACAGATTGTAACAGTTTTAGCAAAATAGTGAACAACAATTAAAACTATTATTATAGAACGTTGAGTCAGGAAAACATGTAGGTTCAAGAAGTCTTGGGCCTGGCATGGCCGAGCGTGTTAAGGCGTGCGCTCGTAATCCGAGGGTCGCGCTAAACATGCTCGCCCTCCCAGCCGTGGAGGTGTATAATGTGACGGTCAATCCCACTATTCGTTGGTAAAAGAGTAGCCCAAGAGTTGGCGGTGGGTGGTGATGACTAGCTGCCTTCCCTCTAGTCTTACACTGCTAAATTATGGACGGCTAGCACAGATAGCCCTCGAGTAGCTTTGTGCGAAATTCAACAAACAAACAGTCAAGAAGTCTTGATACAAAAAATCCTATAACCTGAGCACTTGTTTTTTAAACTGATTCTCAGTTTGCTTCTAAAGAAGAAAGGTCAATGTTTCAAAAATTGCTCATCATTTTACATACTTTGTGTTAAATATTCAATTTACATTTCAGTATATTGACAATTATTTCATTAGTATGCCACAGTTATAAATTTTCATCATAAATTCTGTGACACATCTTGAACTTGAAATCTTTTGTGACCTATTTCCACAGCCATACTTGTTGTTTCACAACAGTTTTTTAAAGTCTGTAGAAAAACAACTGTTTCTCTGAATATGAGTTGAGTATTTGACACTAAGTCAGTCTGCACAATTACAGCCTTCACAATATGTATGCTTTGCTGCAAGTAATTATGAAAGGGAAAAGTACATAACATATTCTGAAAACAAAACTATATTTAATACAGTGCTTATAATTGTAAGCAACAATTTTTAATTGAACTTTACATTTGATACATGCTATCAAAGATATTTGTATGAAATATGTTTGAAAATCTTGTATTTGATGTATTTAAAATAAGTTTTCAAAACTGCAGTAAACATGCCTCAGGTTGATATTGCCAAAAACTTTATACTCATGAGATATTCAAGCTGACTTCAGGTTATTTGTGTTGTTTACCTTAGGTGTTAGTTTCTGCATCTTGTATAATGACATTCACAATCTTTAAAAGGTACACTGGATATTTACATCTAAACAACATCGGTGTTCAATTGTCAGTCAGGATTCTATAGTTTTGATAGATGAGTACACTTTGGAGGAGTGTTGGTGGGCTTGGGATGGACTCAAAAATCCATTCATAAATGAGTTATAGGAGCTTTAAGGAATTAGGAAAACCTGTCTTGTTTGAAACATCATATTTTGGAGAAAAATAAATCATACTAAAAAAAAAATTCCAACTTCTATAGATAAATGGGACAGTTGGTGAATATCTTCTCAGTTAAAATGGTCTGTTGCTTGTATAACCAAGTATTTAATCTAATAAATAACATATGATCCTTGCAACCTTTTACAAATATTGGTGAAAAGTGGCAAAGTTAATGAGAAATTCTGTGCACTTATTGTTTATGGAAATTTTGATAAGTCAGTCTCTTGATATTTTTGGAATGACAATAACATTCTTTTGTATCAAAAACTACTTGCACTAAAGTTTACTCCACGTGAATAACTAAAGCACAAACATTTAGCATGTTCAAGAAAGAAATTACAGATATATCTTAACGGCAAATCCTGACTTTTCCAAAATAAATCTGACCATATCTATTCCCTCTCTTTAGTTCATCACTCATCAAATCAGATTACAAGTATCCAGAGAAGTAGCTTCTACATCTTACAGCAATAAAGTTTCACATACACAAGAAAATGTAAAGTACAATACAACTATTTCATGAAACAATGGATATGATTCTTTGAATGTTAACCCATTCTTCGATATCCCTCTTTGTGTAACACTGAAGGGAGTGCCTGCATGATATACTTCAACTCATGATATGCTATGACTAGTCAGTAACATCTTAGTGATCAGCCTTCATTATGCTCTAAATGCCACATGTAATGTGTAGAAATTCACACACTTACATGTGGTGAATTAATACAATAGTATAATGATGTTGAACAACCAAGTTACTTCTGTGATGAAATTATATTCTCTTTTTTATTGTTGACATGATTTTGCTTGTATTTAGCAAAATCAAGCTTTGTGTATCTGTAGCATTGTTGTCCTTGCAAAAGATGCTGTTAAAAAGCTTTCATGTCCAAAGCATAGCACTCCGTGATGCACATGTTCCATAAACCATACAGTGTATGAAGACGGGGCTTTCACAATGCATTTTAGAACAGTGCAATAGCATTTATAATTTTTAAGCATTGCTTCTGGTGGCTCAAATGTTATTTATTATTTTGTACTAGTATTTGCATTTGTTTCATTCTACACCTTCTTAACCCTATTACTATGTGTAGGGGTCAGGGGATGTTACTACATTTGTAGATTTACATAACTTTTATTGAACCACTGTTTTATGAATACATGTGGTATCAGATTGTAGATTGTAATTCAAATTTAATTCGTTAATAATTGCTGTCGTTCCATATATATTATGAATTAGATGAATGGTTACAACCGATTGCCCCCGCCACGGCATGGCTAGGTGGTGGGGCGCTCAACTCGTAATCTGAGGGTCGAGGGTTTGAGTCGCCGTCGCATCAAACATGCTAGCCCTTTTAGCCTTAGGGGTGTTATAAAGTGACAGTCAATACAATTATTCGTTGGTAAAAGTGTTGCTCAAGAGATGGGGCTGATAACTAGCTCCCTTCTTTCTTCTTTTGGACAGCTAAATTTGGGACGGCTAGCAAAGATAGTCTTGTGTGTTTTTGCGCGAAATTCAAAAACAAGCTAAACAATTGCCTCCTAGTTGAATTGTGGTATGTTTGGGACTCACCCAGCTAAAAGGTGGGTTTCCAATACCGTAGTAGACTGGGCACAGACAGCCATTGTGTAGGTATATTCGTATTTCTAAAAAAAAACACACAAATAATAAAACCAATTTTATTTTGTTAGAGTCATAACATACAAGCACATAAATTAAGCAAATATAATACAATAATTAATGGTATAAAAATCATTAATTTGAGGGTTATAGAGTTTAAAATTTTCAACAAATAACTAGACTTCAAATATTTTATTTTGTAATAATTTTCTCTGACAACAACTTAACGTATACACGCTAAGGCATAGACTGCGTACCTAAAGACGTATTGGAAATGGAATGTTGCTTAAATACCTCGAAGAACGAGTCATAGTTTTTATTTTTCCCGATGTTATTGCTTTTTTAGTTCCTTGGTTTGTTGTTCGCTATCTGGCTGGTTAATTAGATTTGAGCACTGTGCTCCCTCCGATTGTTGGTAATATGTTTCAGCTGTAGTTTTGTCTTCCATTTTGGAGTTGGACAAAACAGTTTTACTCTGTGGTTTTCTGAGTTTTATTTTGACTCCAGTCAATCCACAAAAAGCTTCTTTGATTGTAATTGTAGATTGTAAGTTGTCTTTCCCAACATTTAAGATTGTTTTGAGCTTAATGCGGCTTAGATTTTCTGCACTAGGTGCCACAAACGCCTTCAGAGTTGTTGTAAAAAGTTCCATTTTACCACAGAGGTTCAAATTGTCATCACTTTTGATTGCATGTGGACGTTTTCCATTTGTTTTTACTCGAAAGACAGTTTTACTTGTCGTTTCTTCTTGAAATGGAATGTTGCTAAAGTACCTTGAAAAACGAGTCATACTTTTCATTTTTCCCGGCGATATTGATATGTGAGTTTCTTTATTCGTTGTTTCTAAATTCAAATTCTCACCATCAACTTTTGTATCAAACTTCTTTCAAGATTCATTATCTGTCGTTTCAGTTGGCAAAACACTTGTTTCCGTTGCGATATTATCTTCAGATCGAACAGGATGAACCTTGTTACTATGCAAAACACGAAAGATGTTACTTAAGAATCTCAATAAACGATTCATACTTTTCATTTTTCCCGATGTTACTGGTTTGTGAGTTTCTAGATTCGTTGTTTGCCCACGGAAACTCAAACCACCAGCTTTGTTTCTTGTGTTCGGCTGCTTTCCATTGACAATGTCGATTTTCTTGTTCGAAAATTCCTTTTTTGAAGATTTCAGATTTCCATTTGTTTCTATATTCTTCAAGTAGTCACAAGAACTATTGGTATTTTCTACAGATTAAAGGTAAAAATACATAAGATAAATAAAAAGCTGATATTCGAGATTAGTTTTGATGATATGTTTTATTGTTTTTTGCTCCTAACTTATCCGTGGTAAAATATACAATTTTTGCAGTTTTATTCATTTATCACTAGAAACACAGTCTCACTGAAGGTTATCACTAGAAACACATTCTCATTGAAGGTTATCACTAGAAACACAGTCTCACTGAAGGTTATCACTTGAAACACAGTCTCACTGAAGTTTATCACTTGAAACACAGTCTCACTGATGGTTATCACTAGAAACACAGTTGCACTGATGGTTGTCACTAGAAACACAGTCTCATTGGTGTTTGTCACTCGAAACAGTTTCACTGATGGTTATCACTAGGAACACAGTTTCACTGATGGTTGTCACTACGAACATAGTTTCACTGATGGTTGTCACTAGGAACACAGTCTCACTGATGGTTGTCACAATAAACACCGTCTCTCTGATGGTTATCACTATAAACACAGTCTCACTGATGGTTGTCACTAGAAACACAGTCTCACTGATGGTTGTCAATAGAAACTGTCTCATTGATGGTTGTCACGAGGAACACAGTCTCGCTGATGGTTGTCAATACAAACAGTCTCACTGATGGTTGTCAATAGAAACACTGTCTCACTGATGGTTGTCACAAAAAATACAGTCTCACTAATGATTATCACCAGAAACACCGTTTCACTGATAGTTATCACTAAAAACACAGTCTCACTGATGGTTGTCACTAGAAACAAAATCTATGTGATGGTTATCACCTGAAACACAGTCTCACTGATGGCTACCACTAGAATCATTGTCTCACTGAAGGTTTTCACTGAAAACACAGTCTCACTGATGGTTATCACTAGAAACACAGTTTCACTTGTAGTTGTCACTAGAACCACAGTCTCACTGATGGTTATCACTAGAAATACAATCTCACTGATGGTTCTCACTAAAACCGAAGTTTCACTGATGGTTGTCACCAGAAACACAGTCTCACTGATGGTTGTCATTAGAAACACAGTCTCACCGATAGTTGTCACAAGAAACACATTCTTTCTGATGGTTATCACGAGAAACACAGTCTCACTGATAGTTGTCAATAGAAACAGTCTCACTGATGGTTGTCAATAGAAACACTGTCTGACTGATGGTTGTCATTAGAAACACAGTGTCACTGATGGTTGACAATAGAAACACTGTCTCACTAATGGTTGTCATTAGAAACAGTCTCACTGGTGGTTGTCATTAGAAAGACAGTCTCACTGATGGTTGTCATTAGAAAGACAGTCTCACTGATGGTTGTCATTAGAAAGACAGTCTCACTGATGGTTGTCATTAGAAACACAGTCTCACCGATAGTTGTCACAAGAAACACATTCTCTCTGATGGTTATCACGAGAAACACAGTCTCACTGATGGTTGTCAATAGAAACAGTCTCACTGATGGTTGTCATTAGAAACAGTCTCACTGATGGTTGTCATTAGAAACACAGTCTCACTGATAGTTGTCAATAAAAACACTTTTACACTGATGGTTGTCATTAGTAACACAGTCTCACTGATGATTGTCATTAGAAACACAGTCTCACTGATGGTTGTCATTAGTAACACAGTCTCACTGATGATTGTCATTAGAAACACAGTCTCACTGATGGTTGTCATTAGAAACACAGTCTCACCGATAGTTGTCACAAGAAAAACATTCTCTCTGATGGTTATCACGAGAAACACCATCTCACTGATAGTTATCACTAGAATCATTTTCTCACTGAAGGTTTTCACTGAAAACACAGTCTCACTGATGGTTATTACTAGAAATACAATCTCACTGATGGTTCTCACTAAAAGCCAAGTTTCACTGATGGTTGTCACCAGAAACACATTCTCTGTAATGGTTATGACGAGAAACACAGTCTCACTGATGGTTGTCAATAGAAACAGTCTCACTGATTGTTATCACTAGAAACATCTTTTCTCTGATGGTTGTCAATAGAAACAGTCTCACTGATGATTATCATCAGAAATACCGTCTCTCTGTTGTTATTACTAGAAACAACTTTTTCTCTGATGGTTGTCACCAGAAACGCAGTTTCATTGATGATTATCATCAGAAACACCGTCTTTCTCTTTTTGTCACTAGAAACACAGTTTTACTTATAGTTGTCACTAGAAACAGTTTTACTGATTGTTGTCACGAGAAACAGTTTTACTGATGGTTGTCACAAGAAATACACTCTCACTGATGGTTGTAATTATAAACAGTCTCACCGATAGTTTTTACAAGAAACACATTCTCTCTGATGGTTATCACGAGAAACAAAGTATCACTGATGGTTGTCAATAGAAACAGTCTCACTGATGGTTGTCAATAGAAACAGTCTCACTGATGGTTGTCAATAGAAACTGTCTGGCTGATAGTTGTCATTAGAAACACAGTCTCACTGATGGTTGTCATTAGAAACACAGTCTAACTGATGGTTGTCATTAGAAACACAGTCTCACCGATAGTTGTCACAAGAAATATTTTCTCTGATGGGTATCACGAGAAACACAGTCTCACTGATGGTTGTCAATAGAAACAGTCTCACCGATGGTTGTCAATAGAAACACTGTCTCTCTGATGGTTGTCATTAGAAACAGTCTCACTGATGGTTGTCATTAGAAACACAGTCTAACCGATAGTTGTCACAAGAAACATTTTCTCTGATGGTTATCACGAGAAACACAGTCTCACTGATGGTTGTCAATAGAAACACTCTCACTGATGGTTGTCAATAGAAACACTGTCTCACCGATGGTTGTCAATAGAAACACTGTCTCTCTGATGATTGTCATTAGAAACAGTCTCACTGATGGTTGTAATTAGAAACACAGTCTAACCGATAGTTGTCACAAGAAACATTTTCTCTGATGGTTATCACGAGAAACACAGTCTCACTGATGGTTGTCAATAGAAACACTCTCACTGATGGTTGTCAATAGAAACACTCTCACTGATGGTTGTCAATAGAAACTGTCTGACTGATGGTTGTCATTAGAAACACTGTCTCACTGATCGTTGTCATTAGAAACACAGTCTCACTGATGGTTGTCATTAGAAACACAGTCTCACTGATGGTTGTCATTAGAAACACAGTCTCACCGATAGTTGTCCAAGAGACACATTTTCTCTGATGGTTATGACGAGAAACACAGTCTCACTGATGGTTGTCAATAGAAACAGTCTGACTGATTGTTATCACTAGAAACATCGTTTATCTGATGATTGTCAATAGAAACAGTCTCACTGACGATTATCATCAGAAACACCGTCTTTCTGTTGTTATTACTAGAAACAACTTTTTCTCTGATGGTTGTCACCAGAAACGCAGTTTCATTGATGATTATCATCAGAAACACCGTCTTTCTCTTTTTGTCACTAGAAAAACAGTTTTACTTATAGTTGTCACTAGAAACACAGTTTTACTGATTGTTGTCACGAGAAACAGTTTTACTGATGGTTGTCACAAGAAATACACTCTCACTGATGGTTCTCATTATAAACACAGTCTCACCGATAGTTTTTACAAGAAACACATTCTCTCTGATGGTTATCACGAGAAACACAGTATCACTGATGGTTGTCAATAGAAACAGTCTCACTGATGGTTGTCAATAGAAACTGTCTGACTGATAGTTGTCATTAGAAACACAGTCTCACTGATGGTTGTCATTAGAAACACAGTCTAACTGATGGTTGTCATTAGAAACAGTCTCACTGATGGTTGTCATTAGAAACACAGTCTCACCGACAGTTGTCACAAGAAACATTTTCTCTGATGCTTATCACGAGAAACACAGTGTCACTGATGGTTGTCAATAGAAACACTGTCTGACTGATGGTTGTCATTAGAAACAGTCTCACTGATGGTTGTCAATAGAAACACTGTCTCTCTGATCGTTGTCATTAGAAACACAGTCTCACCGATAGTTGTCCAAGAAACACATTTTCTCTGATTGACGAGAAACACAGTGTCACTGATGGTTGTCAATAGAAACAGTCTCACTGATGGTTGTCATTAGAAACACAGTCTTACTGATGGTTGTCACGAGGAACACAGTTTCACTGATGGTTGTCAATAGAAACACTTTCTCACTGTTGGTTATCATTAGAAACTAAGTCTTATTGGTGGTTGTCATTAGAAACACATTTTCTCTGATGGTTGTCATTAGAAACACAGTCTTACTGATTGTTGCCATTAGAAACACAGTCTCACCGATAGTTGTCACAAGAAACACAATCTCACCGATAGTTGTCACAAGAAACACATTCTCTCTGATGGTCATCACGAGAAACAGTCTCACTGATGGTTGTCAATAGAAACAGTCTCACTGATGGTTGTCATTAGAAACACAGTCTCACTGATGGTTGTCAATAGAAACAGTCTCACTGATGGTTGTCATTAGAAACACAGTCTCACTGATGGTTGTCAATAGAAACAGTCTCACTTATGGTTGTCAATAGAAACAGTCTCACTGATGGTTGTCAATAGAAATACTTTCTCACTGATGTTTGTCATTAGAAACACAATCTCATTGATGGTTATCAACAGAAACACAGTCTCACTGATAGCTACCACTAGAATCATTGTCTCACTGAAGGTTTTAACTGAAAATACAGTCTCACTGATGGTTATCACTAGAAACACAGTTTCACTTGTAGTTGTCACTAGAACCACAGTTTCACAGATGGTTATCACTAGAAATGCAATCTCACTGATGGTTCTCACTAAAAGCGAAGTTTCAGTGATGGTTGTCACCAGAAACACAGTCTCACTGATGGTTGTCATTAGTAACACAGTCTCACCGATAGTTTTTACAAGAAACACATTCTCGCTAATGGTTATCAAGAGAAACACAGTCTCACTGATGGTTGTGAATAGAAACAGTCTCACTGATGGTTGTGAATAGAAACAGTCTCACTAATGGTTGTGAATAGAAACAGTCTCACTGATTGTTGTCATTAGAAACACAGTGAAACTGATGGTTGTCATTAAAAACACAGTCTCACTGAAGGTTGTCACGAGGAACACAGTCTCACTGATGGTTGCCAATAGAAACAGTCTCACTGATAGTTGTCAATAGAAACACTGTCTCACTGATGGTTATCATTAGAAACACAGTCTCACTGGTGGTTGTCATTAGAAACTGTCTGACTGATGGTTGTCATTAGAAACACAGTCTCACTGATGATTATCATTAGAAACTGTCTGACTGATGGTTGTCATTAGAAACACAGTCTCACTGATGATTATCATTAGAAACTGTCTGACTGATGGTTGTCATTAGAAACACAGTCTCACTGATGATTATCATTAGAAACTGTCTCACTGATGGTTGTCATTAGAAACACAGTCTCACCGACAGTTGTCACAAGAAACATTTTCTCTGATGCTTATCACGAGAAACACAGTGTCACTGATGGTTGTCAATAGAAACACTGTCTGACTGATGGTTGTCATTAGAAACAGTCTCACTGATGGTTGTCAATAGAAACACTGTCTCTCTGATCGTTGTCATTAGAAACACAGTCTCACCGATAGTTGTCTAAGAAACACATTTTCTCTGATGGTTATGACGAGAAACACAGTCTCACTGATGGTTGTCAATAGAAACAGTCTCACTGATGGTTGTCATTAGAAACACAGTCTCACTGATGGTTGTCATTAGAAACACAGTCTCACCGATAGTTGTCAAAAGAAAAACATTCTCTCTGATGGTTATCACGAGAAACACCATCTCACTGATAGTTATCACTAGAATCATTTTCTCACTGAAGGTTTTCACTGAAAACACAGTCTCACTGATGGTTATTACTAGAAATACAATCTCACTGATGGTTCTCACTAAAAGCCAAGTTTCACTGATGGTTGTCACCAGAAACACAGTCTCACTGATGGTTTTCAGTAGAAACACAGTATCACCGATAGTTTTCACAAGAAACACATTTTCTGTAATGGTTATGACGAGAAACACAGTCTCACTGATGGTTGTCAATAGAAACAGTCTCACTGATTGTTATCACTAGAAACATCTTTTCTCTGATGGTTGTCAATAGAAACAGTCTCACTGATGATTATCATCAGAAATACCGTCTCTCTGTTGTTATTACTAGAAACAACTTTTTCTCTGATGGTTATCACCAGAAACGCAGTTTCATTGATGATTATCATCAGAAACACCGTCTTTCTCTTTTTGTCACTAGAAACACAGTTTTACTTATAGTTGTCACTAGAAACAGTTTTACTGATTGTTGTCACGAGAAACAGTTTTACTGATGGTTGTCACAAGAAATACACTCTCACTGATGGTTGTAATTATAAACAGTCTCACCGATAGTTTTTACAAGAAACACATTCTCTCTGATGGTTATCACGAGAAACAAAGTATCACTGATGGTTGTCAATAGAAACAGTCTCACTGATGGTTGTCAATAGAAACTGTCTGACTGATAGTTGTCATTAGAAACAGTCTCACTGATGGTTGTCATTAGAAACACAGTCTAACTGATGGTTGTCATTAGAAACACAGTCTCACCGATAGTTGTCACAAGAAATATTTTCTCTGATGGGTATCACGAGAAACACAGTCTCACTGATGGTTGTCAATAGAAACAGTCTCACCGATGGTTGTCAATAGAAACACTGTCTCTCTGATGGTTGTCATTAGAAACAGTCTCACTGATGGTTGTCATTAGAAACACAGTCTAACCGATAGTTGTCACAAGAAACATTTTCTCTGATGGTTATCACGAGAAACACAGTCTCACTGATGGTTGTCAATAGAAACACTCTCACTGATGGTTGTCAATAGAAACACTGTCTCCCTGATGATTGTCATTAGAAACAGTCTCACTGATGGTTGTAATTAGAAACACAGTCTAACCGATAGTTGTCACAAGAAACATTTTCTCTGATGGTTATCACGAGAAACACAGTCTCACTGATGGTTGTCAATAGAAACACTCTCACTGATGGTTGTCAATAGAAACACTCTCACTGATGGTTGTCAATAGAAACACTGTCTGACTGATGGTTGTCATTAGAAACACTGTCTCACTGATCGTTGTCATTAGAAACACAGTCTCACTGATGGTTGTCATTAGAAACACAGTCTCACTGATGGTTGTCATTAGAAACACAGTCTCACCGATAGTTGTCCAAGAGACATTTTCTCTGATGGTTATGACGAGAAACACAGTCTCACTGATGGTTGTCAATAGAAACAGTCTGACTGATTGTTATCACTAGAAACATCGTTTATCTGATGATTGTCAATAGAAACAGTCTCACTGACGATTATCATCAGAAACACCGTCTTTCTGTTGTTATCACTAGAAACACTGTTTCTCTGATGGTTGTCACCAGAAACGCAGTTTAATTGATGATTATCATCAGAAACACCGTCTTTCTCTTTTTGTCACTAGAAAAACAGTTTTACTTATAGTTGTCACTAGAAACACAGTTTTACTGATTGTTGTCACGAGAAACAGTTTTACTGATGGTTGTCACAAGAAATACACTCTCACTGATGGTTCTCATTATAAACACAGTCTCACCGATAGTTTTTACAAGAAACACATTCTCTCTGATGGTTATCACGAGAAACACAGTATCACTGATGGTTGTCAATAGAAACAGTCTCACTGATGGTTGTCAATAGAAACTGTGACTGATAGTTGTCATTAGAAACACAGTCTCACTGATGGTTGTCATTAGAAACACAGTCTAACTGATGGTTGTCATTAGAAACAGTCTCACTGATGGTTGTCATTAGAAACACAGTCTCACCGACAGTTGTCACAAGAAACATTTTCTCTGATGCTTATCACGAGAAACACAGTGTCACTGATGGTTGTCAATAGAAACACTGTCTGACTGATGGTTGTCATTAGAAACAGTCTCACTGATGGTTGTCAATAGAAACACTGTCTCTCTGATCGTTGTCATTAGAAACACAGTCTCACCGATAGTTGTCCAAGAAACACATTTTCTCTGATGGTTATGACGAGAAACACAGTCTCACTGATGGTTGTCAATAGAAACAGTCTCACTGATGGTTGTCATTAGAAACACAGTCTTACTGATGGTTGTCACGAGGAACACAGTTTCACTGATTGTTGTCAATAGAAACACTTTCTCACTGTTGGTTATCATTAGAAACTAAGTCTTATTGGTGGTTATCATTAGAAACACATTTTCTCTGATGGTTGTCATTAGAAACACAGTCTTACTGATTGTTGCCATTAGAAACACAGTCTCACCGATAGTTGTCACAAGAAACACAATCTCACCGATAGTTGTCACAAGAAACACATTCTCTCTGATGGTCATCACGAGAAACAGTCTCACTGATGGTTGTCAATAGAAACAGTCTCACTGATGGTTGTCATTAGAAACACAGTCTCACTGATGGTTGTCAATAGAAACAGTCTCACTTATGGTTGTCAATAGAAACAGTCTCAATGATGGTTGTCAATCGAAATACTTTCTCACTGATGTTTGTCATTAGAAACACAGTCTCACTGATAGCTACCACTAGAATCATTGTCTCACTGAAGGTTTTAACTGAAAATACAGTCTCACTGATGGTTATCACTAGAAACACAGTTTCACTTGTAGTTGTCACTAGAACCACAGTTTCACAGATCGTTATCACTAGAAATGCAATCTCACTGATGGTTCTCACTAAAAGCGAAGTTTCAGTGATGGTTGTCACCAGAAACACAGTCTCACTGATGGTTGTCATTAGTAATACAGTCTCACCGATAGTTTTTACAAGAAACACATTCTCGCTAATGGTTATCAAGAGAAACACAGTCTCACTGATGGTTGTGAATAGAAACAGTCTCACTGATGGTTGTGAATAGAAACAGTCTCACTGATTGTTGTCATTAGAAACACAGTGAAACTGATGGTTGTCATTAAAAACACAGTCTCACTGAAGGTTGTCACGAGGAACACAGTCTCACTGATGGTTGCCAATAGAAACAGTCTCACTGATAGTTGTCAATAGAAACACTGTCTCACTGATGGTTATCATTAGAAACACAGTCTCACTGGTGGTTGTCATTAGAAACTGTCTGACTGATGGTTGTCATTAGAAACACAGTCTCACTGATGATTATCATTAGAAACTGTCTGACTGATGGTTGTCATTAGAAACAGTCTCACTGATGATTATCATTAGAAACTGTCCTGACTGAGGTTGTCATTAGAAACACAGTCTCACTGATGATTATCATTAGAAACTGTCTCACTGATGGTTGTCATTAGAAACACAGTCTCACCGACAGTTGTCACAAGAAACATTTTCTCTGATGCTTATCACGAGAAACACAGTGTCACTGATGGTTGTCAATAGAAACACTGTCTGACTGATGGTTGTCATTAGAAACAGTCTCACTGATGGTTGTCAATAGAAACACTGTCTCTCTGATCGTTGTCATTAGAAACACAGTCTCACCGATAGTTGTCTAAGAAACACATTTTCTCTGATGGTTATGACGAGAAACACAGTCTCACTGATGGTTGTCAATAGAAACATTATCTCTGATGGTTGTCATTAGAAATACAGTCTTACTGATGGTTGTCACGAGGAACACAGTTTCACTGATGGTTGTCAATAGAAACACTTTCTCACTGTTGGTTATCATTAGAAACTAAGTCTTATTGGTGGTTGTCATTAGAAACACATTTTCTCTGATGGTTGTCATTAGAAACACAGTCTTACTGATGTTGCCATTAGAAACAACGTCTCCCGATAGTTTGTCACAAGAAACACAATCTCACCGATAGGTTGTCACAAGAACACATCTCTCTGATGGTCATCACGAGAAACAGTCTCACTGATGGTTGTCAATAGAAACAGTCTCACTGATGGTTGTCATTAGAAACACAGTCTCACTGATGGTTGTCAATAGAAACAGTCTCACTGATGTGTCATTATAAACCGTCTCTGATGGTTGTCAATAGAACATCTCACTTATGGTTGTCAATGAGAAACTCTCACTGATGGTTGTCAATAGAAATACTTCTCACTGATGTTTGTCATTAGAAACACAATCTCATGATGGTATATCAACAGAAACACAGTCTCACTGATAGCTACCACTAGAATCATTGTCTCACTGAAGGTTTTAACTGAAAATACAGTCTCACTGATGGTTATCACTAGAAACACAGTTTCACTTGTAGTTGTCACTAGATCCACAGATTCACAGATGGTTATCACTAGAAATGCAATCTCACTGATGGTTCTCTCACTAAAGCGAAGTTTCAGTGATGTTGTCACCAGAAACACAGTCTCACTGATGGTTGTCATTAGTAACAGTCTCACCGATAGTTTTTACAAGAAACACATTCCGCTAATGGTTATCAAGAGAAACACAGTCTCACTGATGGTTGTCAATAGAAACAGTCTCACGTGTTGTCATTAGAACACAGTGAACTGATGATTGTCATTAAAAACACAGTCTCACTGAAGGTTGTCACGAGGAACACAGTCTCACTGATGTTGCCATAGAAACAGTCTCACTGATAGTTGTCAATAGAAACACTGTCTCACTGATGGTTCATTAGAAAAACAAGTCTTACTGGTGGTTGTCATTAGAAACGTCTGACTGATGGTTGTCATAAGAAACACAGTCTCACTGATGATTATCATTAGAAAACTGTCTGACTGATGGTTGTCAATGAAACACAGTCTCACTGATGATTATCATTAGAAACACAGTCTCACGATGGTTGTCATTAGAAAACACAGTTCACCGATAGTTTTCACAAGAAACACATTCCTGTGATGGTTATCACGAGAAAAACAGTCTCACGATGGTTGTGAATAGAAACAGTCTCACTGATGGTTGTGAATAGAACAGTCTACTGATTGTTGTCAATAAATATTTTCTCACTGATGGTTGTCAATAGAAACACAGTCTCAATGATGGTTTTACTAGAAACATCGTTTCTCTGATGGTGTCAATAGAAACAGTCTCACTGACGATTTCATCAGAAACACCGTCTCTCTGTGTATTATCACTAGAAACACAGTTTTACTGATGTTTTCACGAGAAACTAATTTCACTGATGGTTGTCACTATAACACAATCTCTTGATGGTTATCAACAGAAACGCAGTCTTCTCTGTTGTTGTCACTAGAAACACAGTTTTATTGATGGTGTCACGAAAAACACAGTTTCACTGATGGTTTGTCACTAGTACATAGTTTTACTGATGGTTGTCATGAGAAACACAGTCTCAATGATGGTTGTCATTAGAAACACAGTCTCACCAATAGTTGTCACAAGAAACATTTTCTCTGATGGTTATCACGAGAAACACAGTTCACTGATGGTTGTCAATAGAAACAGTCTCACTGATCGTGTCATTAGAAACACAGTTTCACTGATGTTGTCAGTAGAAACACAGTTTTACTGATGGTTATCACTAGAAATACAATCTCACTGATGGTTCTCACTAAAAGCCAGTTTCACTGATGGTGTCACCAGAAAACACAGTCTCACTGATGGTTGTCAGTAGAACACAGTTCTTACTGATTCTTGCCATTAGAAAACACAGTCGTCACCGATAGTTGTCACAAGAAACACAATCTCACCGATAGGTGTCACAAGAATAACAATCTCACACGATAGTTTTCACAAGAAACAGCATTCTCTCTAATGGTTATCACGAGAAACACAGTCTCCTCACTGATGGTTGTCAATAGAAAACAGTCTCACCGATGGTTGTCAATAGAAACACTGTCTCTTGATGGTTGTCATTAGAAACAGTCTCACTGATGGTGTGTCCATTAGAAACACAGTCGTCACCGATAATTTTACAAGAGAACACATTTCTCTGATGGTTATCACTGAGAAACACAGTGTCACTGGTGGTTGTCAATAGAAACACTCTCACTGATGGTTGTCATTAAAAACAGTCTCACTGACGATTATCATCAGAAAAACCGTCTTTTTGTTGTTATCATTAGAAACACTGTTTCTCTGATGGTTATCACCAGAAACGCAGTTTCATTGATGATTATCTTTAGATACACCGTCTCGCTGTTGTTGTCACAACAAACACAGTTTTACTGATGTTTATCACGAGAAACACAGTGCTCACCGATAGTTGTCACAAGAAACACTTTCTCTCTGCTGGTTATCACGAGAAACACAGTCTCACTGATAGTTGTCAATGGTGACACTCTCACTAATGGTTGTCATCAGAATCACAGTCTCACTGATGGTTGTCACCAGCAACACAGTCTTATTGATGGTTCATTAGAAACACAGTCTCACCGATAGTTGTCATAAGAAACACATTCTCTCTGATGGTTATCACGAGAAACACAGTCTCACTGATAGTTGTCAATAGAATCATTTTCTCACTGAAGGTTTTCACTGAAAACACAGTCTCACTGATGGTTATCACTAGAAATACAATCTCACTGATGGTTCTCACTAAAAGCCAAGTTTCACTGATGGTTCTCACTAAAAGCCAAGTTTCACTGATGGTTGTCACGAGGAACACAGTCTCACTGATGGTTGTCAACAGAAACAGTCTCACTGATGGTTGTCAATAGAAACACTGTCTCACTGATGGTTATCATTAGAAACACAGTCTCACTGGTGGTTGTCATTAGAAACACATTCTCTGATCTTGTCATTAGAAACAGTCTCACTCATGGTTATCATTAGAAACACAGTCTCACTGATGGTTGTCAATAGAAACAGTCTCACTGATGGTTGTCATTAGAAACTGTCTGACTGATGGTTGTCATTAGAAACACAGTGTCACTGATGATTATCATTAGAAACACAGTCTCACTGATGGGTGTCATTAGAAACACAGTCTCACCGATAGTTTTCACAAGAAACACATTCTCTCTGATGGTTATCACGAGAAACACAGTCTCACTGATGGTTGTGAATAGAAACAGTCTCACTGATGGTTGTGAATAGAAACAGTCTCACTGATGGTTGTCAATAGAAATACTTTCTCACTGATGGTTGTCATTAGAAACACAGTCTCAATGATTGTTATTACTAGAAACATCGTTTCTCTGATGGTTGTCAATAGAAACAGTCTCACTGACGATTATCATCAGAAACACCGTCTCTCTGTTGTTGTCACTAGAAACACAGTTTTTATGCATGGTTTGTTCACGAGAAACACAGTTTCACTGATGGTTGTCACTAGAAACAGTTTTACTGATGGTTGTAACTAGAAACACAATCTCTTTGATGGTTATCAACAGAAACGCAGTCTCACTGATGGCTTCCACTAGAATCATTGTCTCACTGAAGGTTTTCACAGAAAACACAGTCTCACACTGATTGTTGTATCACTAAAAAAACATCGTTTTCTCTGATGGTTTGTCAATAGAAAACTCCTCCTGAGTGGTTTGTCATTAGAAACTGTGTCACTGAAGATGATCATCAGAAACACCGTCTCTCTGTTGTTTGTCACTAGGAAGAAACACAGTTTTACTGATGGTTGTCACGAGAAACATAATTTCAC
>MU033958.1:0-39269 GCA_011833715.1 Carcinoscorpius rotundicauda
CGAACAAACTGCTGAATATAGTTGTCCCTATATCGTGATCTCTATTTTCTGGTTTATTTTAATATTTTTATTCTCGTGTTTAAGAGTTTTTAATTTCTTACCGATTAGTGACACTTGCATGCCCGACATAATACTAGGCTTAAAAACGTTTGATTTCCTTATCCTGGACTAAGCCTATATATATATATATATATTTAATTACGCATTCGTGAGAGATGTTCTTATGAAAATAAGTGTATTTCAACGAGCAAGAGTTCTTCTGTGTTCCTCAATCCTAAGATACGTTCCCCTGACGGATTTTAAAACATACTGTAAATATAAATTTAAATAAAAAGGCACTTGCTCCCCAGTGGCTCAGCGGTATGTCTGAGGACTTACAACGCTAAAAACCGGGTTTCGATACCCGTGGTGGGTAGGGCACAGATAGCCCATTGAGAAGCTTTGTGCTTAATTTTAAACAACAACAACAAAAGTTACACGTAAAGTTTAAATTAAGGTAAACGTGGACAAGGTAGTGTTTACAACGCGAATGACATCTGATGTGACACGTTGACCTTATAGTCTGGCCAGAAACCGTTTAATTTTAAAACACGTACGTTTTTAGATTTGAAATGATGGCCAGAGAAAGAGACCCCAGCAAGAGTAATTCACTCCGCTGTTCTCAGCCGAATGACGAGACTGACTGTCACTCTGACTGACCTTAAAGTGGTGAGTTCAACCTTCGATCCGCAGCTCGGCGTGCTAACCTGCATATGTCACGCCTGGTCCAAACGAATTTGAGCTTACGTGAAAGCAAATGCGAAATTTGGTTGAATCTACCCCAATATTACTTTGAAGCATATTCGTGATTAGCTAAAGGCCTTCTAGTACGGAGTTATATTTGGGCTCAGATTAAAAAAATACCGACTCTCGTCAAGTTCAAATTCAACTCAGTTTACAGTGAATTCAGGCTTAGAATTGAACAAATGAAGACCTAGGTAGACGTTTTTCTCATTAGTAGTAGTTGGATTTCTTCCCCGATGATTTACGACTCTATGATCCAAGTTTCGATCCCTGCAGCGGACAGAGGTTTGTGCTAAAATCATCTACAGCGTATTTCTATTGAACTCCTGTTTGTTAGCTCATATTATTAATTTTGACTTTTCGCTAAGCGTGGCTTAACGATTAGTTTGTTCAGTCGAGACGCGGTGCCTTCGAAACCCGTTTGTCGGTATTTTATGAAAACAAGAGTCACTTCAGTCTGTCTGCATCAAAAAGCTAGATAAAGCATTTGTAGCGTTTGGTGATGGTCGCTAGGCTTCCTTCAGTGTTTCCAAATTGTTTATGTTCGTACCTCAAGGTTAGTGGTCTGAATCTTTCGAATAAGGTGTCGTTCAGGTTGAAAATTCCAATACTCGTTCTATTATTTCAGAAATATGGATTTAAATATGGCACCTTTTAAACACTAAAGTAACGTCTCTCAGCTTGAAAATAAATCCACTCTTAATGTTGTACATTGTTATTCTCTCAACAGTGGTTTCTTAATTATGTACACAACAATGGAAAGCGTCAAGAAGACGAACGGAAGGTTCAGCGTTCCTTTATTTCTTTTCCACCGTTATATTCGGTAAGTGATCTCTGTTTATCTGTTTAAAACATCGGGCAGCCAGTCAGAAGCACAAGGGCTTTAAAAGATTAGAGCTGCATCTCTAATGGTTAAAACTAAGGAAAAATTAAAGATGCAACTTTACTGGTTAAAACTAAAGTAAAATTAGAGATGCAACTTTATTGGTTAAAACTAAAGTAAAATTAGAAATGCAACTTTACTGGTTAAAACTAAAGTAAAATTAGAGATGCAACTTTACTGGTTAAAACTAAAGTAAAATTAGAGATGCAACTTTATTGGTTAAAACTAAAGTAAAATTAGAGATGCAACTCTACTGGTTAAAACTAAGGAAAAATTAAAGATGCAACTTTACTGGTTAAAACTAAAGTAAAATTAGAGATGCAACTTTATTGGTTAAAACTAAAGTAAAATTAGAGATGCAACTTTACTGGTTAAAACTAAGGAAAAATTAGAGATGCAACTTTACTGGTTAAAACTGAAGTAAAATTAGAGATGCAACTTTATTGGTTAAAACTGAAGTAAAATTAGAGATGCAACTTTACTGGTTAAAACTAAGGAAAAATTAGAGATGCAACTTTACTGGTTAAAACTGAAGTAAAATTAGAGATGCAACTTTACTGGTTAAAACTAAGGAAAAATTAGAGATGCAACTTTACTGGTTAAAACTGAAGTAAAATTAGAGATGCAACTCCATTGGTTAAAACTAAAGTAAAATTAGAGATGCAACTTTACTGGTTAAAACTGAAGTAAAATTAGAGATGCAACTCCATTGGTTAAAACTAAAGTAAAATTAGAGATGAAACTTTACTGGTTAAAACTAAGGAAAAATTAGAGATGCAACTCCATTGGTTAAAACTAAAGTAAAATTAGAGATGAAACTTTACTGGTTAAAAGTCAAGTAAAATTAGAGATGCACATATTTTTGTTAAAACTAAGTACCCGCATCCCTAATTTGTGTCTTGAAAAAATCATAATAGAAGACTATGTTTGATATCATATCGAAACGTCAAACATTTTCCGTGCTTATCGGGTACGAGTCTCAACTTTATTTGCTTTTAACTCTTAGCGACGTCACTGCTAGCTTGTCCACTTTCAGTCCACTTTCTCGAACATTTTTAGTCAGAATTTAAAAAAAAAGAAATTGTTAAGGACACATTCAGTAATATTCATAGTTTCAAAATACATATGTTACTATTTTATGGGACGTTTAATGTTTTAGCTGTTGGCTTGATAGCAATTTATAATTATTTGTGTACGCATTTAAGCCTAAAGTTTGCTAAAGAATTGTGAATTTTATAATTCTACGGCTTTTGGTGGTCCATCAAAACCTAATGCTTCAGAAAATATTACTATCCGTAAAAAAAAAGTTGTGATACGTCACTAGAGGACCAGAATTACTTTGTTTGTTTTTTAATTTTGCGCAACGTTACATCAGCGATATCTGCGCTAGCCGTCCCTAATTTAGCAGTGTAAGACTAGAGGGAAGGCAGCTAATCATCCCCACCCACTGCCAACTCTTGGGCTACTCTTTTACCAACGAATAATGAGATTGATGGTTACATCATAACGTCCCCGCGGCTGAAAGGACGAACATGTTTGGTACGACCGGGATTCGAACCCGTGACTCACAGATAACAAGTCGAGCGCCTTAACCCACCTGACCATGCTGGGCCTTAAGAAGTCCAGAAATGGACTGCTAATGGGAGCAGGTTAGAAAAATAAAAGAAAGATATGTGGAGGTATCTTTATTATAGATTAAAACAAATCTAATGATATTACTAGTGAAACTGAAGTAATAATAGGTATGCACCTCCTATCGGTTAAAACGTAAGTAAGGTTAAAAATGGACCTCTAGCAATTGAAACTAAGATAAGATTAATTCAAACTAAAGTAAGATGGTGGATGCACGTCCACTGGTTAAAACATAGTTAAGATTAGTGATGTTATCTCTGTCGATTAAAAGTAAGGTCATATTAAAGATGCCTCGCTGCATGTTAAAATTAAGGTACGATTCGGGAGATCACCCCTCATAGTTAAAACTAAAAGTAAAATCACAGGTGCACTGCTGTCAGTTTAAACTTAGGTTAGCTTAGGAATTTCATCAGTTCACAGTTCCATGACGTATGAAACTTGAACGTGAGCACATGTCATAAAAATCGCGTGGAAATATTTGTTTATTCTCGCTAAAAATTACAATTTTGTACAGCTGATTGGATTAAAAGAGTTTTTATTTGAGCTCCAACATTTTGACAAGAGACAGAATAACAAGTTACATTAAGAAATTATATCAATACAATGAACGGTACGTTGTTCTACATGTTCTACATGCCTTTAAGAATACTTCACTGTTATAATGATCTAACAAAGATAACTCAAAGAACTACGTATCACCATTTTCACCAACAGGTAATGATCTAACTAAAGATAATTCCAAGAACTACGTATCACCATTTTCACCAACAGGTAATGATCTAACTAAAGATAGTTCCAAGAACTACGTATCACCATTTTCACCACCAGGTAATGATCTAACTAAAGATAATTCCAAGAACTACGTATCACCATTTTCACCAACAGGTAATGATCTAACTAAAGATAATTCCAAGAACTACGTATCACCATTTTCACCAACAGGTAATGATCTAACTAAAGATAATTCCAAGAACTACGTATCACCATTTTCACCAACAGGTAATGATCTAACTGTAGATAAATCTCACAATTGTCAATATACACATATGCATTTTCCACGATGTTTATACTCTTAACTATCTTATTTAATTTATGGCTCAATTCCTCGTCTATTCCAGTTTGACACCAACTTTCATGATAGTCACAGCTGTTGTACTCCTTCTTCCTCTGCTTGGATCTGGACCTGTATGGCACGATGTGTTAGATATGCAGGTGGATAACTGTAAAAATTGGTGGTGGAGAAATGCTGCTTTTGTGAACAACTTTGTTGGAACGATAGATCAAACGGTTTGTATTTACTGTACTTTATTGGAAGATTAGATCAAACGGTTTGTATTTACTTTAACTTTATTGGAAGAGTGAAACAAATGATTGGTACTTAGTTAACTTTATTTGAGGAGTGAAACAAATGATTGGTACTTAGGTAACTTTATCGGAGGAGTGAAACAAATGATTGGTACTCAGGTAATTTTATCGGAGGAGTGAAACAGTTGATTGGTACTCAGGTAACTTTATCGGAGGAGTGAAACAAATGATTGGTACTCAGGTAATTTTATCGGAGGAGTGAAACAAATGATTGGTACTTAGTTTACTTTATCGGAGGAGTGAAACAGAGTGCTAAGGTTTAGTTGTATACCACTCTAGAATAATATATTCATTATAAGTTACAGCTTAAACCGCGAAAGCTATTAAATAACTTTGAATCAATAGGTCTATACCTTGTGCCAAAAATCACAAAAACTGTGGGTTTTTTTTACAATAACTTTAAACTCTCCATATCAGATACAAAATCGTGTCTCTGCAATGTACGTGATTTTTATCACAAAAAATGACGTCTTTTAGTATATGATACGATACCATTAGCTCTAATTATTCAATTTTTATTTGCAAATTTGTTTATTTTTGTCTTTCGTAATTGGGGTTTCTCCTTTTTTATATTGTAACTTCTGTTTTACCTAATTTGTATTTAAAAATTACCCCCGAACTGTCCCTTTAATGATCAACAACAAAATCATTGTCTTATCTGAAATTTACGAACTTTATATTTTCAGTGAACATTAACAACTGTCTTCCTACCTTTTACTGTCAAAACCTCTTTAATTACCTAACGTACAGAGAAATATATTAGGTGGTTCTTAGCGTTACATTTTAAATATATTATGGAAATGAAATATAAGTGAAACGTTATTTTATTACATACAGCAGAGGTATTTCTATCGTGTAATGTTCAAAACGTTTCGTTTGTTTGTATATTCTGTGTGTAGTTAGGCCTAAAATGTCTTATTTGAAGAAAAGACACCATGTGTTATAAGTAATATTCGGTTAATTTTGCCTTGAATTCACAAGAAATTGTGAGCAAAACTGAATAATAATACACTAGAATTTGAGAAAAATATTATATTTGATATAAACAGTACCGAATAACCGAAGCCCGTTAGGCCTACCAGCTAGGATATAACATCTGTTGGTTGTGCAAAACTTCTCAGTGTGAATCATCGATGAATTATAATTTTGACCAATTTCTCCAAAGTATTACACATTAGAATTAAAGCAATGTTAAACAAGATTCATACCACGCACGGAAGTGATGTCGTCTTGTGATGTCATACAAATATATGACGTATTTATTTAAACGTCAGAGAAAGGAAGTACCGAAGATTTTTTAAAACGTTATTTTCACCTCGAGCACTTAATTAAGAGAAGATTAAAGGTTTCTAGCTTGACCAATACCAAGAAAGAAGAATAGAAAAAATATTATATGAATTATACAAGTTGCTTTAAAAGTAATTAATGAAAAAATAGGCTTTGCACATTTGTAACCTTTTTTCAAATCCTGTAGTTTCTCGACGTTGATTCCATGATTCGTATTTTCATATTTTCACTTTAACAGACTGTTCACTGTGTTTAGTGTTTCTTTTTATTGTGCTGGTGACTACGTATTTAAAGTATTAATACCTAGTATTCCTGCTCTGACAAGTGTACTTATCGGGATGCGACAGGAGTCCCTCTTCGCAGCCCCCCAGTGGCTCAGCGGTATGTCTGCGGATTTACACGCTAAAATCCGGGTTTCGATACCCGTGGTGGGCAGAGCACAGATAGCCCATTGTATAGCTTTGTGCTTAATTCAAAACAACAACAACAACCCTCTTCGCAATGGAGATAGCAAGTAATGGACAGCTGTGTGTTTTACGTCTTTTTCATCATGTATAAAACAAACTTTACTTACGTTTTTTCGAGTTGTCTTAACACAAGTCAACATGAACGAAGGTGTTTCACAAGATGGTACATCTTCAGAAAATGAACAGACATTTTTTTTAACTGATCGGTAGAAAAACAACAAATGTTATCACTCCATTTGTCCATCCAAATCATTGGCCATTGTCTGGCATCGCCTTCACAAGTGCCTGATGAGCATTTGGATAATGATCATTGGTTGATGGTTCCATTCTTACACAAGAACATCTCCGAATTCGTTGCCGAGGCAGGACATTGGAGGAAGATATATAGACAACAGTCCTTCTCAAAGGGAACTCCTCCACTAATCCATGTGTAAAGAAATCTTCCCCAAAAGAAATTCCCCGAGTATTGTTGACGACAATAACGTCCTCAAGAACATGAACTGTAGAACCTTGTGTCCAATATATCGTCTTATGAACTGCGAGGCTGCTACAAAATCTTTACAGTGTTCATAGAGGTCAGTCTTACATTGAAGATTGTCACCCCAGACCGTAATGACCCCACAACCTCGACGGTCAATATTTAGCTATGATAGCATTGTTATTACACTTCCAAGGTTGTTTACACTGGCATGGTGGTCCAGAAGAAGGATGATGCCAAATCAAATTAAGAACACAACAGCAAAATTCGAACTCCCAGCCATCCGATTATTAGCCCAAGACATGAGACCACTGAGTCACTCAGCTCTCTACATTTTCGAATGCTTCATATTAATTTATTTAAATACAGTTTTATAACTTGTAATCAAGTGTTATGTAATAAAGGCAGAAGTACCACTGTTAATGTCATAAGCAAAAGTGATTACTGGTATTTTCGACTTATTTGGACTCTCCTGAATAACAAACCTTATTTTTCAGTGTCTGCATCATAGCTGGTACCTCTGCTGTGACATGCAACTCTTTGTGCTTTCGCTATTGGTGATCATTCCTCTTGTCAAGTATGTATATATTATTGGTAATGCTTACAAATACGTTTCAAATTTACAATATTGTTTCATACGTTTTTTACCAATCGTGTTGCCTTTAGGTGTTTAAAATGTGTGTTTAATTGAAATGAATGGGAGACACAATACAAATAATCCATCGTGGAGCTTTGCACAAAAAAACAACAACAAATAATGCAGCAAATAATAATATAAAATAACGGTATTGTGTGTGTGGGCGCACGTTTTGTTGAGACATGTCAAAAAAAGCGATGATGCTGTTTTCCGAATTAATTAATGAAAAATTAGCAGTCCAGTTTAATGGACAAGTTGCCAATGTACACTGCTGGCCAAAACCTTAAAGCTAATGAACATAAAGAAAAAAATGTGCATTTTGCGTTGTTAGACTCAACCACTTATTTGAGTAGAGCTTTGAAAGATGAAAATAAGAAAAGGGCTGCATTCCGTGTCCGTGAGGGCCTTAATGTGGTTCGACGATCGGTTGGTATCTTGCTGGATAACCCGTCGAATCCTCCTGCTCAACGTTGGCGAAATTTTCTTGGATCGACCACTTGAAATTCTCGTTCCATAACCCTCAGGGTTTTTTAAGAAATTTGCAACAGCAGTTTTACTACGCCCAATTTTGCCAGCGATGGCACGTTGAGAGAGACCTTGCTTTTGGAACTCGACAATTCTGCCAACTCAAACTATGTTAACGTTTTAACTCTTGCCATGTTTTTACCCAATGTACCACAGGAGATGTCAGTGGGAGATGTTGACAACGCTAATGCTTGAACACAAATGATTAAATTTCGTTACGTGTTTACCGATTAACGCTTCTTTTCATTATGGTCTTAAACTTTTGACTAGCTAGTGTTTAGGCTATTTTCATAGTGTTCACATTTTCCCTATTAAATACTAAAAATGTTTGTTTTTTTTAATTTTCCCTTTTCTCATTTTCATCTTTCAAAGCTCTACTCAAATAAGTGGTTTAGTCTAACAACGCAAAATGCACATTTTTTCTTTACGTTCATTGGCCTTGAGATTTTGCCACCAGGGTATTTCATAAATATTATACAGTTTCCACTCGTGCTGTTGGTTAAAAAACATGCGTTTAACACAAACGGAATTCACTGTGCAAAGGATTGGTTTGTTTTGGATTATTTTGCGCAAAGGGACACAAGAGCTGCCTATGCTAGCATTTCCGAATTTAGTTGGTAAGACTAGATGGAAGGCAGCTAGTCATCACCACCCACCGCCAACTCTTGGACTATTTTACCAACGAATAGTAGGATTCATCTAACATTATAAAAGTTTTAATACCCATACCAGTCGTCTTGAGATACAATTGGTCTGATTGCCGGTTTGTTGAATTTCGCGTAATGCTAGTCGAAATTTGTCTGCATTAGCCCTTCCGGATTTGAGAGTGATAGACTAGAGAGAAAGCAGTTATTCAGCAACACCCACCTCTGGGGTTACTCGTTTACCAATAAATAGTGGTATGAACCATCACATTATAACGTCCCATGGCTGAAAACAATAACAGTGTTTGATGACAGAATTCGAACTCGCGATCCGTAGATTTCGAATCGAGCGTTTCGCCAATTCTTCACGAAGCGGTCTTTGTTAGTAAATATAAATATCACGAGACTGGTCGAGTTAGGCAACGACCGTATCTCGTTTAATGTAATTGTTAGGGACAGTTAACAGTTCCAAAAATCGTTGTATTAACATAAAAAAAAACAAGTACATAAAGGGTTGAGGAGGCGGTAACATTGAATGTACGTCGGTGTGAAACCTACGAAACCGAACTACAAGATTACGAGGTGCTTTTCACACGTCTCTCAACAGGACCCAAAGATATCCCACTCTGTGGGCCAGCGGTTGGTCTTCGGAAATTACAGCGACTCTAAAATTCGAGATTTGATTCCCCACGTTGGGAATCAAATGAGCGCAAATGAGTTAAAATTATATGGCTATCGGAATCATTTGATGTCAGTTGTTTATGACTTCGTTCTTGGCCCGGCATGGCCAAGCGCGTTAAGGCGTGCGAATCGTAATCTGAGGGTCTCAGGTTCGCATTCCCGTCGCGCCAAATATGCTCGCCCTTTCAGCCATGGGGGCGTTATAATGTGACGGTCAATCCCACTATTCGTTGGTAAAAGAGTAGCCCAAGAGTACGCGGTGGGTGGTGATGACTAGCTGCCTTCCCTCTAGTCTTACACTGCTCAATTAGGGACGGCTACCACAAATAGCCCTCGTGTAGCTTTGTGCGAAATTCAAAAACAAACAAACAAACCTCGTTATTTCTTCTGGTTTCATTTAAGTTCGAAAATTTATTTGATAATACAAAAGTTCCTTTAAACTCGCATTTGTATATATTTTTCCCCCCGACTGTGGTTTTGTCAAAAAACAAAACAAAGCGTAAATGGTACAGAGGTATTTATTCGCAATGTAAAATAAGTGTTAAGTGAATAATTTTGCCAGTTTTACCGAGTTTTCTTTTTTAAGATTCTAACTTGTGACAGAATTCTACGTAACATTTGTTTGTTTTTCAGGAACAAAACTGTTATTGGTATCTTCATGAATGTCGCCTTTGTGTTAGCATCTGCGTTATCTTTAGCACTGGTCACCCACTTCAAACAATTACCTCCATCTGCGTTGTTTGTAAATCCGGATCTGAGGTAATGTTCGTTTTGTTAAAATAAACAGAAGTGAAATATAAGTATCGTGTTAAGAAGAAGGTAGTTGAGTAAAGACATATTAGAATGTGCGTGACGAAATGCATACAATCTCACAGATATAATGGATAGATAGACAAATAGATTTGTAAAGAGACAGACAGATAAACAGATAGATAGACATATAGACTTGTAGAGATAGACAGGTAAGCAGATAAATAGATTTTTTAAACACAGATAAACAAATAGACGTAAATAGATACAGGTAAACAGATAGACAAACAGGACAAACAAATAGACAAACAGGTAAACAAATAGATAGACAAATAGACTTATAAACAGATACAGGTAGACAAATAGATTTGTAAACAGACAAACAAGTAGAGAGATAGACAGACAGAAATATAGATGGATAGACACGTGGGATGGATAATATTCTTTTCTGTCATACAGACAACAAGAGGCCTTTGCTCGTAACGTGTACTTCCTTCCGTACACACATCTTGGACCATTTGCAATTGGCCTACTCGTTGGATACGCTTACTGGAAACATCCACAGGTGAAATTTTCAAACGTAAGTTATCAAGTTTCTAGTCCTTCTTGTACAATTGTTTCAGATTGTTTGTTTAACTGAACGAAAAAAAAAGCACTCGAATCATTAATTGTGAAACGATAAATCAGAGGGAGTAAATAATACCCTTCGATTACTCTTTACCAACAAATATGCCCCCCCACTCGCTAGTACAGCAGTATGTATGCGGATTTACAACGCTAAAATTAGGGTTCGATTCCCTTCAATGGGCTCAGGAGATAGCCCGATGTGGCTATCTGCAATAAGAAAACATACATACCAATCAACAGTGGGATTGACCGTTTAGCACATAACACCACCACGGCTGATATGGAAAGCCTGTTCTGTGAAGGGTTTCAAACCCGAGAACCACAGGTTACGAGTTTATCACACTTACCACCATGCCTCTTGTCAAATAGCACGTGAAACTCACTTCCGTATTGCATAACCTTAACGAGATGTTATTTGTTGATTAACACTATCATTCATTTTAATCCGTATACAAATCTAACACTCAATAAAATAGGTAACAACCCCCACCCTACACACACACACACATTCAATAACAATATTTTCCACAGACATGGACCAGACGCGGCTAAGTATTTAGAATGCAAGACTATAAACTGCGTGTTCCTGCGCTTAAAACTTATGGACGTGTTGCAAAAATAGTATTCAAGTGATTTTAGTTATATATGTTTTCACTAGGTGTCCTCCCTCTGGTCTACCAGTTAAGAATTATAAATAGCTATTGCATATATCTGTTACATGCAGACACAAAACGTGCTTTCTATCTGCTTTGGATTTTTTTTTAAAGATTTTTTTCGTTTAGTCAGTTTCTTTGTACCTTTGAATGAAGCACGTTGTTAAGGAAACTGTTTAGGTTTTTATTATGGTTTTGGTTTTGTTATCTGAACTACGTAATATTCTTCTGTCCATTGCGTTGTTTGTAGAATTAAAACAAGGCACTCGATACCGTGAGTAAATGCAAGTAGCCTGTTGTTGACACTATTAAGCCTAAGTTGACTATTTTTTGGATTATTTTATTTGTTAAATAAGACAATGAATTTAATTTATCTTACAATCTCACTGCAAGATTAATTATAATTAAGCCTAAAGAACTGTTATACAGGGTGGCCCGTAAGTTTCTACCCATCCATATGTTATTGTGTTATTTTCAATAATACTAATAATCAGTAGAAGGCAGCTGTTACCGCGGCATTTGGAACAATAACCGCTGCTATGTGAGGAAAATGTCTCACAGAACGTGGCGTCGCATGATATTATGCAGCGAGAACGAGGGACAGCACATAGATACACTGGATACATTAGATATATGGATGGGTAGAGACTTAAGGGCCACCCTGTACATACTAAGCCTAATCTATCGTTATACGTTACACAACTAAAATCTAAATCAAAAGCTTATACCTACCATTTTAGTCCTCAATCTTACCAAATCTAGTTATTTTTGTTCCTCAACTCTAATGAATAGGCGTTAATTACAATTACAGCTTACCAAGCCTATAACTATTAACTGTAGCCGTCCAATAACATTCTACAATTACTGTTTCTCTACTAAGTGCTTTTATATGAATCATGCGAGTTTCTCAGAGTTTCAACAGTGCTCGAAAATGAGCTGTCGGTTTAGAAGCAAATATTGTTGAATCTTACTCTCAAGAATCTTCTACAAATTTACAGAACAGGCCGAACTTGCGCAATACATAGCCAACAATATGTCACATGCAAAAACGTAGGTATTCAAATAAACTTATAATGTTAAATCCGTTACAAAATATATTAAAACAAAAATTGTTAGAAAACTGTCAGATATTTACAACCTTATTATTATGTTTGTTACAATATATATATATATATATATAGAACGTCAAGATACTAGGATGGCTTCTTGCAGTCACTTTCGGTATGGCTTCTGTGTACGGAGTTTATTCTTGGAACAATGGAGCTGAACAACAGCGACCTGCGGTTATATTGTATGCTGCAACACATCGTATAGCGTGGACTTTAGGCGTTGCCTGGGTGACAGTGGTCTGCATCACTGGACAAGGAGGTAGGTCCGGTGAGGAGGGTACAAAAACGAAATAAATTACATATTTTGCCACAAAGGTTTGGTTTGGTTTTTTGGAATTTCGCACAAAGCTACTCGAGGGCTATCTGTGCTAGCCGTCCCTAATTTAGCAGTGTAAGACTAGAGGAAAGGCAGCTAGTCATCACCACCTACCGCCAACTCTTGGGCTACTCTTTTCAAAATAATAGTGGGATTGATCGTCACATTATAACGCTCCCACGGCTGGGAGGGCGAGCATGTTTAGCGCTCAATTATCACATGTCAACTTTTGAATTTTTCAGATATTTGTTACAACAGAAATAAAAACGTAATATTGCTTTTAACCCATCTGGCGATTTGCCTGAGATGACTCTGATGCCCTCAGTCTTTCAAAAAAAAAATAATAATTAGGGGTTTAATTCATAAAACTGGCAGTAAAAAAAAGCAAAATTAGAATTTTTACGTTTTTGAGCTCGTTTAAAAATAACAACCTGATACGGTAAATAATTCGCACAAACTCGTGATTTTTCGTCTTTTTTTGTATGAAATGCAAACATCAACTTACCTAACAAATCATTAGCTTATCCACAAAACTGCATAAAAAGACACATTTGAAACCGATAAATAGTTTGTTTTACAGCGTCGTAATGAGCGTATTGTACGATAAATACGTTAATCATTCAAGTTCTCCAGGAGTTTGTAATATACATTACATTGAACCACACGGCAGGTGTCGCCACTATAGTTTGTTTATTTGTTTTTGAATTTCGCGCAAAGCTACAAGTGGGATATCTGCGCTACCCGTCCCTAATTTTACAGTGTAAGACTAGAGGGAAGGCAGCTAGTCTAGTCATCGCCACCCACCGCCAACTCTTGGGATACTCTCTTATCAACGATAAAGTGGGATTGACAGTAACTTTTTTACGCTCCCACGGCTAAAAGGGCGAGCTTGTGATAAGTACTGACATGTGACATCCAGTTTTTAATGAGTTCTTTATGTGTTATAATATCTGTGTTAGCTACTTACAACTTTGATGTCAATACTAACGGAAAGCATGATTCAAACAAGTGTTAAGCTGCTCTGTGAATTGTTTTACAACGTACAAGCTGATCGTTTGAGCTCGCAATTATTTTAGAGCTATTATGAAACTGAAATATTTATCACAAAAGTTGTCTGTTTTTGCTCAAAGCTACGAGAGGAGCCATTTACTCAGTTCCGCAAATTGTAGCGTTATGAGAACTTTAGGTTATCACTGAGTCACCAGGTTTATTCGCTAATAAAAACAAGAAGCGACAAACAAACACGGTTATGTTAAATAAACCATCTTTGTTCCTTGTTTGTTTTTGAATTCTCGCAAAGCTACACAAAGATTATCAGCGCTAGTCGTCCCTGATTTAGTCTTGTAACACTAAATGAAAGGCAGGTAATCATCACCACCCACCGCCAACCCTTGGGTTAGTATTTTACCAACAAAGAGTTGGTAATTCTAAAATAAAAATCTGAACGCCACAAGGACATTCATAAAAAAACGTAGAAAAATTGTTGTATCGGCTTATCGTCCAGCATGTTTTCTGTTTCTGTTTATCAGGTCTTGTCAACAAAATTCTGTCTTGGAAGTGCCTGATACCGTTAAGTAGAATAACACTGGAGGTCTACCTTATTCACCCATTGTTCCAGTGGTTGTACATGGCTGCACTTCACGACAGGATTGAAGCAAATCACTATGTTTTTGTAAGTGTGTTTGTTTTTGTTTCTGTTGTCGTTGTTTTTTTTTTAATATCGGTAAGGTGATTACGTTTGTTTGTTTTTGAATTTCGCGCAAAGCTACACCAGGGCTATCTGTGCTAGCCGTCCCTAATTTAACAGTTTAAGACGAGAGGTAAGTCAGCTAGTCATCACCACCCACCGCCAACTCTTGGGCTTCTTTTTAACCAACGAATAGTGGGATTGATCATCACATTATAACGCCCCCACGGATAAATGAGCGAACTTGTTTAGTGCGACGGAGATTCGAACTCACGACTCTCGGGATACGAGTCTAACGTCTTAACACACCTGGCCATGCCGAGGCCCTGGTGATTACGTAATAAACAAGTTAATATTTCCCAAAGAGTGACATTAGAATTTTACCCAATTGACACTTGGTTACGGTAGTAGTTGTACCTGTTAGACTAACCTAACAAGTCTACTTTCTTCACCCATGGTTACAGTAGTAGTTGTATCTGTTAGACTAACCTAACAAGTCTACCTTCTTCACCCATGGTTACAGTAGTAGTTGTATCTGTTAGATTAACCTAACAAGTCTACATTCTTCACCCTTGGTTACGGTAGTAGTTGTATCTGTTAGATTAACCTAACAAGTGTACTTTCTTCACCCATGGTTACAGTAGTAGTTGTATCTGTTAGACTAACCTAACAAGTCTACCTTCTTCACCCATGGTTACAGTAGTAGTTGTATCTGTTAGACTAACCTAACAAGTCTACCTTCTTCACCCATGGTTACGGTAGTAGTTGTATCTGTTAGACTAACCTAACAAGTCTACCTTCTTCACCCATGGTTACAGTAGTAGTTGTATCTGTTAGATTAACCTAACAAGTGTACCTTCTTCACCCATGGTTACAGTAGTAGTTGTATCTGTTAGACTAACCTAAAAAGTCTACCTTCTTCACCCATGGTTACAGTAGTATTTGTATCTGTTAGACTAACCTAACAAGTCTACCTTCTTCACCCATGGTTACGGTAGTAGTTGTATCTGTTAGATTAACCTAACAAGTCTACCTTCTTCACCCATGGTTACGGTAGTAGTTGTATCTGTTAGACTAACCTAACAAGTCTACCTTCTTCACCCATGGTTACGGTAGTAGTTGTATCAGTTAGACTAACCTAACAAGTCTACCTTCTTCACCCATGATTGCGGTAGTAGTTGTATCTGTTAGATTAACCTAACAAGTCTACCTTCTTCACCCATGGTTACAGTAGTACTTGTACCTGTTAGACTAACCTAACAAGTCTACCTTCTTCACCCATGGTTACAGTAGTAGTTGTATTTGTTAGATTAACCTAACAAGTCTACCTTCTTCACCCATGGTTACAGTAGTAGTTGTATTTGTTAGATTAACCAACAAGTCTACTTTCTTCACCCATGGTTACGGTAGTAGTTGTATCTGTTAGCTTAACCTAACAAGTGTACCTTCTTCACCCATGGTTACAGTAGTAGTTGTATTTGTTAGACTAACCTAACAAGTCTACCTTCTTCACCCATGGTTACGGTAGTAGTTGTATTTGTTAGATTAACCAACAATTCTACCTTCTTCACCCATGGTTACAGTAGTAGTTGTATCTGTTAGACTAACCTAACAAGTCTACCTTCTTCACCCATGGTTACAGTAGTAGTTGTACATGGTAGAGTGACCTAAGTCTTCACCCGTGGTTAACAACAGTTATGTACGACAAAGTAACATTACACATTATATCCTGTGTATCCGACGATAAGTAACTTTCGAGTTTTACATCATAAGACAATTCCGTTAATTATTTATTTCCAAGTATTATCACGCAGATTTCAATTTATGTTAGCTTTTGTCACAGAAGTCTGTGTCGAGCCATAAACTTATCATTAAATAACGACAGTTGGAACCCGAAGCTTTCTACATTAGAACATTTTTCAACCAGAAAGAGTTTTATGTTCAAACATAGGAATTTTATTGACATGAATATAAACTTTGGGGTCTATATTTAATTTAAAAATGCGGATTTATATGTGTTCTAATATATCTAGAAATTCACAATTATTTCTTTTTGAATGCCGTTATGGTTTCTAAATATTTACTTATACATGGCTGACTATGTTATATTAAAATCATTTTGAGTGAAGAGTTACGTCACCATAACAACCGGTTTAAAAATCGCGGTGGAACGCTATGTATCAAGACTACATTTTGATATTGCTTGGCGTCCAGTGAATAGTGCGCCGCCACTTAAAACTGATTGCTTTGGGGAAGTTGCGGGACAGTCCTTTTCGATGCAAAGTATTCGTGTACTTAGATCATAAAACTGTCTTCATTATGGTGATTTATAATTTCCAAGAGAAGGATATCTCTTAAACTTATTTTTTTCAAAAAAAGTAAGTGAATATGGATCAACTTAATGTACCAGGACCACCCACAAAAATACCGGCAACAAGTCGAAACCAAGCCATGATAAAAACAAAATACGCCATTTTGTAAAATTTGAGAATCCACGACACAGTGGTCAGTTGCAAAAACAGCCCATGTGCCTCGAGCAACGTTGCTACCATGAACAAGAAATGACTCAATCTAGGGGAGTAACTCAAATGAATTTTACATTTCCATGACATATTAATTCAAATTTTGCACACCTCACACAACTTGAAAATGAAACGGGAATTCGTGCTTTTGCACATGAAGGCATAACGGTCAAATTTCTGAATATTAACTCGTACACTTTTGTGTGCAATCGAACCATCTGAATAAACTTTGAAACAAAAACATCATCTTGATGCTAAATGTATTGCAGAAAGTCTCAGAAGGGAAGAAGGGTCTGAGATGAAAATGACATCCTTAAGACGAAGCTTTTATTTCAATAGAAACAACGTTACAGAGGTAAAGCCCTTAGAACATGGTAGGAATTTTGATTAAATTATGATTTCGTTCATTACGAACGAAAAATAACCAGGGGCGGTCAGAAACTGTTGTTTCTCTTCACCCCACACATGGCAAGAATAATTAGTGCAAGTGAGATTAGGAGTGATGGAGTAAAATTTCAGTGGCCTTTTTTTGGTGAATGGCTTGCTTTTCTGAATGTGGTGGTCATAGATGACCACGAGTCTAATATAGTATAAATCTTCATCAGGAGGAGCGTCATGAAAAGCTGAGAGTCAGCACGGCATGGCCCGCCATAGAGAGGAGAGGAAGAAAGGACGAAGGAAGATCCAGCATCACATCCACATGATTGATTGATTGACGTGGAGAGAGCGGGGAGATGCAAACACTGTGCGTCGACATGAACAGGACTAGTGACCGCAAGGCGTTGTGGTTATTTAAAATTTAGAAAAAAATTTCTAATGTTGGTAACAACACTTGTGTTACGTATTATAGGCCGAAATGACGAAGCTCTTCTCAGGGCTGGGATCTATAGATCCTATCAAACGGAAATTTTTGCTGTGGGGGGAAACGGGAGTACCCCGAGAAAACCCACTTTCACGACTAGGGCGCCGAATAGAAGGCCCTAGAGGTGCCCGGAAGAAGAGCTGTAAGGAGAAAAAGTACATAAATTAATAGCATATAACGAATAATGGCATTTAAAGTAACAAAAGGACAAGAGAAAAACGATAAGAAATGTAAGAATTAAGCGCAAAGGTAGCAACTAGGATGGCGAATAGGGCTAAATTGGTGACGGATCAAAGGGATCGGACCTCCACACGAAGTCTTGGTCTGCTTTGGGCTTTAGGAGGTGCAGGGGGCTATTGATAGGCGACATGAGAAACTTTTCCTTGAGACTGAGGCGGTCTAGGATGGGCTTGCTGGATGCTCTGGTAATACGCTTCTCTTCAGGACATTGGGTGGCATGGTGGGACACGTCTAATTCGGTTTGAGAGGCCGCGTTGTCTGTTAGGATATCGTCCGTCGAGGTGGATGATTCGTAGGTTTCTAGTTCGCCGTTGATGGTTTGTGTTCCCTGGGATACTTTAGCGACGTACTCCGTTTGGGTGTACTTTTGTGCTAATTGTTTTACTGCTGAAGGGGTAGCTGTGGGCATGTTAGATGTCTCTCTAGGCACTGGTGTCTGAGTGGGTTCCTTCGTGGTTTTAGGCTGAGTAGAACGGCGGCGAGGGCGTTCAGCATTATAGTGAAAAGTGTGATAATAACAACCATTCCGAAGGATGGTATCAGCGACGGATTTACTAGCTGTAACTAACTTTACAAAGTTGGTGGGTTGGCGGGAGGATCTAGCATAGATTCGGTGAACGGCGTAGAGCACTGATTTGGTCTAATTTTCTATGGCGGTCTTAATTTCATCGGGCTGGATGGCTAGGTGGACTCCTTTTAGGAATACTGTGAAAAGGCTGGAAGGGCTTTTTGCTGGGGCACAACTGCTCTTTATCGGGGTGTTCCACGGCTGGCAGAGGTAGGACAAATCTTGAGGCGTTGACGGTTGGAGAAGGACTCCTCCACGGCGTAAAAATCGAGTCCTTGAAGGGTCTATGGAAGCGCCAGGCTTAGCCTGCGCTATGAATGTGGCGACCTGAAGTGGCGAGAGGCGAGGCGATAAGCCGTCGACGATAACAGGCGGGACGGTTGCCGGGATCGGCAGAGCGGGGCCAGGAAATGACAGCGTCATTATGGTGTAACAGTAACAAAACGGGTAGCTAGCACGGTGTCCAAGCTCTAACTCGTCGTCAGATAAAGGAAAGTCTAACCGATGACGTGAAATACAAACAAAACGCGAGTTGTTTATTTTGTTTGTCTGGACTTAAACTACACAATGGAATTTCTATGCACGGCTAACGACGGGTATGGAAAATTGGTTTCCAGAAAAGTAAGTCCGCAGACATACAGCCGTGTCACTGGGGTCGGTCGGGAGAGGGGGCTACACCTGTGTTGTACGAAGCGGATTAATACATAGAGTATCTTTACATAGAAAAGGGCCGTAAGCGATATTCTGATACCGGTTTCTCAATTTTCTATGTTATTGTTGTGCGATTTTTGGAGGGCAAAATGTGGCGTTTATTAACACATATTTCAATATGATTTGGAATGTTTGAAAACATTTTTGCCAAATATTATATTGAGTTGTTTTTTTTTTTATATCTGTATTTTCGCATTGAATGATTTTGTTTCGTTTCTTTTCAACAGCTTTATATGTATTTGAGTCATCTCTTGATTGTCTACGCTGTGGCAGTTGTCTGTTGTCTCGCTTTTGATACGCCATTTTATCGACTTGAGAAAATCTTGCTCACTGGAAAATTTAGAAAGAATGAAGAAAGCAGTAAGCTGTAGAGATAAAAAAAAATACTCTTCGCAAAATGATGTTTACATTTTATTCACAAAGAGATTGTGAAGTGTTATTTTCACTTTACTATTACTTGCGGCCACTAGTTTACTGCCGTCTATATAAATAACTATTACAAAGAAAATCGAATTTTGAAAACTTCACAGGTGATGTTTGTTGTTGTTGTTATTTTTCTTTCTATATTAAACAACTTTATAACAAGAAATGTGTTGTATTTCTTTAATCACACACTTCACCGTTTCGCTTTGCCGCTTCTTCAAAAACATTCCGCTGAAGCCCAAACCATAAACAACATTTTTGTCGTTATAAGTTCGTTTGTTACCAGTAATAAAGTTTCTTTATTAACCAATATTTCTTTTTTGGGGGGATGAATTTCGCACAAAGCTACTCAAGGGCTATCTGTTCTAGTCGTTTTTAATTTAGCAGTGTAAGACCAGAGGGAAGGCAGCTAGTTATCACCACCCACAGCCAACTCTTGGGCTACTTTTTTACCAACGAATAGTGGGATTGACCGTCACATTATATCGCCCCCACGGCTGAAAGGGCGAGCATGTTTGGCGAGAAGGGGATGCGAACCTGTGACCCTCAGATTACGAGTCGCACGCCTTAACACGCTTGGCCATGCCGGGCCCATTAACCAATATATTCTACACGAGTTAGACAATTGGGGCCCTGTGTTTATTTACACGGATATTTGACGAAACTACAGTAAAGGACCCCAAGCGGAGAGAGTGAAAAACAAACTATATCTTGTCTTAGCCCATTTGGAAATTATCTTATGATGGTTCCTTATGGTTCCATGCATTCATCTTGGGTCACAGAAGGGTAAGGTTGTGAAAAAAAACACACAAAAACAGCGCATTGAAAACGTTTATCGTCTCGTTACTTGTTAATTTCCAAGTTAAGCACAAGGCTGCACAATGGGCTATCTGTGCTCTGCCCACCGCAGGTATCGAAACCCGGTTTACAGCGAGGTAAATCTGTAGATATACCGTAGTGTCACTACTTCCGTTCCTGAAGCTTGTTGCTGTGTTTCCAATTAATAATTATGTGACTTGTGACTTCTTCCAACGTATAAAAGCACTAGACCTTTTTGGTGACCTCTCCGGTCAGAAGTAAAATGGCAAATATAACACGTTCCTTAAATATATCTTGTCACCGACTTTTAGGCTTATGAATAATCAAAAGCGTTTTATAAATGTTCCTTATCGTCTGTAACATAAAATTATCGACTTGTTTTTAAACTACACTCCTTTCACTACGGAGGATCGAGCCCCGAATTTTAGAATTTGAAGTTGGTAAGCATACCGCTGGCCCCTTTGTGTAATACAGAGGATAAAAACAAAACAGGAAACTGTCAGTTCCTCATCTGCTTTTCTTTGCCTCAACCGGACCAATAATCAGTTTTTTTAACTTGCTTATCTACGAGGGCTGTTCAAAAAGTACGCGAACCGACGTCATAAAACAAAATGTACTTTATTTAAAAGTTACAGGTCTGTGCCCCCATCAAATTACTCTTCTCCCCAACGCACACACTTATCCCAACGGTGTTTCCACTTGTTGAAACAGTCCTGGTACGCTTCTTTTGTAATGTCCTCCAGCTCCTTCGTCGCATTTGCCTTAATCTCGGGAATCGTCTCAAATGTTCGTTTTTTTTTTCAAGGGTTTTTTGAGTTTGGGGAACAATAAAAATCGCAAGGAGCAATGTCAGGTGAGTACAGGGGGTGGAGAAGAACACTGATCGAGTGTTTGGCCAAAAACTCACGAGTTTTGAAGGCTGAATGGGCACAAATTTCGCAGCAACGCGGTGCATCTTCAATTTTTTGGTCAAAATCTCGTAACAAGATCCAACTGATATCCCACACTCTTCAGCAAACTCCCTGACAGTCATTGGTGTTGTTGTTGTTGTATTGAATTAAGCACAAAGCTACACAATGGGGTATCTGTGCTCTGCCCACTACGGGTATCGAAACCCGGATTTTAGCGTGTATTTCCGCAGACATACCGCTGAACCACTGGGGGCCCCCTGACAAGAAAAAAAATAACATAATTCAGTCATACAGAAAGTAACTTCAAAATACAATAACAGAACCATCAAATGTTTCATCAAAAATTACAGAATTTGTTCTGAAATAACCAGACTCTAAACTTTGTTGTATAAATCACCTGATGAACAACTTAGACTCTTAACGTTGTTGTATAAATCACCTGATGAACACCTTAGACTCTTAACGTTGTTGTATAAATCACCTGATGAACAACTTAGACTCTTAACGTTGTTGTATAATCACCTGATGAACAACTTAGACTCTTAACGTTGTTGTATAAATCACCTGATGAACAACTTAGACTCTTAACGTTGTTGTATAAATCACCTGATGAACAACTTAGACTCTTAACGTTGTTGTATAAATCACGTGATGAACACCTTAGACTCTAAACGTTGTTGTATAAATCACCTGATGAACAACTTAGACTCTTAACGTTGTTGTATAAATCACCTGATAAATAACTTAGACTCCAAACGTTGTTGTGTAAATCACCTGATGAACAACTTAGACTCTAAATGTTGTTGTATAAATCACCTGATGAACAACTTAGACTCTAAACGTTGTTGTATAAATCACCTGATGAACAACTTAAACTCTTAACGTTGTTGTATTAATCACCTGATGAACAACTTAGACTCTTAACGTTGTTGTATAAATCACATGATGAACAACTTAGACTCTTAACGTTGTTGTATAAATCACCTGATGAACAACTTAGACTCTTAACGTTGTTGTATAAATCACCTGATGAACAACTTAGACTCTAAACGTTGTTGTATAAATCACCTGATGAACAACTTAGACTCTAAACGTTGTTGTATTAATCACCTGATGAACAACTTAGACTCAAAACGTTGTTGTATAAATCACCTGATGAACAACTTAAACTCGAAACGTTGTTGTATAAATCACCTGATGTACAAGTTAGACTTTTAACGTTGTTGTATAAATCACCTGATGAACAACTTAGACTCTTAACGTTGTTGTATAAATCACCTGATGAACAACTTAGACTCTTAACGTTGTTGTATTAATCACCTGATGAACAACTTAGACTCCAAACGTTGTTGTGTAAATCACCTGATGAACAACTTAGACTCTAAACGTTGTTGAATAAATCACCTGATGAACAACTTAGACTCTAAACGTTGTTCTATAAATCACCTGATGAACAACTTAGACTCTAAACGTTGTTGTATTAATCACCTGATGAACAACTTAGACTCTAAACGTTGTTGTATAAATCACCTGATGAACAACTTAGACTCTAAACGTTGTTGTATAAATCACCTGATGAACAACTTAGACTCTAAACGTTGTTGTATAAATCACCTGATGTACAAGTTAGACTCTTAACGTTGTTGTATAAATCACCTGATGAACAACTTAGACTCTAAACGTTGTTGTGCAAATCACCTGATGAACAACTTAGACTCTAAACGTTTTTGTATAAATCACCTGATGAACAACTTAGAATTTTAACGTTGTTTTTTTAATCACCTGATGAACAACTTAGATTCTAAACGTTGTTGTTTTAATCACCTGATGAGCAACTTAGACTCTAAACGTTGTTGTATAAATCACCTGATGAACAACTTAGACTCTAAACGTTGTTGTATTAATCACCTGATGAACAACTTAGACTCTAAACGTTGTTGTATAAATCACCTGATGAACAACTTTGACTCGAAATGTTGTTGTATAAATCACCTGATGTACAAGTTAGACTCTTAACGTTGTTGTATAAATCACCTCATGAACAACTTAGACACTTAACGTTGTTGTATAAATCACCTGATGAACAACTTAGACTCTTAACGTTGTTGTAATTATGCTTGATGAACAACTTAGACTCCAAACGTTGTTGTGTAAATCACCTGATGAACAACTTAGACTCTAAACGTTGTTGAATAAATCACCTGATGAACAACTTAGACTCTAAACGTTGTTCTATAAATCACCTGATGAACAACTTAGACTCTAAACGTTGTTGTATTAATCACCTGATGAACAGCTTAGACTCTTAACGTTGTTGTATAAATCACCTGATGAACAACTTAGACTCTTAACGTTGTTGTATAAATCACCTGATGAACAACTTAGACTCTAAACGTTGTTGTATAAATCACCTGATGAACAACTTAAACTCGAAACGTTGTTGTATAAATCACCTGATGTACAAGTTAGACTTTTAACGTTGTTGTATAAATCACCTCATGAACAACTTAGACACTTAACGTTGTTGTATAAATCACCTCATGAACAACTTAGACTCTTAACGTTGTTGTATTAATCACCTGATGAACAACTTAGACTCCAAACGTTGTTGTGTAAATCACCTGATGAACAACTTAGACTCTTAACGTTGTTGTATTAATCACCTGATGAACAACTTAGACTCTTAACGTTGTTGTATAAATCACATGATGAACAACTTAGCCTCTTATCGTTGTTGTATTAATCACCTGATGAACAACTTAGACTCTAAACGTTGTTGAATAAATCACCTGATGAACAACTTAGACTCTAAACGTTGTTGTATTAATCACCTGATGAAAAACTTAGACTCTAAACATTGTTGTATAAAACACCTGATGAACAACTTAGACTCTAAACGTTGTTGTATTAATCACCTGATGAACAACTTAGACTCTTAACGTTGTTGTATAAATCACATGATGAACAACTTAGCCTCTTATCGTTGTTGTATTAATCACCTGATGAACAACTTAGACTCTTAACGTTGTTGTATAAATCACCTGATGAACAACTTAGACTCTAAACGTTGTTGTATAAATCACCTAATGAACAACTTAAACTTTTAACATTGTTGTATAAATCACCTGGTGAACAACTTAGACTCTTAACGTTGTTGTATAAATCACCTGATGAACAACATAGACTCTTAACGTTGTTGTATAAGTCACCTGATGAACAACTTAGACTCTTAACGTTGTTGTATAAATCACCTGATGAACAACTTAGACTCTTAACGTTGTTGTATAAATCACTTGATGAACAACTTAGCCTCTTAACGTTGTTCTATTAATCACCTGATGAACAACTTAGACTCTAAACGTTGTTGTATAAATCACCTGATGAACAACTTAGACTCTAAACGTTGTTGTATAAATCACCTGATAAACAACTTAGACTCTTAACGTTGTTGTATAAATCACCTGATGAAAAACTTAGACTCTGAACGTTATTGTATTAATCATATGATGAACAACTTAGACTCTAAACGTTGTTGTATAAATCACCTGATGTACAAGTTAGACTCTTAACGTTGTTGTATAAATCACCTGATGAACAACTTATACTTTTAACGTTGTTTTTTTAATCACTTGATGAACAACTTAGATTCTAAACGTTGTTGTTTTAATCACCTGATGAACAACTTAGACTCTAAACGTTGTTGTATAAATCACCTGATGAACAACTTAGACTCTAAACGTTGTTGTATTAATCACCTGATGAACAACTTAGACTCTAAACGTTGTTGTATAAATCACCTGATGAACAAATTAGACTCGAAACGTTGTTGTATAAATCACCTGATGTACAAGTTAGACTCTTAACGTTGTTGTATAAATCACCTCATGAACAACTTAGACACTTAACGTTGTTGTATAAATCACCTGATGAACAACTTAGACTCTTAACGTTGTTGTATTAATGCTTGATGAACAACTTAGACTCCAAACGTTGTTGTGTAAATCACCTGATGAACAACTTAGACTCTAAACGTTGTTGTATAAATAGCTTGATGTACAAGTTAGACTCTTAACGTTGTTGTATAAATCACCTGATGAACAACTTAGACTCTGAACGTTGTTGTATAAATCACCTGATGAACAACTTAGACTCTTAACGTTGTTGTATTAATCACCTGATGAACAACTTAGACTCCAAACGTTGTTGTGTAAATCACCTGATGAACAACTTAGACTCTAAACGTTGTTCTATAAATCACCTGATGAACAACTTAGACTCTAAACGTTGTTGTATTAATCACCTGATGAACAGCTTAGACTCTTAACGTTGTTGTATAAATCACATGATGAACAACTTAGACTCTTAACCTTTTTTGTATAAATCACCTGATGAACAACTTAGACTCTTAACGTTGTTGTATAAATCACCTGATGAACAACTTAGACTCTGAACGTTGTTGTATAAATAACCTCATGTACATGTTAGACCCTAAACGTTGTTGTATTAATCACCTGATGAACAACTTAGACTCCAAACGTTGTTCTGTAAATCACCTGATAAACAACTTAGACTCTAAATGTTGTTGTATAAATCACATGATGAACAACTTAGACTCTAAACGTTGTTGTATAAATCACCTGATGAACAACTTAGACTCTTAACGTTGTTGTATTAATCACCTGATGAACAACTTAGACTCTTAACGTTGTTGTATAAATCACATGATGAACAACTTAGCCTCTTAACGTTGTTGTATTAATCACCTGATGAACAACTTAGACTCTAAACGTTGTTGTATTAATCACCTGATGAACAACTTAGACTCTAAACGTTGTTGTTTTTTAATCACCTGATGAACAACTTAGACTCTTAACGTTGTTGTTTAATCACCTGATGAACAACTTAGACTCTAAACGTTGTTGTATAAATCACCTGATGAACAAATTAGACTCTAAACGTTGTTGTATTAATCACCTGATCAACAACTTAGACTCTAAACGTTGTTTTATAAATCACCTGATGAACAACTTAGACTCTAAACGTTGTTGTATAAATCACTTAATGAACAACTTAGCCTCTTAACGTTGTTCTATTAATCACCTGATGAACAACTTAGACTCTAAACGTTGTTGTATAAATCACCTGATGAACAACTTAGACTCTAAACGTTGTTGTATAAATCACCTGATGAACAACTTAGACTCTTAACGTTGTTGTATAAATCACCTGATGAACAACTTAGACTCTTAACGTTGTTGTATTAATCACATGATGAACAACTTAGACTCTAAACGTTGTTGTATAAATCACCTGATGAGCAACTTAGACTCTGAACGTTGTTGTATAAATCACCTGATGAACAACTTAGACTTCAAACGTTGTTGTATAAATCATCTGATGAACAACTTAGATTCTAAACGTTGTTGTTTTAATCACCTGATGAACAACTTAGACTCTAAACGTTGTTGTATAAATCACCTGATGAACAACTTAGACTCTTAACGTTGTTGTATTAATCACCTGATGAACAACTTAGACTCGAAACGTTGTTGTGTAAATCACCTGATGAACAACTTAGACTCTAAACGTTGTTGAATAAATCACCTGATGAACAACTTAGACTCTAAACGTTGTTCTATAAATCACCTGATGAACAACTTAGACTCTAAACGTTGTTGTATTAATCACCTGATGAACAACTTAGACTCTAAACGTTAATGTAAAAATCACCTGATAAACAACTTAAACTCTTAACGTTGTTGTATAAATCACCTGATGAACAACTTAGACTCTTAACGTTGTTGTATAAATCACCTGATGAACAACTTAGACTCTAACGTTGTTGTATAAATCACCTGATGAACAACTTAGACTCTTAACGTTGTTGTATAATCACCTGATGAACAACTTAGACTCTTAACGTTGTTGTATAAATCACCTGATGAACAACTTAGACTCTAAACGTTGTTGTATAAATCACCTGATGAACAACTTAGACTCTAACGTTGTTGTATAAATCACCTGATGAACAACTTAGACTCTAAACGTTGTTGTATAAATCACCTGATGAACAACTTAGACTCTAAGCGTTGTTGTATAAATCACCTGATGAACAACTTAGACTCTAAACGTTGTTCTATAAATCACCTGATGAACAATTAGACTCTTAAAGTTGTTGTATAAATCACCTGATGAACGACTTAGACTCTAAACGTTGTTGTATTAATCACCTGATGAACAACTTAATCTAACGTTGTTGTTTTAATCACCTGATGAACAACTTAGACACTTAACGTTGTTGTATAAATCACCTGATGAACAACTTAGACTCTTAACGTTGTTGTATTAATCACCTGATGAACAACTTAGACTCTAAACGTTGTTGTATAAATCATCTGATGAACAACTTAGATTCTAAACGTTGTTGTTTTAATCACCTGATGAACAACTTAGACTCTTAACGTTGTTGTATAAATCACCTGATGAACAACTTAGACTCTAAACGTTGTTGTATAAATCACCTAATGAACAACTTAAACTTTTAACATTGTTGTATAAATCACCTGGTGAACAACTTAGACTCCAAACGTTGTTGTGTAAATCACCTGATGAACAACTTAGATTCTAAACGTTGTTGTATTAATCACCTGATGAACAACTTAGACTCTAAACGTTGTTGTATAAATCACCTGATGAACAACTTAGACTCTAAACGTTGTTGTATAAATCACCTGATGAACAACTTAGACTCTAAACGTTGTTCTATAAATCACCTGATGAACAATTAGACTCTTAAAGTTGTTGTATAAATCACTTGATGAACAACTTAGACTTTTAACGTTGTTTTATAAATCACCTGATGAACAACTTAAATTCTAAACGTTGTTGTTTTAATCACCTGATGAACAACTTAGACTCTAAACGTTGTTGTATAAATCACCTAATGAACAACTTAAACTCTTAACGTTGTTGTATTAATGACCTGATGAACGACTTAGACTCTAAACGTTGTTGTATTAATCACCTGATGAACAACTTAGATTCTAAACGTTGTTGTATAAATCACCTGATGAACAACTTAGACTCTTAACGTTGTTGTATAAATCACCTGATGAACAACTTAGACTCTAAACGTTGTTTTATAAATCACCTGATGAACAACTTAGACTCTTAACGTTGTTGTATAAATCACCTGATGAACAACTTAGACTCTAAACGTTGTTGTATAAATCACCTGATAAACAACTTAGACTTTTAACGTTCTTTTTTTAATCACCTTATGAACAATTTAGATTCTAAACGTTGTTGTTTTTATCACCTAATGAGCAACTTAGACTCTAAACGTTGTTGTATAAATCACCTAATGAACAACTTAGACTCTTAACGTTGTTGTATAATCACCTGATGAACAACTTAGACTCTTAACGTTGTTGTATAAATCACGTGATGAACAACTTAGACTCTAAACGTTGTTGTATAAATCACCTGATGAACAACTTAGACTCTAAACGTTGTTGTATAAATCACCTGATGAACAACTTAGACTCTAAACGTTCTTGTATAAATCACCTAATGAACAACTTAAACTTTTAACATTGTTGTATAAATCACCTGGTGAACAACTTAGACTCTTAACGTTGTTGTATAAATCACCTGATGAACAACTTAGACTCTTAACGTTGTTGTATAAATCACCTGATGAACAACTTAGACTCTTAACGTTGTTGTATAAATCACATGATGAACAACTTAGACTCTAAACGTTGTTGTATAAATCACATGATGAACAACTTAGACTCTTAACGTTGTTGTATTAATCACCTGATGAACAACTTAGACTCTAACGTTGTTGTATAAATCACCTGATGAACAACTTAGACTCTAAACGTTGTTGTAAAAATCACCTGATGAACAACTTAAACTCTTAACGTTGTTGTATAAATCACCTGATGAACAACTTAGACTCTGAACGTTGTTGTATTAATCACCTGATGAACAACTTAGACTCTAAACGTTGTTGTATTAATCACCTGATGAACAACTTAGACTCTTAACGTTGTTTATAAATCACCTGATGAACAACTTAGACTCTTAACGTTGTTGTATTAATCACCTGATGAACAACTTAGACTCTTAACGTTGTTGTATAAATCACCTGATGAAAAACTTAGTCTCTGAACGTTATTGTATTAATCACCTGATGAACAACTTAGACTCTAAACGTTGTTGTATTAATCACCTGACGAACAACTTAGACTTTAAACTTTGTTGTATTAATCGCCTGATGAACAGCTTAGACTCTTAACGTTGTTGTATAATTCACCTGATGAACAACTTAGACTCTAATCGTTGTTGTATAAATCACCTGATGACAAACTTAGACTCTAACCGTTTTTGTATAAATCACCTGATGAACATTAGACTCTAACGTTGTTGTATTATCACCTGATGAACAACTTAGACTCTTAACGTTGTTGTATAAATCACCTGATGAACAACTTAGACTCTTAACGTTGTTGTATAAATCACCTGATGAACAATTTAGACTCTTAACGTTGTTGTATAAATCATCTGATGAACAACTTAGACTCTTAACGTTGTTGTATTAATCACCTGATGAACAATTAGACTCTTAAAGTTGTTGTATAAATCACCTGATGAACGACTTAGACTCTAAACGTTGTTGTATAATCACCTGATGAACAACTTAGACTCTAAACGTTGTTGTGTAAATCACCTGATGAACAACTTAGACTCTTAACGTTGTTGTGTAAATCACCTGATGAACAACTTAGATTCTAAACGTTGTTGTATTAATCACCTGATGAACAACTTAGACTCTAAACGTTGTTGTATAAATCACCTGATGAACAACTTAGACTCTAAGCGTTGTTGTATAAATCACCTGATGAACAACTTAGACTCTAAATGTTGTTCTATAAATCACCTGATGAACAATTAGACTCTTAAAGTTGTTGTATAAATCACCTGATGAACGACTTAGACTCTAAACGTTGTTGTATTAATCACCTGATGAACAACTTAGATTCTAAACGTTGTTGTTTTAATCACCTGATGAACAACTTAGACACTTAACGTTGTTGTATAAATCACCTGATGAACAACTTAGACTCTTAACGTTGTTGTATTAATCACCTGATGAACAACTTAGACTCTAAACGTTGTTGTGCAAATCACCTGATGAACAACTTAGACTCTAAACGTTGTTGTATAAATCACCTGATGAACAACTTAGACTCTAAACGTTGTTGTATTAATCACCTGATGAACAACTTAGACTCTAACGTTGTTGTATAAATCACCTGATGAACAAATTAGACTCGAAACGTTGTTGTATAAATCACCTGATGTACAAGTTAGACTCTTAACGTTGTTGTATAAATCACCTCATGAACAACTTAGACACTAACGTTGTGTATAAATCACCTGATGAACAACTTAGACTCTAACGTTGTTGTATTAATCTGATGAACAACTTAGACTCCAAACGTTGTTGTTAAATCACCTGATGAACAACTTAGACTCTAAACGTTGTTGTATAAATAGCTTGATGTACAAGTTAGACTCTAACGTTGTTGTATAAATCACCTGATGACAACTTAGACTCTTAACCTTGTTGTATATTTCACCTGATGAACAACTTAGACTCTAACGTTGTTGTATTAATCACCTGATGAACAACTTAGACTCCAAACGTTGTTGTGTAAATCACCTGATGAACAACTTAGACTCTAAACGTTGTTGTATAAATCACCTGATGAACAACTTAGACTCTAAACGTTGTTGTAAAAATCACCTGATGAACAACTTAGACTCTTAACGTTGTTGTATAAATCACATGATGAACAACTTAGACTCTTAACCTTTTTTGTATAAATCACCTGATGAACAACTTAGACTCTAAACGTTGTTGTATAAATCACCTGATGAACAACTTAGACTCTGAACGTTGTTGTATAAATAACCTCATGTACATGTTAGACCCTAAACGTTGTTGTATTAATCACCTGATGAACAACTTAGACTCCAAACGTTGTTCTGTAAATCACCTGATAAACAACTTAGACTCTAAATGTTGTTGTATAAATCACATGATGAACAACTTAGACTCTAAACGTTGTTGTATAAATCACCTAATGAACAACTTAAACTCTTAACGTTGTTGTATTAATGACCTGATGAACGACTTAGACTCTAAACGTTGTTGTATTAATCACCTGATGAACAACTTAGATTCTAAACGTTGTTGTTTTAATCACCTGATGAACAACTTAGACACTTAATGTTGTTGTATAAATCACCTGATGAACAACTTAGACTCTAAACGTTGTTTTATAAATCACCTAATGAACAACTTAAACTTTTAACATTGTTGTATAAATCACCTGATGAACAACATAGACTCTTAACGTTGTTGTATAAATCACCTGATAAACAACTTAGACTTTTAACGTTCTTTTTTTAATCACCTGATGAACAACTTAGATTCTAAACGTTGTTGTTTTTATCACCTGATGAACAACTTAGACTCTAAACGTTGTTGTATAAATCACCTAATGAACAACTTAAACTCTTAACGTTGTTGTATTAATGACCTGATAAACAACTTAGACTCTTAACGTTGTTGTATAAATCACATGATGAACAACTTAGCCTCTATACGTTGTTGTATTAATCACCTGATGAACAACTTAGACTCTTAACGTTGTTGTATAAATCACCTGATGAACAACTTAGACTCTAAACGTTCTTGTATAAATCACCTAATGAACAACTTAAACTTTTAACATTGTTGTATAAATCACCTGGTGAACAACTTAGACTCTTAACGTTGTTGTATAAATCACCTGATGAACAACATAGACTCTTAACGTTGTTGTATAAATCACCTGATGAACAACTTAGACTCTTAACGTTGTTGTATAAATCAGCTGATGAACAATTTAGACTCTTAACGTTGTTGTATAAATCACATGATGAACAACTTAGACTCTTAACGTTGTTGTATTAATCACCTGATGAACAACTTAGACTCTTAACGTTGTTGTATAAATCACCTGATGAACAACTTAGACTCTAAACGTTGTTGTAAAAATCACCTGATAAACAACTTAAACTCTTAACGTTGTTGTATAAATCACCTGATGAACAACATAGACTCTGAACGTTATTGTATTAATCACCTGATGAACAACTTAGACTCTAAACGTTGTTGTATTAATCACCTGATGAACAACTTAGACTCTTAACGTTGTTTTATAAATCACCTGATGAACAACTTAGACTCTTAACGTTGTTGTATTAATCACCTGATGAACAACTTAGACTCTTAACGTTGTTGTATAAATCACCTGATGAAAAACTTAGTCTCTGAACGTTATTGTATTAATCACCTAATGAACAACTTAGACTCTAAACGTTGTTGTATAAATCACTTGATGAACAACTTAGACTTTTAACGTTGTTTTATAAATCACCTGATGAACAACTTAGACTCTTAACGTTGTTGTATTAATCACCTGATGAACAACTTAGACTCTTAACGTTGTTGTATAAATCACCTGATGAAAAACTTAGACTCTAAACGTTGTTGTATAAATCACCTGATGAACAATTTAGACTCTAAACGTTGTTGTATTTATCACCTGATGAACAACTTAGACTCTCAACGTTGTTGTATAAATCACCTGATGAACAATTTAGACTCTAAACTTTGTTGTATAAATTACCTGATGAACAATTTAGACTCTTAACGTTGTTGTATAAATCATCTGATGAACAACTTAGACTCTTAACGTTGTTGTATTAATCACCTGATGAACAATTAGACTCTTAAAGTTGTTGTATAAATCACCTGATGAACGACTTAGACTCTAAACGTTGTTGTATTAATCACTTGATGAACAACTTAGACTCTTAACGTTGTTGTTTAATCACCTGATGAACAACTTAGACTCCAAACGTTGTTGTGTAAATCACCTGATGAACAACTTAGATTCTAAACGTTGTTGTATTAATCACCTGATGAACAACTTAGACTCTAAACGTTGTTGTATAAATCACCTGATGAACAACTTAGACTCTAAGCGTTGTTATATAAATCACCTGATGAACAATTTAGACTCTAAATGTTGTTCTATAAATCACCTGATGAACAATTAGACTCTTAAAGTTGTTGTATAAATCACCTGATGAACGACTTAGACTCTAAACGTTGTTGTATTAATCACCTGATGAACAACTTAGATTCTAAACGTTGTTGTTTTAATCACCTGATGAACAACTTAGACACTTAACGTTGTTGTATAAATCACCTGATGAACAACTTAGACTCTTAACGTTGTTGTATTAATCACCTGATGAACAACTTAGACTCTAAACGTTGTTGTGCAAATCACCTGATGAACAACTTAGACTCTAAACGTTGTTGTATAAATCACCTGATGAACAACTTAGACTCTAAACGTTGTTGTATAATCACCTGATGAACAACTTAGACTCTAAACGTTGTTGTATAAATCACCTGATGAACAAATTAGACTCTAAACGTTGTTGTATAAATCACCTGATGTACAAGTTAGACTCTTAACGTTGTTGTATAAATCACCTCATGAACAACTTAGACACTTAACGTTGTTGTATAAATCACCTGATGAACAACTTAGACTCTTAACGTTGTTGTATTATGCTTGATGAACAACTTAGACTCCAAACGTTGTGTAAATCACCTGATGAACAACTTAGACTCTAAACGTTGTTGTATAAATAGCTTGATGTACAAGTTAGACTCTTAACGTTTGTATAAATCACCTGATGAACAACTTAGACTCTTAACGTTGTTGTATAAATCACCTGATGAACAACTTAGACTCTTAACGTTGTTGTATTAATCACCTGATGAACAACTTAGACTCCAAACGTTGTTGTGTAAATCACCTGATGAACAACTTAGACTCTAAACGTTGTTGTATAAATCACCTGATGAGCAACTTAGACTCTAAACGTTGTTGTATTAATCACCTGATGAACAACTTAGACTCTAAACGTTGTTGTATAAATCACTGATGAACAACTTAGACTCTTACCTTTTTGTATAAATCACCTGATGAACAACTTAGACTCTAACGTTGTTGTATAAATCACCTGATGAACAACTTAGACTCTGAACGTTGTTGTATAAATACCTCATGTACATGTTAACCCTAAACGTTGTTGTATTAATCACCTGATGAACAACTTAGACTCTTAACGTTGTTGTATAAATCACATGATGAACAACTTAGACTCTAAATGTTGTTGTATAAATCACATGATGAACAACTTAGACTCTAAACGTTGTTGTATAAAACACCTGATGAACAACTTAGACTCTTAACGTTGTTGTATTAATCACCTGATGAACAACTTAGACTCTTAACGTTGTTGTATAAATCACATGATGAACAACTTAGCCTCTTATCGTTGTTGTATTAATCACCTGATGAACAACTTAGACTCTTAACGTTGTTGTATAAATCACCTGATGAACAACTTAGACTCTAAACGTTGTTGTATAAATCACCTAATGAACAACTTAAACTTTTAACATTGTTGTATAAATCACCTGGTGAACAACTTAGACTCTTAACGTTGTTGTATAAATCACCTGATGAACAACATAGACTCTTAACGTTGTTGTATAAGTCACCTGATGAACAACTTAGACTCTTAACGTTGTTGTATAAATCACGTGATGAACAACTTAGACTCTTAATGTTGTTGTATAAATCACTTATGAACAACTTAGCCTCTTAACGTTGTTCTATTAATTACCTGATGAACAACTTAGACTCTAAACGTTGTTGTATTAATGACCTGATGAACAACTTAGACTCTTAACGTTGTTGTATTAATCACCTGATTAACAACTTAGACTCTTAACGTTGTTGTATAAATCACATGATGAAAACTTAGACTCTGAACGTTATTGTATTAATCATATGATGAACAACTTAGACTCTAAACGTTGTTGTATAAATCACCTGATGTACAAGTTAGACTCTTAAAGTTGTTGTATAAATCACCTGATGAACAACTTATACTTTAAACGTTGTTTTTTTAATCACTTGATGAACAACTTAGATTCTAAACGTTGTTGTTTTAATCACCTGATGAACAACTTAGACTCTAAACGTTGTTGTATAAATCACCTGATGAACAACTTAGACTCTTAACGTTGTTGTATTAATGCTTGATGAACAACTTAGACTCCAAACGTTGTTGTGTAAATCACCTGATGAACAACTTAGACTCTAAACGTTGTTGAATAAATCACCTGATGAACAACTTAGACTCTAAACGTTGTTCTATAAATCACCTGATGAAGAACTTAGACTCTAAACGTTGTTGTATTAATCACATGATGAACAACTTAGACTCTAAACGTTAATGTAAAAATCACCTGATAAACAACTTAAACTCTTAACGTTGTTGTATAAATCACCTGATGAACAACTTAGACTCTTAACGTTGTTGTATAAATCAGCTGATGAACAATTTAGACTCTTAACGTTGTTGTATAAATCACATGATGAACAACTTAGACTCTTAACGTTGTTGTATTAATCACCTGATGAACAACTTAGACTCTTAACGTTGTTGTATAAATCACCTGATGAACAACTTAGACTCTAAACGTTGTTGTAAAAATCACCTGATAAACAACTTAAACTCTTAACGTTGTTGTATAAATCACCTGATGAACAACATAGACTCTGAACGTTGTTGTATAAATCACCTGATGAGCAACTTAGACTCTAAGCGTTGTTGTATAAATCACCTGATGAACAACTTAGACTCTAAACGTTGTTCTATAAATCACCTGATGAACAATTAGACTCTTAAAGTTGTTGTATAAATCACCTGATGAACGACTTAGACTCTAAACGTTGTTGTATTAATCACCTGATGAACAACTTAAATTCCAAGCGTTGTTGTTTTAATCACCTGATGAACAACTTAGACACTTAACGTTGTTGTATAAATCACCTAATGAACAACTTAAACTCTTAACGTTGTTGTATTAATGACCTGATGAACGACTTAGACTCTAAACGTTGTTGTATAAATCACCTGATGAACAACTTAGATTCTAAACGTTGTTGTTTTAATCACCTGATGAACAACTTAGACACTTAACGTTGTTGTATAAATCACCTGATGAACAACTTAGACTCTAAACGTTGTTGTATAAATCACCTAATGAACAACTTAAACTTTTAACATTGTTGTATAAATCACCTGGTGAACAACTTAAACTCCAAACGTTGTTGTGTAAATCACCTGATGAACAACTTAGATTCTAAACGTTGTTGTATTAATCACCTGATGAACAACTTAGACTCTAAACGTTGTTGTATAAATCACCTGATGAACAACTTAGACTCTAAGCGTTGTTGTATAAATCACCTGATGAACAACTTAGACTCTAAACGTTGTTCTATAAATCACCTGATGAACAATTAGACTCTTAAAGTTGTTGTATAAATCACTTGATGAACAACTTAGACTTTTAACGTTGTTTTATAAATCACCTGATGAACAACTTAAATTCTAAACGTTGTTGTTTTAATCACCTGATGAACAACTTAGACTCTAAACGTTGTTGTATAAATCACCTAATGAACAACTTAAACTCTTAACGTTGTTGTATTAATGACCTGATGAACGACTTAGACTCTAAACGTTGTTGTATTAATCACCTGATGAACAACTTAGATTCTAAACGTTGTTGTTTTAATCACCTGATGAACAACTTAGACACTTAACGTTGTTGTATAAATCACCTGATGAACAACTTAGACTCTAAACGTTGTTGTATAAATCACCTAATGAACAACTTAAACTTTTAACATTGTTGTATAAATCACCTGATGAACAACATAGACTCTTAACGTTGTTGTATAAATCACCTGATAAACAACTTAGACTTTTAACGTTCTTTTTTTAATCACCTGATGAACAACTTAGATTCTAAACGTTGTTGTTTTTATCACCTGATGAACAACTTAGACTCTAAACGTTGTTGTATAAATCACCTAATGAACAACTTAAACTCTTAACGTTGTTGTATTAATGACCTGATGAACAACTTAGACTCTTAACGTTGTTGTATAAATCACATGATGAACAACTTAGCCTCTAAACGTTGTTGTATTAATCACCTGATGAACAACTTAGACTCATAACGTTGTTGTATAAATCACCTGATGAACAACTTAGACTCTAAACGTTCTTGTATAAATCACCTAATGAACAACTTAAACTTTTAACATTGTTGTATAAATCACCTGGTGAACAACTTAGACTCTAACGTTGTTGTAAATCACCTGATGAACAACATAGACTCTTAACGTTGTTGATAAATCACCTGATGAATAACTTAGACTCTTAAACGTTGTTGTATAAATCATCTGATGAACAATTAGACTCTTAACGTTGTTGTATAAATCACCTGATGAACAACTTAGACTCTTAACGTTGTTGTATTAATCACCTGATGAACAACTTAGACTCTTAACGTTGTTGTATAAATCACCTGATGAACAACTTAGACTCTAAACGTTGTTGTAAAAATCACCTGATAAACAACTTAAACTCTTAACGTTGTTGTATAAATCACCTGATGAACAACATAGACTCTGAACGTTATTGTATTAATCACCTGATGAACAACTTAGACTCTAAAGTTGTTTATTATCACTGATGAACAACTTAGACTCTTAACGTTGTTTTATAATCACCTGATGAACAACTTAGACTCTTAACGTTGTTGTATTATCCCTGATGAAACAACTTAGACTCTTAACGTTGTTGTATAAATCACCTGATGAAAAACTTAGTCTCTGAATGTTATTGTATTAATCACCTAATGAACAACTTAGACTCTAAACGTTGTTGTATAAATCACTTGATGAACAACTTAGACTTTTAACGTTGTTTTATAAATCACCTGATGAACAATTTAGACTCTTAACGTTGTTGTATTAATCACCTGATGAACAACTTAGACTCTTAACGTTGTTGTATAAATCACCTGATGAAAAACTTAGACTCTAAACGTTGTTGTATAAATCACCTGATGAACAATTTAGACTCTAAACGTTGTTGTATTTATCACCTGATGAACAACTTAGACTCTAACGTTGTTGTATAAATCACCTGATGAAACTTTAGACTCTAAACGTTGTTGTATTTATCACCTGATGAACAACTTAGACTCTAAACGTTGTTGTATAAATCACCTGATGAACAATTTAGACTCTAAACTTTGTTGTATAAATCACCTGATGAACAATTAGACTTTTAAAGTTGTTGTATAAATCACCTGATGAACGACTTAGACTCTAAATGTTGTTGTATTAATCATTTGATGAACAACATAGACTCTTAACGTTGTTGTTTAATCACCTGATGAACAACTTAGACTCCAAACGTTGTTGTGTATATCACCTGATGAACAACTTAGATTCTAAACGTTGTTGTATTAATCACCTGATGAACAACTTAGACTGTAACGTTTTGTATAAATCACCTGATGAACAACTTAGACTCTAGCGTTGTTATATAAATCACCTGATGAACAATTAGACTCTAAATGTTGTTCTATAAATCACCTGATGAACAATTA